>QLNU02015270.1:122797022-122830884 GCA_006491805.2 Dysdera silvatica
ATGTAACCGAAATTTTGCACTTGCATTTTTATACACACGTTTCACCATGTCAATGTACACATCCTCAATGTCTGTTGATCTTAAAGAGTTGATGACTGCTGATGTTTTAATAGAGTCAAAGGCCTTCTCATAGTCAATAAATGCAACACACAATGGAAGTTCATATTCATGTGTTCTTTCAATTAATTCTCTTAATACTTGAATATGGTCCACTGTACTGAATCCACTTCGAAATCCAGCTTGTTCTCTTGGTTGAGCTGCATCTAATTTTTTCTGCAGGCGATGTGTTAGCACTTTTGTGAAGATTTTATAAATAGCAGGTAACAAGCTAATTGGTCGGTAATTTTTCAAATCCTCTTTATCACCTTTTTTATGCAAAAGAATTACTGTTGCAGAATCCCATTGGTTTGGTATGTTACCGCTGTTAAGACATTTGGTAAAGAATTTTGCAAGTATGTCTTCTACATATTCTCCAGCTTCTTTTAGGATATCTAATGTAATACCATCATCGCCAGGGGCTCTTCCTTTCTTCATACTTTTTATTGCAAATGAAACTTCTTCTTTTAAGATTTTAGGAGCTGTTCCTTCGACTATTTCAGTGTCTTCGTTTAATCCACTGTTACTTTCATATAGTTTTTTGTAGAATTCTTCAACTCTTCTAAGTATTTCTTCCCTATTTCTTGTTACGGTGCCATCCTCTCCTTTTAATGCAATGATGTGTTTCTTCCCAACAGATAAACTTCCTTTAACAACCCTAAGGCTCTTGTTATTTTCAATGGCCTTCCTTACTAGCTCACAATTGAATTTTCTTATGTCTTCTTTCATGCTTTTGCGCAGAGTTTTACAAAGTTCTATGTACTCAATCCTGGAACTGGTATTTCGATTGTCCACCTTCATAAGTCTTCGCCTTTTCATGAGCTGTTTCGTCTTCTCAGATAATTTGCTATTCTGCTTTTTACATATTACACCACCAATTTCCCCAGCAGTTTCAACTATTGTCTTAACAATGTTTTCATTTGCTTCTGAGATATCACTTTCATCAATAAGTCCTTCCAGTGCAGAAAAGCGATTTTTTAATTCCAACTTGAATGCCTCGGTATTTTCTTTTAATTTCTTTAAATCCACCCTCTTACTTACTTGTTTCCTAATGAGCTTCTGTCGTTCTAATTTAGTATTTAAGTGCACTTTACATCTCACCATTCGATGATCACTTCCAGTATTAAATCTGTTCAGTACACTGCAATCTTCAATAATTGATTTCTTGTTTGCCAGGATATAGTCAATTTCACTAGTTCCCCCATTTGGGTGTTTCCATGTCCATTTTCTTTGCGGTTTCTTCTTAAAAAATGAATTCATGATGCTAAGGTTTTCAGCTTCTGCAAATTCGATGAGTTGATCGCCACGTTCATTCCTTTCCCCATATCCGTATTTACCAACCGATGTCTCTCCTTGTTCCTGTTGTCCAATTCTTGCATTGAAATCCCCCATGATGAGCTTGATATGTTGTTTCCCTTTGGTGTGTAACTCTTTGATTTCTTCATAAAATTCTTCAACCTCTTCGTCGGTATGGCTTGATGTTGGTGCATATACCTGTACTATTTGAAGTTGGTATCGCTGGGTTAGTTGAACAACGAGCCTCGCTGCTCGATCTGATGTACTTTCAACTTCCAGAAGACAGTCTTTAATTCTTTTGTTGATTAAGAAGCCAACACCACTTGTTCTTCCAGTTTCCGTTCCTCTATAATAAAACAAATGTCCACTTTTAAGTTCCACCAACTCTTCACCTTTTCTTCTAACTTCACTGAGTCCTACAATGTCCCATTTGATCTTGTCAAGTTCTTCTTCCAATTCCTGAAGTTTTGCTTCAGAAGCAAGGGATCGTCCATTATACGTTGCCAAGGTCAATAACAAACGGCAGCCTGGGCCATTCCAGTGATTCTTAGCACCCCCTGCTTTCATGCCACACTGACCGCTGCCTTGATCAGGAGCACTCCAGCACCTGGAGACTAGGGGCCATGGTTTCTGGTGTGTCAACATAATGGAGGAATTAGCCATAATTTCACCACGCTGGCTAGACGGGTTGGTGAATTAGCCCTCCCCTTCCGCCTTTCTATCCGTGCAGCAAATATTAATTTGCCACATAAATAGAAAGCTCAGCCTGCACCACTTGAAGGCGGGGTAGGACACTAGGTTACTGGCCTGGCCGGTTCCACACATCGTCACATACGTTCAGCGTGTGGGTCTCCTTCCAGTTAGATACCAGCAACCCTTTTGCAGGCCATATATATATATATAATATACATACATACATATACATACTTCGACTGTGTCTGCAATGGTGTGGTGGTAACCCTGGTCAGATTTTCAACGTGATACCAAAAAAATGCTACCGACTAATTGTTCATTCTGGTCCGTGGGTTAGTTTACTAGATCTTCAGGGGTTCAGACCCCTCAGATTGTATGTCTCGGTGTGTTATAACATTGGCTACCCTCGCTCCATAAATTCTAAGCAAAGTATTTTAGAAGCTTTTCGAAGTTACACAATTAAAACAGACACATGACATGTACCATGAACTGGAATCTATCCAGCCTGTATACAATCGCTTAACATTTATGCGTTAAAAGTCCATCAGCATCCCTTCATGTGATCTGTTGGCGTTTATGCGCATAACGCTCTTCGTTGGCTTAGTCGTAAGGTGTTCTCTATGCTTGTCTTCAATACGGATTAACTCTATACTGCAAAAGAAATCGTCTGCAGTTAACTGCTGACTGTGGTCTGAGGAGAAGGGACGTGGTTCTCTAGGCCTTAAGAGCAGTGACGTAGCGATGAAAGTGCAGTTTCATTGTGGCTCTTGCCCTTGTGGGGGAGGCGTTGGAAGTCGAGGCAAATTGCGAGATCCTGATATGGGGTGCGGGACTCCTCTACCAGAGATTGCATTAGGACCAAAATTCTATAGCTACGCCACTGCTTAAGAGGTCCTAATTCCTCGAGAAAATGCAGATCCACTGCCTTGGAATGGCGTATTAGGAATTCTATCGAATCGTTAGGTCGGGTTCGATTCCAAATCGTATCTTGGAACCCGTGTCATGTTTCTGACCGCTATAGTACAGCGGGATTAGTTTCCTCACCAGCAGAGATTCGTATTCCTCGGAAAATAATATGTCCCTGCTTAACATGGCTGCTGCTGTTCTTGTTCTATCAATCACAAACTAAACAAAACGAAATTATGCGTATAACATACGTAAATTTGCTGAAAATATTAACTGTTCTGGATTCAAATGAAATGAACGTGCACAGTAACTCTACATAGCTCTTGCTAATAAATACGAAGAAAGCTTGAATTGAAATTAATGGTAGAATACTTCTTAGAGTAGGTAATAGCTAATTATTATATAGCCATGCTATTCTGGTTATTAATTCACAACAACGCTATATTTGCCAACGTGCGAATAAATGCAAGTGAGGTAATGCGAACAAGCTGTTCGTTTGAATATGGAAGGCTTTTGCATTGCGTGTATTTGGATATTTTGAGATGTATAGTTAAGATTAATGTAATGAAGTAATAGTTTAAGTGCGTAGTGGTAGAGATAACAGAAGATCTTACTCTGTAATTACAAGTTTGACGGTTATTTGGAAATACGTGTAATTGGTAGACTACTCCAAATCTTTCAAAGCATCCATTTGATAATAAATCGTTATCCTAGCCCAAAATTGTATGACAACCTCTGCATCGGCGCGTTATTCTATTTAAAGATGAATTCGCTGCATACTAAGTATCTCAGAAATTCATAGGATGCTCCATAATGGAAGTAGACTGATCGATATTTGGAGTGCAATAAAAGTGGAATGGTTCCTTACATTCTATTAAACCTTCTGTAGAAAATTCCATTGTGTTCTCCTTCGAATACAGATATCATCCTAGTAAAACCATACCACCAAACTAGATAAAGGATAAAAGACATTAAGGGATATAGAATGGTCGAACCAACGAACCTCAAATCCTGATAATTCCCGAAGTATCTTGTTGGCCACTGCTTATCGTTTTGCTGTATAAGCGGAACGTCGAGCTCAGGTGGAGGGGGGAAAAACGAAAGAAAAAGAAACATCAGCAGTAAAAACTTTATCAGGAGAGATATCCCTCTGGGCATAACTTTTTCCACAAAAGGTAAAGTGTTTCTTTACCATGAAAAGGTTTTTTCCCCCTCAATCGCTGAGAAACAACTAATGCGAGGATCCTACGAGACGCCTCGCAGGCAGTTTGGAGAATGGACTCTCGAATCCCTGAGGGGAACTTGGAGCTTTGAGGAAACAGTTCAAGCGAAGTAGGGACACAACACTTATCAGTGTGAAGTTTGCGTTTGCCTTGGAAGCTAGTACTTTTTTGTGTACCTTTTCTGTGTGCTTTCCTGTCAGGATATGAAGTGCTCTGTACATACCCAATCTTAAAGATTCCTTTAAAGTTCACAAATAGTTTTCAGTATTTTTACCAAAAGTGGTTGACCTATTTCGGCATCTATAGGGTTTGAATCTTGCTGCATTTAATCTCAACCATCAATTTATCCAGCAAAAGTCAGCTTAATGTTAAAATATAAAAAAAAAAATGTGTGTTGTTCCCTTTAGAAAGTTATATTTTATGCTTGTAAACTTGTTACACGGACTGTTTATGGATATTTTTAAGCTATTCTGAATATACCTCTTCGTTTTGCTAAGTTAATACCTTTTTATTGACCCGTGATTATTACCAGTATAATAATTGATTCCACTGAATAACATTACTGACAAAAGTAGGAATCTTTAAATAGTTTTGTGGCGTTTTAAATACTCTTGATGCATATGATTTTTAATAGATTCAAAACTGTTTCAGTTTAAGTCAGTTTTTAAAATCTGTCTTGCATTACATCTGTCATTTACGTTGAACTTTGTTGTCAACATCAAGCAGCAATCTAAAATAAGCTTGAGAACCAACCAGTAGTTTAGACATCTTCGGTTTAACACGATGTAGCATATAAAAGGTTATTATATTTGGAGGTTATAGAGCTGATGCACGAATTATGCATAAACAGGATTTTGACAAAACAGTAGTTCAGGTCTATAGAGACAGCACGCATACAAAGTAGTATATGGAACACAATTCTGTTGGAAGTTTCTGGAATATTATTTCAATTTATAATTAGTGAATAACCTAATACTCGTTTTGAAAGCTCAAGGGTATGTGCATTATTAACGGGGTACTACTTACCATGGAATTATATGAAACAATCAGTAATGATTTTTTCCGACTATTATAGAATTTTTCCCTTTTGAAACTTTATTTTTTTCTAATTTAGGAATACATATATATAACAAGCTATGTATATATAGTTAACAAGATATATATATATATATTTAAAGCCAGAGACAAGTATATTTACGTTATATATATATTTCACAAGTTTTGATATATATATTTAAAAGTTGATATAAATATATATATTTAAAGTTTTGATATATATATATATATTTAAAGTTTTGATATATATATATATATATTTAAAAGTTTTATATATATATATATTTAAAAGCTTTATTATATATATATATATGCTTTCTAAAAGTTTTGTTATATATATTTTAAAGTTTTAATATAGTATAGGTTTAAAGTTTTGATATATATATATATTTAAAAGTTTTGATATATATATATATTTTAAAGTTTTGATATATATATAGAGTATATATTTGAAGTTTTTGATATATGTATTAAAGTTTTTGATATATATATATATTTTAAAGTTTTGATATATATATATTTAAAAGTTTTGATATATATATATATTGGAAAAGTTTTATATATATATATATATTTAAAGTTTTGGATATATATATATATATTTAAAGTTTTGATATATATATATATATATATATTTAAAAGTTTTATATATATATATAGAGTATTAAGTAAAGCTTGATATATATATATATATATATATTTAAAGTTTTGATATATATATATATAAGAGAGTTTAAAGTTTTGATATATATATATATATTTGTAAAGTTTTGACATATATATATATATATATTTAAAGTTTTTTGATATATATATATATATATATTTAAAAGTTTTGAGGTATATATATATATAGTTTGTGTGCTTTGATGGTGAAAAGCATATATATATTTAAAGTTTTGATATATATATATATATATATTTTGTAAGTTTTTTTGATATATATACATATATATATTAAAAGTTTTGATATATATATATTTGCTATATATATATTTTAAAGTTAAGATATATATATATATATATATTTAAAGTTTTGATATATATACATATATATATTTAAAGTTTTATATATATATATATTTAAAGTTTTGATATATATATATATGTTATTTAAAAGTTTGATATATATATATGTATATTTAAAAGTTTTGATATATAATTATCCTTGACCGTTCATCTTTGGGGGCCAAGAATAGTAAAACAGTACTGAGTCGAAATTGGTATAAAGCAGCTTTTATTTCAATTTTTAACTGACTTCTGGCATGACTTTTACTTCCAATTTGATATCATTCAAGGGTAAAATTATTATATTTTTTCAATATTCATTAATAAATTAATGGAACTAATTTGCTACGTGTTTTTAAAAAAAAAATCATAACGTGGGATCTATTGCAATCTATTTTTAAAAAATTAATTTTAATGTTACCAAACGCTTTTTAGGGAAAAGCCAATTTTATTTATTTCCATTTAAATATATAAGCCAACGAGAAACTGATAATAAACGAAAAGTCATAAACAACTCATTTGCAGCAGTGGAACGTTTTATACGTTATACACTGGTATTCTAACGAAGCACAACATACAGTGTTTAAAATCCCCAAATTCTTATGAAATGAAAAGTTCAGAAGGTTTTGAAAAATAGTTCAACGCTTTTTCTAATTCTAATGGGTCTGTTTTATGATATATATTTAAATTTTATAAAGTACTTAGAGTTGTGGAGTATCAAAGTTGTAATATAACTTATAGCCCAAATACGATAAAATCACTAAAATTTCGTAGATCTGTGGGAAATGCTATAATGTTGGAACCCTTGACAAGTAACTGTAATTTACAAGAGAACTTATATATTAGCTGTTACAGACCACCGAAATTACCTATTTTTATGAGAGCAAATTTTTCTTACAATTTTATATGGAATTGAATTGATTTCTGTAGATACAGATTTTATTTATCACAGGAGACAAATGCTTATTGAATCTGTGGCATGTCTTCGTATAGTTACAATTAAAATTGTGTACAAATTATAAACCGTACGGATGCACATAAAATGCCACCCTGTAACGGGTCCCTATTGAAAATATTTAACAGGCCACGGAGCCAGTATTGCCGCAAATTCTAAAACTCTATGGAGCAAGTAAAATAAAAGAATATAAAGGTTTAAATTTTTCATTTAACAAATGAGTAAACAATTTTTTTCTAAACCATTTAATGCTATTTGTGTTGAGCATGTCGTCTTGGTAGCTTTATTCCAGCGGAAGTTATAATTCTGTATTCAAATGCTCCCAGGTTCTATTCTTATTTTAAAGGCGCCAACTGAATTCCCAGCCTCAGTCATGTTCCATAACGCCCACGGCTCTATTTGTGTTGTTAATGTCGTCTGGTAGCTTATTCCATAAAGTTATACCTCTGTGTTCGATGCTCTTCCTATATAATTCTATTCTTATTTTAGGTAGTCAAGTAATCTTTAATTCTTAAATTTTTATTATGTTCATAAGGCTGTATGTCTATGATATCAACATGCTTTAGTTCTTTTATTCTTTCATATTAGTGTTAATATACTTAAGTCGTTTATTCTGTCAATTGGTAATATAACATGTTTAATAAACAACGATGTCCAATTTCTGTTATTTCCAGATTCTATAATCTTTATGAATTTTATTTGTAAAGATCTTATTGTGTTCAAATGTTGTTTGTCACGATTTCCCCACATGTTGTTGCATGATATGTGGCTATGGTAAGTGGCCATGTATAAACGGGTAATAAAGTTGTAATAATACTTCCTTTGGACAATTACCCAATAGTCTCTTGATCATTCCTCTTCCTGAACAATTTTTTTCGCTTTTATTTACGTGTCAATTCCAAATAAGATCTTGTGCTAATGTAACTCCCAAAAAATCTCTTTAACACAATTTATTTTTTTCCGTTAATATGAAAATCAATTGTGTTGTCCGGCGCGGTAATATTCTTATTTTTGTTCGAAATATAACTTTTGTATTCGTTTCGTTGATTTCTATGTGATTATTTTGAAACCACAATATATACCTCTGCATTTCATCACGTCCAGTTATTAGGTCCCCAGTATTATTACTTCGTAAAAAATACTAGTATTAGCGTATAGAGTTAATTTGCCTTCTTTTTTAGAGACGTTCACTATGTCGTTAATATAGATTAAAAATAAAAAGGGCCAAGTATGGACCCTTGAGGTACTCCATAAATATTATCCAAATAATCGGAGTCACTATGATTAATATTCACGTATTGCTTTCTGTCCCATAAATAGCCTTTAAGCACATTAACCGTCTGTCCTCTAATACCATAATGTGATAAAATTTTTAATAAAACATTTCTATTTATGATGTCGAAACCTTTACTCAAATCAAAGAATATACCAAGACGTATGTTTTCTTTGAGTGAAATTTGGATCTTCGTTATTATATTCAATGTACGTACTGTTGATTTACCTTTTAACTAATTCGAATTTTAATTCACTAAGTATTTTAAACCTATTCGCAAAACAAATTAACCTGTTAAATATTAACCATTCAAGTATTTTGGAAAAAAAGACAACACTGTTATTGGTCGATAACTTGCCTTATTTTCCTTATCACCTTTTTTATATATATGGGAATAATATTTGCTATTTTCATCTCATTTGGAATTTTTTCTTGATCTATAATATCATTGAATATAATTAGTAGATGTGCAATGAAAATTTCTGTATGTTTTCGTACAAATATTGGTTTGATATCATCGGTGCCAGCACCCTTTATAATATTTAATGTTTGGTAATGTCTTCAGCAATTCGTTTTCGTTTATTTTTTCAATTAACATAGTATGGTTATTTATTGTTCCCATATGTGTATAGAAATAAAGTTCATTTAGTTCAATTCTGTCCAGTTCTAAATTAACAAAATAATTGTTTAATACATTAGCTATTTCCCTTTCGTTAATAACTTACTTTCTTATTGCCATTATTTTCCATGCCCCCTCTTTTTTTAATTTACCAGTTAAACTGTTTAAAATCTTCCATTTAATTTCAGTGTCAGTATTCTCAAAACATTTGTCATAACTTTTTACTCTTAAATATCAGGCTATTTATATTTCTCATTTTTTTAAACTTAATAAAATATTTTATTTTTAGTACGTACAAACCTATGGTATACGTTGTTTCTCCTTTTTATCTTATTAAATTTTTATTTATCCAACCTTTCTTGCGATTATTTTCCTTGATTGTTTTTCATGGGAATAACGTTTATTATATCTTTTGTGGTGATAAAAATGTTTTACTTATTTTCCTTTTTAAATTCATCTTTCTAACGTATTTCCAATGCGTTTCAAAATTTGTTCATATTTCTTTGACAAAAATTTCTAATCCTTTTTTTTTTATTTCGTATTTCTTTTGGGTCATTCTCATCAAAGTCAATTATTAAAGTTTCGTGATCGCTCAGTATGTAGTCACTAACCAGGACAGATACGTCAGTTGTATTTGCAAAACAAATATTAATTAGGGTAGAGGAAGTAAATGTTATTCGAATAGGATCCTGTACTAAATTTTTAAAACCCAAGGATTTCATAGTATTTAATAACACATTACTCTGCCTATTATCCTTATTAATGTCAATGTTGAAGTCACTTACTATAAGAATTTTTTCTTAGTATTTTCACCTAGCGCTAAATTTAACCAATCCAATAGAAACCTTAAATTCCCACCGTGCCGATTATATACCAATCCTTCATTAATATTGTTATTCCCATCACTTCAAAGTCATCATTCATGTTCAATACCTCTTCTCATAATGAAAACTTTATTTATGGTCATTAATATATGTGTGGACAATCCACCACCTTTTTTACCATTTCTAAATCTATTGTACCCATAATAACCCGCATTGGCAGTCAGGTCGTACTCATTCATTCATGTTTCAGCAATCAACGAAAAGTTGTAGACTCTAGGTCACTTACTAACAAATCAATTTCGTCAAATTCATTTCGGATGCTTCTAGCGTTAAAATAAATGATACTCGTTTTTTAATTGTCCTTTTTATTCCAGTTTAGGTCAAGAAAATATGTCTCTAATACGTTCACGGCCGTCGTTAACTACCCTTCCCGTGTTTCCCATTTTTCCATTTAAAGTTTTATCAATTAGTACTATCTTGGAATCCTCGGTTTCGTTGATAAGATCATTTTCCACTATGTTGCTTCAAGGCATCATTGTCTATATGATTCAAAGTTAGAATCTCTTGCATCGTTAATACCCATATCATATATTAAATCATGATCATTGCGAACTATGTTATTTTGATTACACGTATATGTTAACTGTTAATGAAGAACCATTTGTAGATATTAAATTAATTTTGTGGTCAGTCACCATATTAATTTGATTAACGTTTTCATTACTATTGACCGCATGATTTACATCACAATTTTTTTTCACATATAATCTGATCGTCAATACCACAATACGCATAATAATTTACATATGAATAGTTTTTAGAGCTTTTTTTTGTCAATCACCAATTTCTCATCAATATTTTTGTCATTAAGCACTAATTTCTTGTTATAGACCACGCCTTGTCTCTTATCAAGTCAATTAATGCTTTCAGTGCCTTCATAATTTTTTATTTTTGACTTCTCCGTTATCCTCTTTTCTCACTTTAATGTTACCATTAGGTGTCCATAGATATTTCCATCCGTGCTCTCTTGTTTTTCCACGTTTCACTGAACTGTCTCCTTCTAAACGAACATAATTACTCATTGATATGTTTTCTCCTCCAATATATTTCTCCTTCAATATAGCCTTTTTTTTTTCGAATTTATTCCCTTTCATCAAGAGTAAATCTTTGTATGTAATTCTAATAAAGTGTTAACAATAAAACAGCGACTCAATTTCATTATACGGACGACATTACCATAGCAACAAAATCCTTCGAAACATTCAAATAGACACAAAAATATCATCTAATGGTTATACATCATTTGTACTCAAGGTGGTCTTAAAATTGTTCGGGTTCAATGATTTTAAGATATTACAGATGCACGTTGTCAAATTATGAATAAGTATTGAAAATTCCTACAGTTATCGTAAGTTAATGATAGTAGTAGTTACATTAGGAAAAACTGTCTTTTAAGACTGCTACGTTCTGAACATTGCCTTTATAAACGCAGCTCTTTAAATATCCCCACAGCCAAAAGTCACAAGGGTTAAGATCGGGTGACCGAGGCGGCCAAGATGTTGAAAATGACCTGCTAATCACTCTGTCATCCGAAAAGTTTTGCCGTAATAATGTTTGAACAGGCAACGCGATGTGCGGGGGTGCACCATCTTGCATGAAAATTGTAGTGTCAAGACAATTTCTCTGTTGAAGCAAAGGAATGACAAAGTTCCAGAGCATAAATGCATACCTAGAGCCAGTAACAGAACATGTCATTGGCCCCGAGGCCGTATTTTCTTCAAAGAAGTAAGGACCAATGACGAAAGATGAGGTGAAGCCACACCACACTGTCACTTTTGGAGCATGCAACGGAATTTGTTGATGAACGTGGGGATTTGTGTCAGACCAAATACGGCAGTTACATGTGTTTACAGTGCCATTCAAGTGGAAATGGGCCTCATCACTCCACAGTATCTGCCAAGGCCATTCATCATCCACTGTCATCCGAGCAATGAACATCAAAGCAAATGTTTTCCGCACGTCATTATCACCAGAAAGCAATTGCTGAGTGTGGGCTATCTTATACGGATAAAACTTCAGGACATTTCTCATAACTCTCTACACTGTCGTATATGGCATGTCCAATTCCCATGATATCGCACGTGCACTACTGCAGTTGCAACTCTTCAAATTGCTGCACTCGAGTTGGTTTGCGGCATCGTCCTGGTTTAACGGTGAATGTTCTGTTCTCTTCAAAATACAAGACCATTTTTCGAAGATTTGTAATTGTGAGAGTGCGTCTGCGTAAACCTTTTACCTGCCGAAATGCTTTAAGTGCCGCAGAAGCATTGTTATTTCGTTGATAAAAGAGCTTAACAAGTAACGCGAGATCTGGTAAAAGTTTCATGACGGAGTCCTCGTATGGTGAAAAAATGCTTCACGACTCCTTAATATGCGCAATATCCTCTGCCTATATAAGTAATATGTAAATTGCATGCTCCGCAGCGCCATTTCCTCCCCTAGCGGCCGAAATATGAACTCAATTTTTTTCTTTCAGAAATCGAAACCGCATACTCAGGGGAGCATGTGTATGAAATTTGGGTGAAATTGATCAAATAGTTTTCTCTAGGGAGAGATCTAAATACCTCCTGTTTAATTTGGATCACCCGGTATATAAAAAAGCAATTCTTCTCATAAACGGTCATGTGGTGATAGATGATAAATTATTCGGAAAGAAAAGAATGATTTATCGGCGTCTGGTGAGAATCGAACCCATAAAGTGAAGCTTCATAATTCGTTCGCAGAAGGGTGTTTGGTGGACGCCTGTGGCTCAATGGGAAAGAACACTTGATTGGTTATCATGTGGTTGTGGGTTTGGCTCTTACCAGGTACCGATAAATTTGCAAACAATTTACCTAATATTGCCACACCATCAGCTATGAGGAGATTTGACTTTAATAAATAGTATATCGATCGGGCCCCACCAAACGCAGCAAAACACTTTTCCTTTATGAACATTTCACCATCTAACCATCCCATAGCATCGGTGTTACCATTACTACACCTAGAAAGCATTGATAAAAATAGTTTCTTA
The DNA here is from genome assembly GCA_006491805.2 of Dysdera silvatica. NCBI lineage: Eukaryota > Metazoa > Arthropoda > Arachnida > Araneae > Dysderidae > Dysdera > Dysdera silvatica. Next base: position 122,810,045 of record QLNU02015270.1, read on the forward strand.
ATTTAATCTCTGTAATACTGGACTTCTATAAATATACATGGTGCAACAGGATTTTCGATAAATTTAATACCAGTCTCTTCGCAATTTGGTTTAAAAAGTAGTCCATGTACTACACCATTCCGCGAAATAACCGGTTTCCGAAAATACTTTTTAAGTATGTTCGTAAGGGAGCGAGTGCTTGTCTGTAGCTCAGTTGGTAAGAGCATCTGCCTGGATAGCAGAAGGTCGTGGAATCGTGCTCCACACGACGCAGAAAAACATTCTTTACGAACGTTTCACCATCTAACTATGCCATAACATCGGCGTTACTATTACTACGCCTAAAAAAGTTGAAAATTGTTTCTTAATTTAATCTGCGTAGTGTTCGACTTGTATAAATAGTATATACTATAGTAGTTTTCGTCTGTATCCATTCCATCTCACTATTTAGTTTTCGTGGTGTTTTCTTAAATGCCTATGGTTTTTCTTTAAAAAAAGTCACTTTTAAAAGTTCTTAAGAATTCGAAGTTTCCCTTATCTCTCCTTTTAATATAATAGATTAGAGTTTGAATAAAGTTTCAAATTCGTGGAACATATCAGTAACAATATCCGTACTGGATGGAACTCGATTTAAGTAAGTTGCAGAATTAATGGCTTTGTTGGAGTTCGCATCGTGGAATGCTGCTCGGGTAAATAGATCCTATTTGCTTCAAAGCACTAAGCCGGTTTAAAAGAGGCTCTTGAGCTGTGTCTGAAATTGAGTTTTCAGGAATTTTATTAGTTTTGTCGAGTTTAAAAATGTCTTGTATGATGTTTCAGCGACACTCCGTAATTGAATTTCGTAGTCAATTTCTGAATTCCTCGTTTTAAATCCAGTATTCAAAACGAGAGTTCTCGTGTATGCGTTTTCCTGATTACTAAAGAATACTAAACAATAATTACCTAAATTTATTTTTTTTCTTTTTCACCTTCCACAGCAAATTCTCTTCAGGGGAAATGAGAACAAGCAAAAGAAAACTAGCACAATCGAATCAATCTGAATTCGTTGAAATGGACGTAATTCAATCAAACTAAACTTGATGCAGGCGAGTATAATTATTTGCATGAAGTGATAATGATTTGTAATTCAGTAGTTAACTTTATTCGTCTGGGCAGCAAAGGAGGTGAAGGCTATAGAGTTTGAAAAAACTCATGGTGCCTAAAATTGGATATAATTAGTGGAAAAAATAAATAACTGGTGAATAATAAACTTTCTATGGAACACTCGTTAAGCATGGAATCTCATTTTCTTCTCGATGGGACAGTAAATACTCCAAACTGCGGAATACAGACTTTGGAAACCCTGAACATTATTCAGAAAATTCCCATGCATTCAGCAATATAGTACACTTTTGCAGCATGTTGTTTGGAGTTATAGGCAACTGGAATTGGACGAGAGGTAACCCTACGTTAGCAAGTTTTGTCTCCTTGACCTGAGTGCACAACATTTCTGTGAATTTTGGCCATAAATAAGCAGCTGTGCAAGGGTGTTCACAGTAAGGATATATTTCACCTCCGATAGGAGGGTGGCATGATCCTTCCCCTGACCGTACCGTTCTATGCACTCGAGTGATTACGCAATCACCACTTTTCCAATTTTAGTTGGAGCTTTTTGGTGAAATCAGTAGTTTTTCTATCTGAATTTTGGTTGACGTGGCCTTTCTGCGAAAGAGCTAGTGATAGGTTAATCTCTGGTTCTGCCCGATGTAAACAATTATACAATCTGATATCGTTGATATTAATACTTAATGCATTTTGCATAAGGCTATATCAGTTCTACCTTTATTTACTGACAATGTTATGATTCTTAAACCTCCATATAAAGAGCTTTGTTTTTCACAATCTAAACAATTTATTCTTATTTATTCCTTTCTCACGTTGTGCTGAACATACGTTCATGCAACGTTTGTCTAAGCATCCGAAAATCGACCGCCTTTGTCATGTTTTTGGAATCTTTTTCTATGTTCTGCTTCTCGAGTGCCTGATCACCATCGAACATCACACTATTGCTCTAATGCTTTGGGGGAAAAAAAACAGGTTTATTTACTTTTACAGCAAGCAATTACAGTGGCTCTGCGGTGGCGCAGTGTGGTAACGCGTTCGCCTAGTACGCCGTTAATCCGGGTTCGACTCCCAGCAGTGCAAAGAACGCTTACTCAGAGATCTCATAAAGATCGCACTGCTCACTGTAGTCCGGGGTTTGGTTCCCTAGGCCTTAAGAGGTTCGGATTCCTCGGAAAACAGTAGGTCCCGGCGCAGCATGACCACTGTAGTCTTTGAGCCGTAAAACCAAAAACGAACAAGCAATTACAATGGTATATTAGACAATATGTATTACCATTTTCTTTCTTTTTTCCCATCCCGGTCACAGAAACCTTATGGACATGAAAATATTGTCATTACGTTTTCGTGTACTGCCGTTATCTGCTGCTAATTTCATTGTTGTCGTGGATATACCTATGGAATGGTTGCCTCAAGTGTTGAGTCACGGGCGAGGATACGTAAGGAGGTAATTTTAAAAATGTCAATGAACAAGGCACAAAGTTTTTAGAATATCTTTATGTAGCCCCAAACGCTGAAGACCTTACAATGGTAACACAGTCACCTAGCATACCGTTAATCCGTATTCGATTCCCTGAGGTATAAACAAAAATAAACACTTACCGCCTAATTGTCCACTGTAGTAATTAGAGATGGGAGTTATTTAAGGTAGCTGTTAAAAATCACCTGTTACCGACTGATCACTGTTCCAAGAACAGTATGCTCCTCTGAAAGCCTTGTTCTCAAATCACAGCTGTTATTTCAGTCACCGGTGACTAGGAACAGGAGTTACTTGAAGTAACAGTTACAAATCACCGGTGATCGAGAAATCACTGTTCTCGGAACATATTCCTCCGTTTCCATCACACAGGAAACGCGCTGAGATAACGGGCTATCACAACATCCGGCATAGTTGTCTAGCTGACACAAGGGCTTAGGCACTAATTACCCATTTAATATCTGATATTACAAGAGGTTATTATATTGTTATGGATAACCAAATGTTATTGTAATTAACCAATTGTTTTAGTTAACTAATTATTGTTTTAGTTAACTAATTATTGTTTTAGTTAACTAATTATTATTTTAATTAACCAAATATTGTTTTAATTAACTAATTGTTTTAATCAGTTTATTTAATTATTGTTTTAATTGATTTATTTTTATTTAATTTACTTAAAGTTTAAATTCAGTTAATATGTGATTATATAGGTATTCCTACTTCAATAGCAACTAGCGAAATCAATCGCTATCTAGACAATAATTATAATTAAAAAATAACTTGCCGCGGAATCATGACCCTTTGTCATGGTGGAGATCCCATTCTCTGATCTACCCAAATCTATCAGAGTTAGCGAAAAGGAAATTCAACTTTATGGCAACATGAGTGCCTTGCGAAAGAATTTTCTTAAAGGCTGGTAACATTTTAACCGATGGGAGAAATCGGTTGGAGCCTCTTCACGCCGAAAGATTATTGTTCCTAAATGCCAATTCATATTTAATGGAATAGATTTTTTATCCATGTATATTAATTAGTACAAGTATTAATATTTTTACATTACTGAGCTTTACACATGAAAAATTCTGAATACATACATGTGTATAACTACATCAGCTGAGAATACACATTTTGTATCATTATCCCGTTTAATTAGTTCGATATTGCAACCTTTCAGTATGTTTTACCAATTAATTTACAGCAGTGTCAATATTTTTTGCTGTATTTCATTCATTACTTAGAATTAGTTTTTTAAACTTTGATTTTTAATATCGTGTATTTTTTAAAATATCTAAAATTCAGTATTTTAAAACCTTATTTTTCTCATTATTTTTGTACTTCATATGTGTGTATTTTTTTCCAAAGGATTTATTATTTTTATGGAGTTGGCACGACGTTCTGTTACCGATTGAGCGTTAAAATGTGTTATCGTTAAGTTCCTCAGTTCCCTAAACCTGTGAAGCAACGCATACATTCCAGTCACCGGTGATTGAAATCGCCGGTGATTGGAACCTGTTATTTGGTTGGAACAGGTTACTCAAAAATAACAGTTTGGTCCATCACTGGAGTAATTCGGGTGTTGGTTCCCTAGGCCTTAAGAAGCTCATAATCCTCGGAAATATGAGTCCGCTTTCCTGTTTCCTGTGTTGGCGTAGTGGTATTGCATTCTTCTGTTGTCCCATTAACCTGATATCGACTCTCAGTAGAGGCGGACTGGGCCGGTACGCCCTCATGGGCTGTAGTTGGGAATTTGTTTAGTAGCCCATACACAATAGTCCCGCGCCCTCCGAAAATCCAAGCTATGCCCTATTTGGGAGGACACAGTTCACCCCTGACTCTATCGTAGAACGTTTGTCGTTCTCCTGCCCACCGCTTTTATAACTTTTTATAAAAAAAATTACAAACCTTTTTATAGCAATTTTTATGAACTTTTATAAAACATTTTCATAATTTTTCATAAATTCTTATAAATTATTTAAAATGTTATAAAATCTATGAAATTATAATATACGTTATAAAAAGTGAGAAATTTTATAAAAAAAGTATAAAATTTTATAACAAAGTGAAATTTTATAACAAAGTATGAAATTTTTATAAAAACTTTTACAAAATTATAATTTTAGAAAAAATGTTATTAGGTTTCGTAAGTATTATAATTTTTTTTTATAAAGTGCGAAAATATCTCGCTTCGATAGCCACCGATATTTGCTGTGTGGAAGAAGAATTAAACTTTTAGTGGAACAACTTCGTGCCTCCCACTAAACTGGAGGCGGCTTTAAATTCACAAGGGAATTGACAAATAGCTTTTAATTGATCAATTTCGTAGCTCAGAGACGATTATGCCTGTCATCTCCTCCAGGATTTGAGCCGATGTGAGAATGGGTGTTGTCGTTAATATATTCCGGTCTTATTGATCTCCGATATTCTGCGTTTGCATAAATCGACGGGTAACCATATGCAAATTTGCTGCAAACAGATGGCGCTTTAAGGGCGTTTGAATGATAATGCTCACGAAAACAAATTAACGATTCCATCCACAGCGCATGCGTAATTTCGTGGATATGACTTGTTGCTATAACCACAACTTTAACACGTTTAAAAACTCATAACACTTAAAAACTCGTGACTTGTTTTAAAATTTATGAATATTAAACACCCGTTTTCTTCACATACGTTAGCAACCTGCATTGATCATAAACATGAAATTCTTTTCATGACATCTCGGTTATCGCAAAACTGGTGCATTGTGGCCACACGTTTATATACATGGAAGCCTTGGCCATTAAAACTGTTCTAATAATTTCTGCAGAGGAGACTCCTTTAATGCTCCATCAATTTGGAATTAATGACTAAAAATTCACAAAAGTCTGGCCTGATTCAGCCAATCTAAACTCGCCACAATCTGGGCGAATGGTGACGACCTTCATCAAAGAACCAATGAGAACGCATAACCTGGAAATCACCCAATCATCGGGGGGGCAGAGAAAGGGTACTATAAATGCTTCTCATATTTTTTAATCGCTCATTTTCTGCCGAGCAACCAAGCGAAAGACTTACATTTGCAGAGGAAACTTGGACGCTGTTACTTCTGACGATGCTCCGCATAGCACAGAGTGAAACGTTAAGTATTTTTAATAAATAGACGCTGACGAAATATCCTTCAAAGCTCTCAAATGTGCATTTACATAGGTGAGTGTTCCCGTTTACACATGAGTCGAATACTCGTCATTGGAACCTTTTAAACGATGTACCGATGAAGAAATTATTTTGCATCGACGGAACTGTTCGCGCCCTACTTCTATCCAATAACCTTCATTCCTCGCTGTTTAGCATTGATAAATTTTCCTCCCAATCAAAATTCAGTTCACTCCTTGGTACAATGGATGTTAGAGGATGAGGAAAATAGTTAAGAATAACTAGATTTTTGACAGCAAATATGGTAGAAATTTCATAATTTGAAATAGTAAAATGCTTTTGTAAAAATTAAGAAAGTACAGTATTTGCAGTATACTAAATGCCTAATCAGAATTAGCAGTTTTAATTTAGACTACCGCAGGAAAGAACAATTTCGAGAATGTGATTTCGTTTCAAATTTAATTATCTAAAATCAATTCCTTGTTCGGGTATTTCTCATAGAAGTAATTGTCTTATTTTTAGATTATTTTCTTAATTATACACCAAAACTAAGAAAAGGAATGCAATTTTTGTTTTAAGTTCTTTGTGATAAATTAAAAGTATGATCTGGGTTGAGGCGATTAGAGTTAAAGTCAAATAAAAGCTGGAAAATTTTAAAACACTTTTCTGTTTTACTTTCAATGCTCCTATTATGATGTAGAATAGTATCTTGTATGCATTTACACAATATTTTTCTGGATTTTGTAGTTTTGGCGAAATTTGAAACATAACTTAATGGTATTCTTTATTTCACTTTTCGGTCAGCATTAGACCCTAATAACACAAAAAGCAATTTGTGAAGTAATTCAAATGGAAAAAATCTATTAACACTTCGGGGAAGTTAATCACTACCAATATCATTTTAAGTAATGACACAGTTTTTGTTTACGAAGATTACACTTATGTGAAAGTATAATAGCCCACTTGAAAAGTGAGCAGAAGAAAGGAATAGACGTGGGAATCTTGTAATTGATTGGTGATTGGTTGTCATCAGTCCCACCTACCACCAATCATATTTTTATCTCTCTCCCCTTCCCCGTTTCTCTTGTTCTTTTCGTATTTACTAGTTCTAGAAATATTCCGATTCATCTTAGATCTTCCGGTCTCGATTCTTTTTTATTTTAAACGTGATTTAAAGCAGGCCGGCCATTCCAGTGTTCGAATGGGCGTCAAGTGAGTAATAGGCACTAATAGGTAGAGCCTTCATTATTTTAAGTGACTTTCTGTTGATGTTTTGTATCCTGAAATGGAGAAAGTGGTTGGAAACTGGAACCCTTAAGAGAGCGGCTTATGGAAAATTGAAATGAATTATAAAATGTAAAATCAAAAATAATAACTTATAAATGTAATTACTCGTTTAATTTTTTAGCTGATCTAAAACATAAATACTTAACAAACTTTCTTGAGTAAAGAGGGTTTTGAGTGGAGGGAGGTACTCATAAATGAAAATAATGTTCAATGAAGGGATACGGGAGAGACAAAAGGTTAGGAACCGCTGTTTTAAGTGAACCAAACTATCAATATCACTTCTCCGTACTTTGATATCCAAATATTGTACAATTGCATTGTTTTAACCAATAAACTGCCAGCATGAATTATAATTTTTACTTAATAGTTTTCGACACCCATGTAGAAATAAACTTAAACTAGAGCTGTTTTTTGTTTAGGAGAAAAAGTGCCGTGCTTATCCTGGATTCGAACAAGGGTCCCTCCGTTTAGCCCGGAGTGACTTGACCTACTAAACGAACGAGCACAAGAACAACGGCCTTTTCCTCTGTATAAAAAGTTTTAAGATGTTACCCTTCACAGGGATAACACAACGCCACCGGGGCTGGTTTTCTTGTGAGTTTTCACCTAGTAGGTCAAGACACTCCGGGCTAAACGGAAGGACCCTGCTTCGAATCCAGGATGAGGACGGTACTTCTTTTTCTCCTAAACAAATACAGCTCTAGCTTGAGCTTATTTCTACGTGAGTGTCAAAAACCACGAAAATCCACCAAAATCAGCTCCTGTGGCTTTGTGTGTTGACCATTATTTGGCAATTGTGTTATCCATGTGAAGGGTAATAATATCTTACAAATGAATTATAACGATTTGGTGAATTATGAAGTCAGTCTCAAAGGTATATGGACAATAGGTTTTATAGGATAGATGTCAAAAAAATAATTGTGTTAAATTGAAATTTTACATAACTAGTACGATATAGATCCATATACATAATTGACTTTTAAACTATTCTCGATAAACAGAAAATTAATAAAGCCATGTGTCTCAAAAGTATATGGATAGTAACATAAAATTGGTTTAACCCTTAGAAGCCTTATTTTCCAAATTAAATTTAAAAATGTATTTATTGCAGTAGCCAGATAAAGGGAAAAATAATAAAAAAATCACAGTACTTATTTTATATATTTATTTCGAAAAAAAAGCAGGTATAAATTTTGATACTTTAGACATTAAGTCCATAAATATGTCGCACTAACTGTTTAAAAGTCCGGTAACAAATTTAAAACTTAAGGCATTTAAGGGTTAAAGTCAAGAAAGTAAAAAAAAAACTTGCACATTTCAGTTCCGACTATCTCGCGTAGCAGTTAAGGCGCTGTAAGAGGTATCAAAGAAGTAACAATACGTTCAAGTACCAAAATGCCACACAATGCTCAGTTTACGGTGGCCGATGTGGCTAAAATCTGTTAACTAAAATCAAAAGGGTGCAAAATTTTAAATTCTGCAAAGCATGTGAGGCGCAAAAAAGCTGATATTTACCAAACGTTATCAAAAGTTGATAGTCCAGGGCGCTGTTTTACAGATGTATTATCTAAAGTGCTCACGGTTCGAGAGAATAGGTACGTTTTTTTTTTACGTAAAACATCGTAATTTACGTAAATTACGATGTTAGACGTAAATTACGTCATAAACCTTGGCTAAAGCAACATCATAAGCATGCTCGGCCGTCGTGGGCCGAAGTACGCATACATTTAAACGAACAATAGATTGTTACACTTAGTGATCGAAAAAAATTTAACCTAGATGGTCCTGATGGCTAGGCATGTTACTGGCATGGTGTAAGATGCCAGCTTCTCACTTTTTACAGACTGTAGCAAGGTGGTGTCTCAGTTATGGCATGGAATGCATTTGGTTTCACCGATACGACAGATATTGCTTTTCTATCGGGTAACCAAAACTCGGAGGACTATCAGCACGTTCTTAGAAGTGTCTTATTGCCGATTTTGAAAGCAATTACAAGAGATAGTTAGGTATTTCAACAAGATAATGTTCCAATGCATAGATTCAAGTCTACTCATACATGGTTTAAAAAACCGTGTGCACGTTCTCACCGTGTTTGCCGCAGAATGACACTTGCTATCATTGCGTTATAAAAGTACAACCAACCATCCATCACAACATGGTTTACAGCTAACCAAGTACATGTCGTAGACTGGCCAGCAATAAGCCTTAACCTAAATCCTGTGGATAATGTATGGGCATAATGATCACTTGATGTGTATAAGCATGGTCATCAATTCGTAACTACTGACGAATGAAAGCACCAAATTGAACGTAGGGCTTCCCTTGATCCTGCGGCATAACGTGAGTTGCTCGTGTCCGGAGCCAGTTAAGTATTGCGCCCTCTAAAATTCGTTTCCTTTCCACCAGTTCTATATTGAAATTTTGCGCCCTAGGCTATCGCCCCGGTGGCACCCCCCTCCCACGCTATACCACTACTTTGATCTCATATTTTCAAAATTGAATTAACGGTATGCCAAATCGAATATTCCAAACGATTCTCAATGGTACAACTATAAAAATATGTATATAATACTTATAAAAATATGAAGCCCTGAACTTTAATGAAATAGTCATGTCCATATTTTATAATTTCGTGCTTAAAGTTATTTTAACCAACAAGATTTGGTGTTAATCTTCTAAACTCATTCTAATTACATCTAATTGTGATATGTACAAAATTGTATCTTTGTACAATTTGTTCTTACAATTTTTATTTCAAATTAGTTAATGCCTACGTATTCGTACTTTTGAGACGCACTATAATTAGTTGATGAAATATAATGACTTGAAAATATATTTATAAGTATAGACACATTCTTTCTCCTCTCCCCCTAAAAATAGCGAATGTATTATTTCCGTTTTCCTTGGCTGTTTAAACTCGGCGAGCTTTTAAACTTTATTCTGACATAGGGACATTTTTAAAGCCCGCGGTGTGTGCGTAGAACTTTTTTTCTATCTCGAAAACGGTGCTTTTTCGGAAAATATGGTTGCTGGGTTCTCACTTCCTTAAAAAAATAAACGGAAACCCCGGAGTTCTGGAGCCTTATGTTTACATACAACTTTTGGCCGGTACATCTGTGTGGAGAACTTCCATCCGACAGCTAAAGTAGTTCAAAAGCATACAAATATATCTGATGTTGTAGCAAGGATCACACTCCCAAGTTCTATTTCCAGACGAAGGTTTTTGCGAAACGGGAGTTTTGAATTTTGATTTATAGAGACACTCAGTATGTTCTTTCTGAGAACGAAACGATCTTTCTTCAACCTATTTCGGATTTTCTTCGGGCTCTTTCTTTTTTTTCGTGTTTGTCCATAAAGTTCAAAACAACTTGGAGAAAACAACTTTCTAAAACCCCTTTGCCAAAATTTCAACCTCTCTAAATCAATTCCCCAGGTCGAGGAATTCAACTTTTGCATTTCTACGTTTTCACTTTCATATTTTCATCTTTGCTGTGTCTATATTTTTTACTCTGTCAAGCAAATTTAGTTTCACTTTGGCCTAGAGATGTAGAATTTAAAAAGAAATGAACGAGATCAACTTGAGTATTAATCTGCAATTCTTTTGAAGAAATGAGTTATTTTTACGTGGTTTTTCAATATAACGAAAAATATCAGTAGATTTTTGGTAGAATATTTACACGTTTCAGAAGTCCACACAGTTGTCTAAAATCATAAAAAATGTGCTTTTAGAAATTGGCAAAATCTCATCATTCGATTTTTAAATTAATTTTTAACAAAGCCTTTCTTTGTTATAGCCCATGGGATCTCTAAATAAGAACTTCGTATTTTCATATAGTATACGCTAAAGTGCTTTTAAGCGGAAACATCATCCAGAGTGCATTAATTTTTAAATCTTTTCTACTATTTTCATGCGCTTGAATGAAATATTGTTTTAGAGTTTCGATTTTTTTTTTGTTTTTATTTTCTAATTGATTACAAAAACTTCTAAAAATGCAACACACATTTTTATACATATTTTGATAATCAACTGGGGATACCATAATTAAAGGTAGCATTTATGCTACCCGACAAGCCCATGGACTCCTCACATTACAACGCTCTATGCTGTCAAAACATTAACGAAGTGGATAGTCTAACATGACCAGTAGAAGTATACAGATATAACCAATCGAAGTCAAATTACAAGTTCAAATTTAAAGAGTGTGAAGATAGCAAGTATTTTAATTTCTTTTTAAAACTACTGCTTTTATTTTCATTTCTTGTATAACCAGGTATTTCGTTCCAAAGTTTAGGACCTAATGTATTTATATTTTGTAATAAATAATTGCAATTTACATCCCCAAGTTTATTTCTTAAACGTGTATTGTAGTTACGTTCAGGGTAATCTAACCTTACAATATCAGAGTAATCTAACCTTACAATATCAGAGTAATCTAACCTTACAATATCAGAAAATTTATTTTTCTACCCTTTGAAACATGGTCATGAATATTTTATAAATTACGTTGTTTTAAAAAGTAAGAATAATATGATAATTATATGTACTCGACTTTTGCAAAATCCATTTAAATCGTCTTTGTAAAATCTCAGTTTTATTAATATTATATTTTGTTGTTAAACCCCAGATAGTAACACAGATCAAATGAACGTTCATTAATGCATTATACATTCCTATCTTAACCCTGTAATTAAATATTCAGATAATCTATTAGTAACTCCTATACTTTCACAATTTTAGTACAGACACATGCACATTACACACCCGCCCAGGCAAAAAACAAACTGCAGAAAATCTGAAGGTATTTGGCCCATTTTTCTTCTGCAGGTGAAGTGCATCTGCAGAAAAAAAAAGGGCCAAACACCTTCAGATTTTCTGAAGATAAAGAACATTTGTATATTTTGTATAGAAAGAAATGGGCCAAATATCTTCACTATGTAAAAAGGCCAAATATCTTGAGTATATTTCAGAGTAGAAATCTACAGAAACAAATTTTCTTCAGAAAATCGGCAGTTTTTTTTTAGCAGGGCGATCATTCCATGATAGGTCACTCTGTATAATGACCCCCAAAAATTCATACCTACTAACCATCTCTACAATATTTCCATTAATAATTGTTATTTAAATTTTCCTTATCAATTCTTTTCCTAAAAGCCATAGCTTTTAGTTTTATTTAAAATATTAGTTCCTTTGTAAGAGCTGGATGTAGGTGGCAGATACAGATATCCACAAGATCAACTCAAAGTTCACAGTAACTTCGCTTCTAGACGCGTTTATGCAGAAAGCAGTTAGATTGCATTTGTTTACATTGAATCGTGATATGAGCTTCTGTCATGGATGAATGAAGCTGGATGATGCCTATTAGTAAATATGGCTTCCTCGTGCAAATTGGGAGGTCTGCATGACTAAGTAAGCTGAAGCTATGAATTACTTGAAAAATATGATGAACCTCCCTACTTGTGATTATACGCATGATATCGTTAACGATTATACGCATGATATCGTTAACGATTATACGCATGATATCGTTAACGATTATACGCATGATATCGTTAACGATTATACGCGTGATATCGTTAACGATTATACGCGTGATATCGTTAACGATTATACGCGTGATATCGTTAACGATTATATACGATATCGTTAACGAGTATACGCGCATGATATCGTTAACGAGTATACGCATGGATATCGTTAACGAGTACGCATGACACGTTAACGAGAAGGCGCGACATCGTTAACGAGTACGTATGATACGTCAATGAGTATGCGATGATATCGTTAACGAGTATACGGCCGATATCGTTAACGAGTATATTGTGATGACATCGTTAACGAGTATACGCATGATATCGTTAACGAGTATATCAGTATGATATCGTTAACGAGTATACATGATATCGTTAACGAGTATATTAGCATTGATATCGTTAACGAGTATACGCATGATATCGCGTTAACGATTATACGGCGATATCGCTAACGATTATGCGCGTGCTATCGTTAACGATTATGCGCGTGCTATCGTTAACGATTATGCGCGTGCTATCGTTAACGATTATGCGCGTGCTATCGTTAACGATTATGCACGTGCTATCGTTAACGATTATGCGCGTGCTATCGTTAACGATTATGCGCGTGCTATCGTTAACGATTATGCGCGTGCTATCGTTAACGATTATACGTATATCATTAATGGTTATACGTATAATATCGTTATCTTTGTAAATTAACGATGAATGTAACTAAGTTCAATAAAGATTAAACATCACGTTAAAACAAGAAGTCATATAATTTTGCACTTTAAAAATAACACATTCTAAGTACAAATCACAAGGTTATATTTAGTTAGCGTACAAGATTGCGCTGTTAAGCCACACGGGACGGGATCGAGAACTTAACGTGATTTTCGAACCATATATTATTTTTACATAAAGTTACAATTAACCTAAGCGATCGAGTACAGATGAGTGTAGGTTATGAGAAATTGAATTATCAATTATTTTCATTAATTGTATTTTTGAAATTGGGATCCAGTCCATACCAGGGGATGATGGAACACAAGTATTTTAGTGTTTTCTCTCTCTATTGTTGAAAATTGTTCCCATTTTGAGGTAAAATTTATACTTATGAATTGAAAAGGTAAAAACTTTAATTTAGTAGGTGATTGCTTTGAGTAAGAAAAAAAAAAGAAATATAAAAGGGACTGGAGAGGAAATTGGTTATAGCTAGAGGCCATATAAGTCATAGGAATTTAAAATATAATTTTATGAATTTATTTTGAGGACGCCAATGAAAAATAAGGGAATTTCACAAAAAAGGAGCCGATTAGAAATATGGATGGTGGGTGTTCTCAAAAGAAAGCATGAATGAGTGTTCTCAAACTGAGCAACGAAGGTAAGTTAAAATTTCAGCACATTCTCTGCAAAATAAACAGTCAAACACTAGATGAAATGATGTTTAATTAAAAATATGAGCAAGTCCCAAACAGAAATAAAGAGGGGAGAAAGCGGAAGATCGATAAGGCCTTAAAAGGACTGAAATATTTATTTGAAGAGAGGAGGGAATTTAACCAACTAGTAAAAATTCCCTTTTAATGAGAAAAGTTCAATATTGATGAATTTCGTAAAAGTTTTGTTTCTTCCCTGGGAGTAATCAACAAGGGTTGACAGGAAATTGGTTTCCAATCGTTCCCGTGGGATCTATCCCAATTAAAGAAAAGACTGATCGTAAGTTGGTTGGAAACATCACTGTTCACTCTATCCCAAACACAAAAACGACTTCCGTCACTTAATGGTTCAGTCGTGTTAACTTTGCGAGGACTTTCTAGTTAAGAATCACTCAGTTTCAAACAAACTCACAAGTTCTTAAGTAATCAGTTTGTTCCTGAATGCAAACTATTGGACAGTGTTCAACGTTTACAATTGGCTTTGACATTTTTCCATACCATGAAATTATTAAATTTTCAATAAAATTAATGTAACCAGCTCGGAATAAGTTTTCAAAGTATGTAATAAAGTTAATAAATTAAATTAAATTTAGGAAATATATAATTGTAAGACATTTATGCCATTTACTTCGTAATCATTACTACGCAATATTACTTAGTGCAAAAGTGTATTTCCAACATGGATTTCTAGTTTTAGACATCACTATTTTCAAAATAAAGCAGGGTGTCCAAATGTAGTCATAGGTGGGATTGGGGGAAAAGATAGTTTCGCTTCCCTCAAGAAAAATGTAAAACAATATGAAATACAATACAAAATGTAAAAAGTAGAAAAACAAAAATTTGAAGTAAATGCTGCGTGCTGAGCATTGGGGGGAGGGGTTGTGGGGGAGACATAGTCCCGTCCTTAGAACTCGACTTTATCTGCGTCACTGAATGTACTAGCCAAATGCAGCTGTGTGATTTTTTCAATTTTTCTTTCGCTGGACCTGAACGAATAAGGGAAGTATACTGAAATACTCTGCAAAATATTTCGTTGAAAATTCTTTATAGAACGAACTCAATATTAGTATAAGAATATTTTTCAGGCGTTAGGCATAATTTATTATTTAGAATATATTTATATGTGGTAAGCATAATTTATGCATTCGCCCTCTTTCTCTCTCTCACACACGTATATCATCATCTATCCACTGCTGGATGAAGGTCTCTCCAAATGCTTTCCACACAAGTCTATCCTGAGCAATTCGCTTCCACGTCACCCCAACCTGTTTTCTTATTTCATCCACCCATCTAGTTTGAGGACGTTTTCTAGGTCTTCGGTGGTCTCTTGGAATCCAGTTCAGAATTTCTGTTGTCCATCGTTGATCAGTTCTTCTTGCAATATGCCCAGCCCATCGCCATTTCAGCCCTTTTACTTTAACAATGATGTCCTCTACTCTAGTTTGCTCTCTCACCCAAGTGTTTCTTTTTCGATCTCTCCTAGTTATTCCAAGCATGCACCTCTCCATGCTCCTTTGCGTTGTCTGTAACTTTCGTATTTCTGTTTTATTACTGTGCGTAATTTCCAGGCAGTTTATTTGGATAATTGAAATTATACTGTACTGCTTTTTGGTATTGTTTCAGCCTGTAAATTCATAAGATATTTTATATAATTATCTCTTACAGTTGCCTAACACATTTAGTTAATCTATATGTGTCAGATGTAAAAGTCTTTCCCATTGCTGCCCGTGTAGAATGTGTATGTGGTGGTTAATTCTCTTTAAAAAAAAGAATTTTTCAAAACAAGAACGTATCCTCCCTTTTTTGTTCGTATCTTTATGAATTCTGCTTAAATAAAAATTCGTTTATTTTGTGTCTATAATTTATGATCGAACTTTTGTACTTAGTAACATGTAATTTTTTTCTTGCTTATTGCTTGTTTTATTTTTAAATTTTTAAAAAGTACTGGCTTTTACTACAGTCTTTGATTTTACCATGTTTGGCGCAGTATAGCCCAGATGCTCTTGCGCCATAAAAAATCCAAACACTGTTTTTTCCCAACAGTATGGAGCTAACACTTGCGAAAAATCAATGTACACGCAACGTGTATTCTCTAGTAGCGTTGGAAATTGACGCTAAAGTAAACAAAACGGGCTCTAAATACGGAACTTGGGGAGATTCGGATACTTTGCGGAAAATATTCGTTCCTGTCCTTTTCAACGTTATTTTCTGAAGTTATCGCTTATTTATTCTGAGTTTCCGACATCCGTTCGAAATTGACTGATTTCGATTTTGGAAAAATGCCAGAAAATGCAAATAAACAGATTTTCTCGACCAGCCCATATTTTGGGAACAACACGGTCTGGCCGAAGCAATTTCAGGGCAAGAAACTCTTGCCCGATTTTTCAAACGATGAAATGGATTTTTTTTTTTTTATCACGCGTAACTTTCTCGAATATTTGACGAAATCATTAAAGAAAGAAAATGAAACTAAAATTAGGTTAAAACGCGATTGGTTGAAGTAAGCATGTGACCATTGAAATTGAATGAGATCATTGCATAGAAATAATCATTATTTGTAAAAAAAAAAAAAAAATTAGTTTTTCTCTAGGCCAATAGGATTGCAGTTAAAATTTTCCAACTTTTAAGTCTATGTTTTAAGTGCTGTGACACTTAACTGACAATGAAATGAAAGTTTTAAAAATGTAATTAAATTTTCCTGGCCATAGTCTTTTACCCATTAAACTGGTTTAAATTATGACAAACACAAGCGCATATGGGTCGTCATTCGTAGGCGGCATTATGACGTCATAGTTTCATCTTAAGCTCCCACTGTACAAGTTTAGATGCGCAAACAATAGCCAATAAAATTATGTTTCCCTAATATAAATGGGCTTTTTCAAAAATTAAAAGAAAAAGCGACTTAAATCGAACATTCAATGGATATTGAGATGTCGCGCTATTTTTGATAGATTAGTGTACATCTTGACGTTGAGCATTTATCGCTAATACTTATTACAATAAATCCATTTAAATGTTGATTTAGGATGATTGAGATATGTAATTATACAAAATCTAAAAAGGATGAGCTAGTCATAGCAAGCTAAATTAACTGCTTCAAAATATTCAAATTTAAAGCACTGGCTATTAGGATGGCCAAGAAAATTAACATGGCCGCGGTATTATCCGGCCGGAAAAATGCGGATACCCGGATAATCTCCTATTTAACAAACTCTGTGTTGACACAAAGGTCGTATATCTTTTTAATCCCGTAAATCCCGCTTTTCAACTCGTGCGAAATTTAATTTCATGGTTGCAGAAAGGAGTAAAATGATTAAAGGAAAACGGAAAAGAAATAATGAAGGAAAGTGAAAAAAAAAATTCACTCTGTTTATCACCAGAAATTTTTAAAGTGAGAGTTCAGTATAGTTGAAAACAAATTATAGTTAATTTGGAAATAGTTTCACTTCGTTTTTCTGATTATTATAGTTAAATCGCACGAGTTCCGCAGTCCATAAAATATAAGGGACGACAATGTAAACACTCGTTCTACGTCCAAATAGTCGCACTTTCCGTTGCTTTGCGATTATGTATCAACCTGAAACATATCTTTGTGTGTTACGTGGTGGCGTGTTCCTCTGGCCTCCCGTTTTTCTGGGTTCGGCTCCCAACGGTGCTCAACAAGGAAGCTTATTGACTGACGCTCACCGTAGTACAGGCGTTGGCTCCCTAGGCCTTCAAGGATCGGACTTGTGATCACAAGAAAACACAGAAGTCCGTGGATAGATCACTTGGATGGACTCGCAGAAACTACGAAATTAACAAATGGCGTCTCTAAAAACAGATGGATCGCTAAAATTCGTGACTAGAAAACTGAAACCATAATTTTAAACATTTAAACTACACAAACTTAATTTTAACCATTGTTTCTAGCAGATATCAAGCCGTCATCTTATTCAAAGGGTAATAGCGCTATGGGGACCCACTTTTAAAATTTTTTGACCACGATAAAACTGTTTTCTTTTTTACACGAAATATTAGCATAATAAAAATAACATATGAATATTGAATAAACAGTATCTCCAAATTACGTTTTTCTGTTTGATGACACTCCGTTTAACGGCTGTATATTGCGGTTCCTAGAATCAAATTCCCATTAACATCTCTTTCTGTTTAGCGACTTTCTTTTTCTGTCGCTTGAAACTTTTTAACCCTTCAACCTCTAGGCATTTCCACCCATTCCTCCTAACATAACTAAAGTAATAAGAGACTCCTCTTACTATTTCTTGGAAAGAGTCATTTATAGACAAATTGAATAAATCCCAATCCCGAATTCAATGCGTAATAGAAATTCGGGTGTCAGATAGGGTTTTAAAAAATTCGTGATTCTGCGCATAAAATCCAGTTTTTCGTGTTAATTTTGGTTTAAGTGTAATAGGTGTAACATTCCCAAAGCTTAAATCAGTAAAAATTGCGCCATCAAATATTAGATTGGCCGAGAAGAGATCAGGCATGCGCGTTTGCTTTTGAAGTTACATCATCCAACAGATTCGCAAATGTGCTGCACTTGACTTTAAACTGAGCAAAAAAAAAAAGTGTTTACAAATGAAAACAATATCAGTTGATTAGCTACAAAACCAAGAGAAAGTAGTAAAGCAAAACGTAACAATGCTCCTGAGGTTAAGTGATTAATGGAAGAAAATATTGTAAATATTGACGAAGGTTGGATTCTCCAGTAAGATTATTACTGTATTTTGCTTTTGCTTTTTATTGTTATATTCCTGTAGTTTGCTATTATATTCCTGTAGTTTGCTATTATGTGTCGTCTCGTGTCGAATTTACGTATTCCCATCTATAATACGTATTATTGTTGTAAATTATTTTATCACAATAACTTGTAATCCTCTTCGTTGTAAAGATTTAATTTGAAACTCCTCGTGTGTCGGAGCTTTTCTGGGTATCTGAATGTTAATAAACGAATACAGCGATTAATCAGACCTTCACAATAATTAGTAGAATTTCATCAGTGGTTTTTATCTTATTCCTTAGGCCAGTGACGACTAGCTTTACGTACACATTACATTTACTGGTTATATTTACTAATTGCATCTATATATACAAATAATGCATACTTTTATTTTCCACTTTCACATTATTCAGATACATACAATTTTACATAGAATATTTATCTTTCATCATGTGACATGAAGGGGGCAGATAAGGCTAATAGTTAAGTCACGTGTCTCTGAAAAAATTAGCCAACCTTTCTATCCCAGATCCAGACTATTTAATAATTGTAGTTTTAATTTTTTCTCAAATCCCCTTTATGTTTTGCTTTCTTTTATCACCTCTGGCAATTCATTCCATAACTTTAACCCATAGTAATTTATATTGTGTGATTCCATTTTAGTTCTTACATTTTTTATTTTTATCCCTCGTCCTTTTCTTGTACTTTTCATATTCAATTTCTCTATTTGTATAATCGATTGATTTTCTTTGATAGATCATACTCAATATTTTAAACGTATGTATTTCCTTCATATTCATTATATAATTTTCGCATTTTATTTCATGTAATGATTTATTTATAAATTTTAACTGTCGTCTCTAAAACTTCGTTTATAATTTATTTAAACTTTTATTTTCGTATACAGGGTGTCCCAACACCAGGGTTATAAACATCTAGGAGGGGTAGGGTACAGCTAGACGAACAATATTTGTCATAGAACCTAGGGTCGCAAACCACTCACAGCGCTAGTTCTAAAATCGTCCAGCATGCACAAATATTTACAACCAGTGCGTGAAAAGCGCCAGATAAAACTCAGCTTAGCTGCTCACGTGCATAGATGATTAGGACATCGCATTTTGCGCTTCTCATGCACTGGTTGTCACTATTTGTGCATGCTGGACGGTTTTAGAACTAACGCTGTGAGTGATTTGCGACCCTAGGTTCTATAACAAATATTGTTCGTCTAGGTATACCCTAACCCTCCTAGATGTTTTTAACCCTAGTGCTGAGACACCCTGTATAATGTATCAGTAAATGGGCTTAATGGCCTTTATTTTACCGGCTTTTATCAGAGAAATCCGTATAAGATATACCTTGTCCTTATGTATCTGCGTATAGACGGTGTATCTGTATAAACGTTGAATAAAAAACACGTGCTAGCCTTATCCTTAAATGTAGAGCCCCTCCTCTTAATCATCAAAAATGTAAATAGTATTTCGGAAGAGGTGTGGCGATAATGTACGCGGACAAAACCGTGACGAGCATATATTCCCCCACAAGCTTGGTCGTTGGCGAATATATCAGTCTTCAGAGGTCTCAAAGCTGTTGGTCCCCCTACAAATAGGCTGTCGTGAAGTCCCGAAACGTAAACATATGAACGAGCTATTCAAGATAAAAGCAGAAGATAGGTGCATTCGTGTCGTTTCAGAGTAAATTTTGTTTGGGCCACTGTTTTTCTGAGTTTTAGGATATTAAGCAAACCGTTGGGATTGTGACAATGTTACCAAAATAATGGAAAGTGGACCCAAAAATGTAAAAGGCTACAACATGCTATCTTTCGTCTTTAGAAATATTGTAAGGTATTATCCTTCTCAGGGATAACACAATTGCCAAATAATGGTTAACACACACAAAGCTACCGAAGCGAGTTTTTGGAACTTTTAAAAAGAAGTTTCTTTCTTATCCCCGATGGCCTAGCGGTTAAGGCTCTCCGGGATCAACGGAGAAATCCTAGTTCGAAGTTAGGTCGGGAACGATGTCTCTTTTTCTCCTGTACCAAAAAACAGTATTTGAGCTCAAAAATGGGTTTCAAAATTATTAAGTTTAGAAATATTGTGCAATTTTTGGCACCAACGTGTAAGAAGCTCAAGCTAGAGCTTTTGTTTTTAATGAGAAAATGAACTGTTCTTGTTCGATTAGCGGT
>QLNU02015270.1:122830984-122851029 GCA_006491805.2 Dysdera silvatica
AACGTAGGCTGTAGTTACTTTTAACGTAGGCTGTAGTTACTTTTAACGTAGGCTGTAGTTACTTTTAACGTAGGCTGTAGTTACTTTTAACGTAGGCTGTAGTTACTTTTAACACGGTTCTTGAAGTGTGTCATGACATTTTCTGTAACCAATGACATTTATGTACTCTTAATGTGATTTATTTATACTTTGTATTAAGTAGTATTGTACATGTTAGGTTTCGCAACTTTTCGATCGCACTGTAGAACAGATGTATGAAATTATTACGGTTCCCACAATAATTGTTTTGTTTACTTTAGAGTTTGCAACTTTTATAGTTTCTGACGCAGTCGTCATTTTTGTTTACGACATTTATTATAAACAAAATTCTGTATGCACGTATGAAACAACTCAAATTGCTTCCAAAGAACAAGAATTTTTAAAGCCGGCGGGAATAAACACATTTTGCAAACAAATTTTTTGAAGACAAATTGCTTTTTCGCAATTAATTTAAAAATACTTGCAAACACTTGAAAAATTAATTGCGTCGTCGATTTTCAGTACTTCGGATATTGACATTCGCTTGAGGAAAAGTGAAAAAAAAACCTCTCTCCTTGAGTTTCAAACAGCGAAGTCGTGGCTATATTTGAAACGAAACACGAACTTATTTTGTTCGTTATAGTAAACTGGCGAGTTCAAGTTGATAACGCAATTGTTATTAATCGAATTTAGACAAATCAGCGACTAAAAAATATATTTTGTTGTATTAGTGAAAGTAAAATATTAAAACGATATATTTTTTCCTTCTTTAAATACAGATTCAATAGATGCTAAACGTTTAGCATTTCGTTAAAAATGGGGATTATCCCTCAGAGACGCCCTGCTAATTGGAAGCGTTCTCTCTCTCTCCTTGCGTTTACTCTGTCCCATCCTTCATTATTTTTGCCTTCTAAATTTATTGCTTTCATTTAGACTTTGGCCTTTTAAGGAGAGTCGGTCGGTTTGAGGGCTATGATCTGGATATGATAGCATGAAATGTTCTTTTATGTTTATAAACGAAGACATGTTAACTTATGCGATGTCTCAGTCGCTCCGCAGCTGACCCACTCGTTTTGAGACATAATTACTTGTTCCCTGTTACATTGTAAGGTTACGACGGTAAACGTCAGTGTTAAATCAGAGACGTGTGATCCGCATCCAACTACGAATCTTTTATTGGCCCAGGTTGTACATCTCATCAACATGTTGCTTTTCGCCAAAGGTCAGTGGAGGGGTAGGTGTTACCATCTACCAACCTCATGCCGGAGCCTGCTTAGCCCGTCCACTCCGGTCCAAAACGAACTCGAAATCTAAAATCAGAAAGTTCACTTTCTTATATATATATATATATATATATATATATATATATATATACACGTATGATGGATAATGTGCGATTAAAATTTCCGATGTCCCATAGTTTAACATGCCCATCCTGCTGTGGTGAAGTGGTAAGGTGTTCGCGCCTAACTTGACGTTATCCCGAGTAAGACTCACACCAATGCCAAGGAAAGAATGCGTACCAACTAACTGATCATTGAACTCCGGTGGTCGGTTCCCTAGACCAGGGGTGGGCGCGCATGAGGTGAATGATAGCAGCATTCCAATTTATCGTATATTATAAAGAGCCATGCCATAGTTACATAGTATTAAATACACAAATTTAATTAATATGGTTACATATTGTACCAAAGTCTTAAGTGCTGTATAAAATATACATGTAAGAAAATATAATTAAGAGAAAGAAAATACAAAATAATTATTTCAAAATTTAATAACTCTTAGAAGAACCTAACGACGAAGCCAAAGATTTACTTCCAAAGCGATTACGTACGATTTCTACTCTTCATTAACCGATTCACTTTCTTAGTCAATTTAACAAGATTCGTAAAAAAGTTCTGAAAAAAAAAAAACATTTAAGTTTTCGACGGAAGCTGCACTTAACAAAGAGCCGAATGCGGTTGGTTCTCAGAGCCGCATTTGCTCACCCCTACCCTATACTTTTGGGATTACAGTGCCGCCTCCTGCGGCCACCTTTCGCAATGAAACCCTTGCCCAATCCCTCCCCCTACCCTATACTTTTGGACGTCCAAATCCTTGAAAAACTGTAGCACTCGGTGCAACACCACCCTTTCGCCTTTAAATTCACGAGCGTGAAACTTAACACGCGGATTTTCAAACGGCGTTTTTGAATACAAAATATGGTATTATACTGCTTGACAGTTGCCAAGGAACAGGCATGTTTTGTCATAACTAATGATAGACGCTTCTCTAAGAAGTGAAACTTTCCTAAATATTTTGCAGAGGTATTATGGAATCTTGGTTGAGTACCATGGTACATATTTTATATCAGGGAAAAAACGAGAGAAAGAAAACATACTCCTTTGTGCATCTCCGAACAGTCGCAGAAATACTGCATTCTATACGTTTCACGATAACGGCGGATTTGAATACCTTAGTAGTGGGTAGGACTTTTTTTTTTCAAGTTATTTGTTCCAAAATAACTGTAAAAAATAGTTTTGCATAATTTTATTATATATGTAATCTCAGTGACGTCGCGTGACCATTTCGGTTGGGTGTGCTACACATGTTACAAAATTGAGGTTAATGTAGACAGTCGATTGCATTGTTATCTATGTTTAAAAGCAGTGGCGGTTCTAGGTTAGGGCCGGGGGTGCCATGGTGCCCCAAATATAACCTGATTCTGTTTTTTAATTATCACGAACAAATTAAAATGGCTCCATTGCACATTGGCAAGAATTTTTGTCCCCCAAATTATTTTGTCCAGAAACATCACTGTTCGAAAGGTTTAAACTCGCTCACATTGCATCGAGGCATGCCTTACTTAGTCCCATATCATTAATTGTAGGATATCTTTGAATGCCTTAATTTATCAAATAGTACAATTTCAAAAAATGTTCAGTACAATTTCAAAAGATCCAACAGCTAACTGTTTCATACCCCGTTTATTTGAAAACCAATTTTGCGTTTCGTGGTGTGATTAGATTATCCAAGAAAAGTTAAATTACCTTATTTTATTGCTTGTTTATACAAAAGTTCGGTTCTCCTATATATAATAATATATATATTTATATATATGCAGTGGGGGAGAAAGTACGTTTACACTGGAATGTTGACACTTTTCACCCGTATAACCAAAAAAACTATTAACAGTAGAATTTTTCAAATTTAATGGAATAAGTACAAATCATATGTTTTTATTTCTTGAAACTTACGGACATGTAACGCAACTTCGTTTTATGTATTTAAACAAGATTTGAACCCCCTCCAGAATTTGAAGAGCAAAATCGTTTACAAATAAATAAAACATCAAAAAGTAAAAATCTAGTACTTGGTAGGGCCTCCCTTGTCCCAATGACTTCACGGAGCCGTTGAGGTATGCTGTGGAGCAAGTAAGTCATACCATCTGGTGGGATGCTGCTCCAAGCTTCCTACAATGCAGTCTTGAATGCAGGGATGTTTATGCGACATGATAATGGTGCACTGTTGTCTAAAATTCCTCAAAGATGCTCAATGGGGTTCAAATCAGGTGACTGAAATGGCCATTCGAGCACCTTTATCTACTTGGAGGTAAAATAAGCAGCTAAAATACGAGATTTATGTTTGGGGTCGTTGTCTTGTTGTAAAGATCAACCTCTTTTCAATCCCAACTTCACCTTGGATAGAGTTAAATTTGATTCCAAACTCTTCTTATACTTGTGGGAGTTCATAAGGCCATCAATGAATACCAGATTTCCCGTTGCATTATTGGTAAAACAACCCCAAACCATAACTGATGATGGGTGTTTGATTGTTGGCTGCAAATTCTTGACATTAAACGCTGTTCCATCTTTTCTAAACACTATTTTCTTCTGTTGTTTTAAAGGTTCAAACTTGCTTTCATCGCTCCACATCACATTTTCCCAGAATTTGAGTAGCTTATCAGCAAGTTGAATTGCAAATTTTGAACTCCTTTGTTTATTTTTGGAAGAGATATAAGGTTTCTTACGTGTAATTCTTTCTTTTTATCCCACCTTGTTTAACACCCTTGAAATTTGTCTCCGTGATATTGTCTTTTTGAATTGATCTTGAAATTCTTCTTGGATTTCCCTTCTCGATGTAAATGGGTTTTTGTTTATGATTCTCATAATCGTCTTGCGCTCCCTTTCTGTGAACTTTGGTTTTCGACCTGTCCTTTGGGTGCTTACAACGTGTCCATTGATTTCATATCTTTTCACTATTTTCTGAGTTCCCATTGCACATATTTCATACTTTTCTCCTAACTGTCTGTAGAATAATTTGCCATCCACTCTGTCTTTAGTTAAGGCTGTTCTTTCAATCACCGATAGTTCCCGTGTTTTCACCATTTTCACTCTACCCTTTATCAGCCCATGACTCGTTGAATTCTCATGAATTGTTGATTATGCAAATTAGATTATATGCGAATTACATGGATACAGAAATTAACTTTTAATCTTACTTTTTTGATGTTTTATTTACTTGTAAGCTTAGTTTTGTTATTCATATTCTGGAGGGGATTCAAATTTTGTTTAAATATATGAAACCAATTTGTGTTACAAGTTTGTAATTTTCAAGAAATAAAGACATATGTTTGTACTTATTCCATTAAATTTGAAAAATTCTACTGTTAATATTTTTTTTGCTATACGGGTGGGAAGTGTTAACATTCCAGTGTAAACATACTTTCGCCCCGCACTGTGTATGTATATATACACTTTTTTTTGCAGAAAATGCGAAAAACATCGTAAAAAATGTTTTTCTTCCAGTTCCACAGTTATCTTTTTAATTGTCAGTAAACTTAAGCAGCATAGCCTTTCTTATATTTGCGTTTCTCGATAACATATGTAAATTCTCTGCAGCGCCGAAAAAGAACGCTCGATTGTAGCAGTAGAGCTTGGAATCGACATGAAAAGTTCTACTAACTTACGAATTTCTTAAAATGCAACTTGAAATTAATTTTCTTTCATAAATTGCATAATCTGGTTTCCCAGCAATTTCATCAATAGTAAATAATATTTTTAGTTCATTTTTAAGTGAGTATATTCAAAAATCTGGCCATAGAAATCCATTAAGTTTTTTAGAATGTTATCAAAAAACATCTTCGCATATTGACCATATTTTTGGCTACAAAGAATTTAAGAAACAAGTTTCGAAAGTGAAAAGTACCTTTCTTTCATCTCCAAACACATGTACCTGGCACAATCGATGACTCGTGCCCTTCCGCTCTTAAGATCTTTTCTTTTAGGCCTCGGTTCATCAATTGCGCCCTTTTCTTTCGAAGTGGAGGAAATCCAAATTTCTTCAAATCCCTGCTCCCTGTAATTTCTCAGCTACTCTATAGTGCTATGAACTTTCTTGCAATAATAAAATATATCATAGAACCTTCTAGCGACAAAAAAAAAACTTACGAATTGCTCGTATTAGTCCAGAGGTTGGTTTCTTAAAACTTTAAGAGGTTCTGATTTCTCAGAAAATCTAAATTCCTTATGATCCCGACGCAGCATGGTCGTTACTGCTCTTGCAACGCAAAACGAAAACATCAATACACGAGAGATTTTCCTCTTAAAATTGTTTTAAAGGTGTGGAAACTTAATCTTATAGTAAAAATTATCTTTTAAACTTCTTTTGTTATCTTTAACAAATATTCCAGTTAGTCTCATTTTTCCTGGAAGGGGAGAAAAGCATAACGTAACACACACAGGCACGAGCCGTACATTTCAAAGGTACGCGCTCAATTTTAGTATGAAAATGGGTTTTAGTGATGAAATTTAAATATGTAGATAATATACAGTAAAACCTCTCTACAACACTATTATATGGACCTAGAAAAATTATCGTTGTAGAGGGATTTATCGTTATATCGTTGTTGGGAGGTTTTACTGTATTAGGTATTAATCCGATGACATGGCACTAGGCAAAGTAAATAACAAATAGAAAAAGCGTTTTTAAGCGTAGTAGAAATTTTATTCGACAAATTTCAACGCGTTTCGGACTGACTTTGGCCCTCCCTCGTCAGGAATACACGTCCGTCTGACACTGAAACAACGAAGTTTTACCGATGGATTGTGTTGCCAGTTAGATCCCGTTTCCGGTTAAAAAGTTATTAATGTTGACTGCAGCTCCATCTATCGGCGCTAAAGCGCCATAGTGAATCAGATGGGGTGGTAGGCTAAGGTTGATGAGATTAAAATAGGTTTCTCCAAGCTTGACTGAAGTATGGAGTGGACCTGCGATCATTTACAATGCCACCGGAGTGTTTGTGAATAAAAAAAATGTTTCAAAAATTCTAATTCTACAGGAGACCTGGACTTATGAATGATGGTGGTGGTGTCATGAAAATGAAATTTATGATTATTGTCCCAACAGTGGGCTGCAATGGAGGATTTATTGAATTCGGCCATATACTAGTTATGATAGAGGTAATGTATAAGATCGGGGCCTTCAAATTCTTTTAACCCACCCCTACATCTCATAAATTGTTGAAGACTCCCGTCTATACAAACATGTTCAAAATACATGTCATATTTACGGTAGCGTCTATTCAGAATTTATAGGGGCTGCTCAAGTGGCTTGAAATAAGATCATGATACGGCCTTAGAGAGAAAATGTTTTGATATCCAATGGGGGCTTGAACCCCCTTAGTCTCCCCATTTCCTACACCTCTGATATAGTCATAACATGTTACGTAAAATGTTAACCAACATCGCAACACCCTTACCCTTTAGTTTACGGGTGGGATGACGTATATCGCAGCAGATTTATCTCCCAAAAGAACGGGGCTGGGATAAGTCCTGTCCCATAGATCGGCCCTCCCCTTTCCTGTTCTTCGAAAATCAGTGGTCGGTTTAGTAGAACAAATGGCTCGATCGCGGGTTGTAATGAAAAGGGGGATGAGATAAAGGTCCTATTATACAAACAGGACCTTCCCCCCACCTCTTCACTGCTTTGTACGAAAGTTAAGAATCTGCTATTAGATTATGAATAAGTTTCTAAACTTTCACTAACGTACAATTCATGCACAATAAAGTTATTTGGAGTTGTTTATTTGTACTTAACACAGCTATATATCCCTCCTGACCCCATGTAGCGACGCCTTCAGATGCCACAGGTTGATTTGTACGCGGGGGGAGGGGGGGGGGAGAAGGGAGGAAGCGATATTTCCCCGTATGGAACGACAAATTTCTTTTTTCCAGTCCCGTAAGCTAAAGGTTAAGCGAAACCCGGAGAAAACCATAAGGTTCCCATTATTTCGCCAAATAAAGTGACCAAAACAGCTATAAAATTTGTAAGTATAAATTTAACTTTCAATAATTCTGGAAATATTTTACACACATTAATGACATAAATTATCGAAAAATATATTTTTCGGTACAAGGGCCTGCATGAAAATTTAAATCCCGTATTTTTACATCTCCCCTGTAAAATTAATACCGTATTCGATATCCTTGTAAGAATTTAAACTTCCCCACAAAATTTTTTTCCACGACTAGCAGTTTAAAAGATAATCGCGATTACTTCTATTCTGGGTGATCCCGTATAGCATGGCTTTTCTACCTTTTTTTTAACTCACTCCCTTTACCTCTTGTTAATTTTTCGGTTTCCCCAAATATGCAAAAATATTCAAAACGTACGTTGAATTTTCATTACCTTTATTTTAGGTGTAAGTATAAAAGGACATAGCAGAGCGAAATGTATCCGAGATTATAAAAGTGGACACAACGGGCGCAAGGACAATCAGAGGAAGTAACACGTCGTGGGAAGCACCGGTAAGAAAAACTAAGGGGGGATGGGGAGAGAATATCATTAGATAACCTCTCCTTTTCTTTATTATCTACCGTAAATCGACTTACGAGCTTCGTGTACAATTAATTTATTATTAGTAAATATAACGGGAGTCCAAGTATGAAGGATGGGTATCAAAATCAAGGGTTGATCCAGAAAACGTTTTTAGGGAGCCCAGTGTGTACACTCTCATTCGTGTGTGTACACTCTCATTCGTGTGTGTACATTCAGTGTGTACAATCTCATATCTTTCTTTGGTTAGAATCAAATATTGGGGTTATGAAAAGTCGTATTGAAATGTAGAAAATGTAGATTCGCAAAAATATGATTTAAGCAGTTATTACAAAATGATAGTAATGCAGGTGAGAAAATACTTTTAACGAAAATAAATCGCAAATGTTCAGAGACACCACATAAATATTTTATTTCACCTGTGCTCCGTAGGTGGCTTCTTTCTAGGTCACTCTTCTTCCAAAATATCGGCTTATAAATTTTAAATGAGGTATCCTTTTTCAAAATGAAGTGTTTTAGGCTTGTCGAGTAATTTTTATTTTCGAAAGACGGCAACACACAAGAGAAACTATGAAGTGTTTCCTACTCATACTAGAAACTTTTATTTTATAGGTTAGAAATTAGAGTTATAGGATAATATTTGGTGTTAATCTTAGAGCCGCTATCCTGGATTCGAACAGAGTCGTTGCTGCCGCTAGACGAATGAGTTAGAGTTTAATAATATGTATTTATATAGTTAGACACTATTGTCACTGTTCTTCACACGTCCAAGCAGCATGATTATGCGAATTCTTGCTATGCAGATAAGCGTAGATGTACAAAATAAGTCACCAAATGAAGGATAAATAATTCAATGTACGGTGAGGGTAACCCAAAACACTGAAAACACAGGACCAGGTGCAGGATATGTATCCAACTACCCAGGAAGATGTATAAAGAACACACACGTAACCGTTGATTATACTCTAGAACGGTGGAATGAAAAAAAGTGACTTTAGCATAACAAATAATTTTTATTCTGCCTTTAATATAAATTTAAGCGATGTTTAATTTAGATCCAGAATTTTGATTTAAGCATGTCTACAAGTCAACGCATCCTTGAGCTGTTGGACGATGAGTTGGCGAGTTGTGGGTATAGTATGTACAACTTATATGCAGGGTTCTCGGAAAATGTCTGGCTAAGTTGTGAAGAATGGTAGAGGGAACTAAGAGAAATTATTAGCCATAAAATATATATCCTATAGGGCGAAATCCTGCCTTTACGTGGTAGAAGGCGTTGTTCAGGGCATCGACAACATCATGCATTGACGTTAGGCCTCATACCACGCTGAATTTTTCAACGGTATGACCGTTACGCGAATTCGGAGCTTGCAGATGTTCATTAGGTGTATGGATTGCTGGCGAAACGGGACAAGCTGTGCAAAGGTGTTGCGGAAACGCTGGATTCGTCGAGATGATCTGTTCCGTGGCCACCATGCTCACCAGATTTGTGATCTTCGAATTTCTTGTTATAAGGGAACATGAAGAGCATGTTCGATAACCCGCTTGACTCCGAGCAAGCTCTTGTCTCGTCACTAAGAGTCTATTGCTGTAGGAATCGTTTGGGACATACTTGGATTTTTTAAATGCACGGAAAAATATGCGCCGATGGTATGGAATTTGTGTTCGTGTTGGTAGCCGCGCTTTTGTGCATCTGCTGTTGTAAAAACAGGATCCATTAAAGGTTCTGTTACATTTCATAGTTTCGCCTTTCAAATCTTCCTTAGCCACCAGCGCTTGTACGCGGCACTTCCAGACACACACGCTGTGGCTATAAAAACTTTGGTTTTCTCTCTACCAACTTTTTTTCAAATTCGGCTGGATACTTTCAGAACAACTTGCGTACAAGTTTCGTTGTGAGTTGTAAGGTACTTAAAAACTGCATTTTCCATTTACGTTTGAATATAGTTTTCTGATCATCCTTTGGGCCTACTTTTCTGCTCATCATACACAAAGACTAGCGCAAGGGGTTGGACGCTACAGTTCTGAACGTAATTGTCAACAAGAAAACAAACAATTGGGTTCAAACATCTATTAAATAGTCCCGAGTGAATTGCAGTCGGTAGTATGAAACTTCCATCAGTAATATTCATTTGTGTTCTTTATATTCCCATCTGTATTACTGATGCAAGTTTCATAAAAAAGAAATCTTACCAACTGCGCACCACAGTCCAGGAGTTGGTTCCCTAGGCATTTAGAGGTTCGGGTTCCTCGAAAAACTAGGTCCTGGAGCAGGTTGATGACTATTTTCGTCCTGTAAAACCCAAACACGACCGTTTATGATAAACAACAAATAATAATTACTTATAGTAATGATTTTCTACTCGGGTTTAGTAATCATGTAGTGATTCTAGTGCAATTCATATGAAGGGGTTTTGCTTTCAGGAACTTTGATTTTGAAATTTTTTTTATAAAAAGTGGTGCTTTTCAAAATAGTTATTATGGAATAATTAGCTTCACAACTATAGACGCAGTTGAATTTAATCAGAACCATTTTCAGAGCACTACTACAATCAGCGGTATGAAAAAACTTTTCAGTAACCAATTGCTGAACGAATATGATGGTTTGTGATGGATAAGCTCAATGGTTCGTTGGTTTGTTCAGTGGGCAGTTTAGCGAAATTGCAAGTCCAATAGAGATATAACAGATACAGCAAATCCAATAGCACTGTAATAGATATAGCGGGTCCAATAGCGCTATAATAGATACATCAGGTCCAATAGCGCTGTAATAGATACATCAGGTCTAATACCGCTATAACAGACACAGCAGGTCCAACGGCGATATAATAGATATAGCCGGTCCGATAAAGATAAAGCAGGTACAATAGCAGTATAACAGATATAGTAGATCCAATGGATATAACAGATATAGCAAGTTCAAGAGAACCTGCTATTTCTTTTAGAACTAAGAGTGCATTTCTCACTCTGGAAGAGTATATCAACGTTGCCATAATGTGGGTTATACAAACCTCGTGGTTATACATTTGCAACCTATGTTAATGTCAGTAGCGCCATCGAAGACAGGATGCATTTAATTCTGAGGAAGGTAGCACGTACTACAGCTTAATAATTTAATTTGATTTAACTTTATTTGATTTAGCTTGATTTAATTTAACGGTGTCTGTCTTTAATATTTTATTACATTTTCCCTAAGTACACAATGATGTTAAAGGAGGGAGACAGCAAAAATGGGTCAAAAGAGTATGGCTTGATGAGATCACTATCACTGGTAAAACAAAATACCACGTGATAATATCGGAGAGCACTGCATATTAGACACAGGTAAAACGCAGACAAAAGTAATGCCAAGTTAATTGTCTCAGTATGTACTACAATACGTAAGTTATTATATATTACAAGATACAAACAAAAGTATTAAAAAAATAATAAAACCAAATACAAATAAACAAAAACATAAGCACGATTTAAACAATACTAGACGAAATCGAGTAATAAACAAGTAATTTGGAATTTAACTAGACAACAGAGCAGCAAGAAACCATTCCTCCAGAGCCCCTTAAAAAATAATCTACACGATAACATTTTGATTTCTGTAGAGAGACTGTTCTACAACCTAGGACGGGTAGAAGATGTTACTGTGAGACATAAGGTGCTTGCGGGAGTGGTAACGTAAAAGAAAATTTCTAAATCGTGCGTTATGTGTATGGGAGAAAAGGTTCAAATTTATTATATCAGTATAATTCTGTGCATAGATTC
Source organism: Dysdera silvatica (assembly GCA_006491805.2). NCBI lineage: Eukaryota > Metazoa > Arthropoda > Arachnida > Araneae > Dysderidae > Dysdera > Dysdera silvatica. The sequence goes on from QLNU02015270.1 coordinate 122,842,577, forward strand.
CATCATGCATTGTAGAGCCAAATTAAAATTATAAATATTGGGAATTGACAAGATATTATTAGTCATTAATGAAAGATAAAACCCTCCAGTAGTTAGAGCTAAATCTAAGGAATTTTTTCTTCAGAATGACGAGTCTATTAAGATTAAGCTGTGCAATATATATCCAGACTAGGTTACAATAATTAATGTGAAAAAATACATTAATATACGTAGCATTAATAAACATTGATATACACATCATTAATAAACATGAATATACACACATCATTAATAAACATTGATATGCACACATCATTAATAAACATTGATATACACATCATTAATAAACATGAATATGCACACATCATTAATAAACATTAATATACACACATCATTAATAAACATTAATATACACACATTAATAAACATTATGGTAATTTTGCGCAGAATGACACTTACTGTCCTTGCTCCATAAAAAATACGACAAACTAATTTTGAGTAGTGTCATCAAAATTTGAAAAAACATTTCATCTTAATTACTTAAGTAAATTTGTTGGGGGTCACTGCTATGGCCCAGTATTCTCGTAATCATAATTCAAGTAGTCTAAATTAACTTTAATTCTTACGCAGTGACCTTTCTCGCCAGAAGAGTGTTCATGACTGGACTGGCATATTAAATTCAGATATCACTTAAATCAACCTAGTTTATTGCACAACAAAGAAATCTATTCCAAAGAAAAAATATCACAATTACAATTGCACTAACATGACTAGTATTTTTGCTCACCGTATTCATGCATACACGATTACAAAAATACTCGATATGCATTTACATTAGTGCTCAAGTAACTAGACACAAAATATATAGTTATATAAGTACTCAAATGAACTAAACATAAATATGCAATGATATAGGCACTCTAAAGAAATAAACATACAATATGCATACTACAATACCGAGTCATTGAACATCACACGCAAAAGTGTTCCAGATAAATCGTTCATATTTACGAATACTTCGATGTCGTGAACTCCTTAAAAAAAGAATACTCACAGCTGTCCGGATAGTCGCTCAAAGAACTATTGAAGTTCACTGAAGGAAGACTAAAAACTTTCAGTGAGTACAGCATCAACACAGCAATGAATGTGGCAAGAACACAGCGTGGCAAATACCCACATGGAGAACCATGCCAGCGCAGCAAGTCAAACGACCCCACTTAACGATAGGAGTGGAAGGCAAACAGTATGCGTAATAGTCGGCTTCAGCCAGATGCCCAAACTCAGAATAAAACATCTCGATAAAATACGAACATCGTTAGCCAAAAACATGCCGAAATTCGAACTTTAAAAACTACGTATAACCAAAGAAGAACAGGATTCCTAATGCATACTCATTTCTATTCAGTAACGTAATCCATAAATCCCTCAAGGCCTCGCTGGCATGTGAGAAGGAAAGAGGAACAACCACCGTTAGAACTTGTTTTTATTATTGCTGTTGCTACCATTGGTAACTGAAATAACCCGGCATTAACCCGCTAGCTATAACGCTACCTCTCCGATATACGCACAACAAATTAGTTAATTAGTCATTTCGAAAGTAATTACCGTTGTATATACCTAGTCTTGCCATAAATTCTGTCCCGCCAAAAAAAAAAATTTAAATATTCTATTTTCCGATTTCCAGCGTGAATTTGATAGGACACTTGAGCAAGTTTATTAGCTCATGAATAAAAATACTTCAAATTGATTTGAATGAAATCTTAAAATGGAACGGAGGGCAAAACAAAACCGTGTCGCAGTTATCGCTCTTCGTAAGTGCAATAAATCCCCATCTGATATTTTTAAACTTCTGAAACATCTAAAAATATCTAAGAAATTCGCACATTTATCGTACCATCAGCAGATACCATAAAATATCCTTTGTTGATGAGACAGAACCGGCCAGTCACATTTATACAGAACGCCAGCAGTCGTTAAAGCAGGTGCCCAGAGAATTCGTCGAAATTCTCACCGCAAACAGATAATCATGGCAAGGGAGATGAAAATTCCAACCATGTCACGTATTATTAAAGACTTGGGGCTTGCTGTAAGGGCCCCGTCTTACAGAGGCTTTGCGGAACATCAGGGCAATGAGAGCAAAGTGGTTGTTACAGCAGCATGCCAACATTGGCCACCATAAAATTTTGTTTACAGGCCAAAAACTGACCACAATTGAAGAAAAGTTCACCCGCCAAAATAACAGTCTACGCACCCAGCCCAAGAAGCCTCTGAGTAGATCCCTAAGGTGGTCACCAACTAGTCTCAGTCATAGTTTCGTGGGGAGTATGCTACAACGGGATCACAAAACTGCATTTTTGCGAGAAAGACGTCAAAACTAACATAGCCAATCACTAAACAGACGTCTTACAGCAAGTAGTAAAACCACTGAACCATTCGCTGTTTGCTGGACAACACTGAGTTTTCCAGCAAGATTCAGTACCTGCAAACAAAGCGAAAACCATACAACGTTGGCTACAGATAAATTCACCGGAGTTTATTGCTGCTGAAGATTGGAATTCTGGAAGCCCTGATCTCAACCCAATGGACTATCGACTGTGGAAAGTTTTGGAAGAAAGGGCTTGCTCTAAGTTCCACAGAAATATCGAGGCTCTGAAAAAAAAAAGGACTGAACAAGATAGTGGCTTCGATATCCATCGATGTGCTGCGATAGATCAATGGCGTGAGCGTTTAATGAGGAGTGTGAAAGCAAAGAGTGAACATTTTGAATAGTTTTACTTTTTATGTAATCTATTATGACTTAGAAGTAAAATATATATAAATATTCTAAAATATTACAATATTCTTTTATGATGCACTTTTTTGTAAGTGACAGAACTTGGGACATAACTAGGTATATGAAATGGTGAAATGATATCAAGTTCGTAAAATATGAGTCACAGATATTGAAAACGCATGTAGTCACATAATTTCATCTTCCCACTGCGCTCTGGCGAATGATTTTTCTTAAATTTTAATAAATTGAACATATTACATAAACGTTTCTTCCTTGAAGGTAAGCTGCGACCTCAAATGTCTGGGGACTTCTAGATTGCTGTGCTATGCCAAAAGTTGGGCACAATCCATTTACCCTAAGAGAAATTCAGCAATAAAATTTAGCTGGTTAAAACACTGGGAACGATTACTTTACTGCTGTAGCATATTTGCTGTAAAATTGCCAGACATGTGTTTCATCGATTAAGTGTCTCAATGAATAAAAGAGGAGGACGAAAATTAATGAAAAGCAGGAAAGGCAAAACCTTCCTCGTTAAGGACTTAGAATGGAAGACGCACTTGCTCCTAATTACCAGTAAAAACAGTACGTGACGTGTGAAACCCTCCCATCTCGTTGACATGTAAAACAGAAGAAATTCTTCACGGAACTAATAGTGAAAAAAGAGGAAACACATAATTAGTGTTAATCTCCTAAGAGTTCGCGAAGAAAGGAGCCTCTTTTTACAAAGGGTGTTTTTTCTGCGGAAGAAAATTTGCTTATTTTCGCAACTATATAGGCATTTTAATTGTTTAATTCGCATCGCTACTGTGCTGTTGCCATTGTTATCAGCGTAGATAACTTTGCATGACTAATGGACCTTGTAAACCATTAATAGCGACAAGCAGTCCACAAGGTATTGCACAGGGAATTTTATGTCAACGCTAATATCTTTAGAAAAATGGCTTATTTCCCTTGCCAGTTTCAAATTCGCTTAGAAATCCAAATTTGCATGCATTTCATTTCTGGTGCAATTATTTTGAAGAGGTTGGCTGACATCGCAAGATTATCTTCGTTTCAGGTTACCAACAGGGACGAAATTATTTGCTTATCAAACCCGTTTTACTCGAAAGAAATTTTCAATTTTAATTCAAAAAAACTTACATTTCCTAATAAATTGCAAATAAACGTAATCGAAGCACTTTAAAATCGACAGGAAGTGTTATTTGAGAAAGAAGATCTTTCAAGCTTCATTCATTTGTTATTAATTCGTAAAAGAGCATTTTTTTTTCATCAGGAATTTTCTAACTAAAATTCTTTCAAGCTTTCTCACATTCATACGAATGAATGTTTGGCTCTGGAGTGGTAACGCGTTCGCATAACGTATGGTCATCTTGACTTCGGTTCTCAGTTGTGGCAAAAAAGGAATGATTTTTTTCGGAATTCCCGAACGTCGAATTGCCGGAAAATTGCATGTCCCGGGACAACATGACCTTTGCTGTCCTTCCGCCGTAAAATGAAATATTTTTAATTGTTTTCTAAATTATCAGCATGAATTTTAAAACTATTATCTCCACTGAGAGAACTTCTGTTACCGATAGTAGCATTATTTAGCGTCCATATGCTAGTGATTTAATCAACCGATGATCAATAATCGTAGTTATAAATAATGATAAACGTGCTTTAGTGAATTATATACTTTTGTCTTACGGTGTTAAAGGGGTAATACGCTCGGCAGGGGCTTCATTAATCTGGGTTCGACTCCCAATGGTGCCAAAAAGGAACGTTTACCTGCTAGGGTACCTACCCACTTAGGTCCGTGGTTTGTTTCCTGGGCCTCAAGTAATTCCTATTCCTCAGAAAACTGTATGTTGCAGTTTAACATGACCTTTGCCTCTTCCTTGGGCCTTAAAAAAAAAAACAATAATGCGTACTACACTTCGAAACACTAAATACAAATCAAATAATCATATTCTTCATTTTAATTCCGATCATTACCGTATGTGCGGTCTCGCCTTTCTTGGTGCAGAATAACCCTTGCTGTCCTTATGCCATGAAAATACAACCAAACAATCAATTTTAATAATCGGTATGGTGTTTTATTAGCAGAGAGGAGGGAGGGGTCAAATATCCAGGAACACGGTATCTTTCAACGTGGAGGTTCAATAACAAACGTAACTGGTTGAGTGTTCGATCTGCTGAACTGCATTGGGGCCGAAAACCATGTCTCCAGACCTGCATATTAAATTTATGCTTTTATATTCAACATATTATATATTGTAAGAGAAAGCATTTTGTCAATTTTTATAATATGTATTGTCAGCCTGTGCGTAGTGATCTGGCTACTTCAAATTCTATGGTGTATGTTGTGATTATGAAAATAACAGACAGAAAACTGTACTATTCCTAAACTTCTGTAATGCCTAACTATAATTTAACGAATTAAATACAATGGAACTCAATGGTAGCAAACATGGATATAATGAATTCATGACGTCAACAAAACAAGGATATAATGAATTCATGACGCTAACGAACAAGGATATAATGAATTCATGACGCTAACGAACAAGGATATAATGAATTCATGACGCTAACGAACAAGGATATAATGAATTTATGGCGCTAACAAAGATATGAATTCATGCTACTAACGAACAAGGATTTAATGAATTCATGGCGCTAACTAACATGGATATAATGAATTCATGGTGTTAACAAATGATTTCAGTTAATTTGATTTGATGTATAATATATATGGAGAATTTTATAGATGGAACGAGACATATCACGGATAAAATGAATGAACTTTTACAATTTTCATTTTTTTTTATCCGTGTTTACTTTTAAATAAGACATTTACTAAAACCGTTCACTTAAAAGCAAAATGTTTACTTAAAAAACAAGTTAACTTCAGATTTCAGTACCGTTGATATTGTGTATGTATTCTCGCATTAAATGTGGAACTCCTATTTAGCTGGAAAAATTATTTATCCTATTTAAAAATTAATAATACTATTACTGGAAAAATTGAAAATTTTCATAGTAGTTAAAATAAAATTTTAGGCCTACTCATACGGGGAATGCGCTATTAATCGCTTTAAACGAGATTATTTAATCTCTTTTAACGATGTAAAATATTCATCTCTTTTAACGATGTAAAATATCGATCTCTTTTAACGATGTAAAATATCGATCTCTTTTAACGATGTAAAATATCGATCTCTTTTAACGATGTGAAATATCGATCTCTTTTAAAGATGTGAAATATTGATCTCTTTCAAAACTTTAAAAATAATGGTTGTTGGTTTATAAATTACACATGTTAACGATCGCATAAGTATGAATTTTGAAAACCGGTTATGGCGAAGAACAGTTCCAGTAAACAAAATTTCCTCCAATTACATTGATAACCGTTATAGCCCACTACGACTGCATAATATTTATTAGAAATTAAGCATCACACGCAAGAAAACGTTAAACAACATATTGCAAAGTTGTATAAATTAACTACATCAATATATCTAGTTTAGCTTTTGCTTCCATGTAGTCGGTGCAGTGCGTCACCAATAAACCGATTAAGCGCAAAATACCAAATATTTCAAACGTCGTGACCTTTCCAAAACTTCAGATATTCGAGATTATTTTATAATAAACAATATTTTCTAAATTAACGTATGATCGTTTTATTGATATGTGTTGCGTATAGAATAGCAAAATTAAAAAAAAAATCACTCGGTTATAGAAATCGAGTAGCCGTCAATTTTATAATTTTTCCTTTTTTTTAAGACGATAAAAAGAGATGGAAAAGAGGGTAGGTTAGCTGAAAGGAAGAGCTTTTAGAAAAACTGCAAAATACTAATCTGTAATAGAAAAGTCTTTCATTTTTTAATTATAAAATGTTGGAAGAAATGTTAACGCAAAAAACGTTTGGCTTCTGCACAATTAGAAATATTGTTTTGCCTTTTTTTGGGAACATGCTATTAGTTAATTATGGTATTGCATATTTGATCATGCATATTTGCGAGAAAATTTCAAGAAGTAATTTCGTTTCATTTAGTTTAATTATTCGATTAGCAGAACTGGGAAAATAAAACGTTTTTTCTGGAAGAAAAGTTTTGCCGAAAGGCTAAACAATTTTAATGTTTAATTGAAAAATTCAATTTGAAGAACAAATTAGATTGCAATTAATCAACTTTGAGTGGACTATCCTTGCGTTTTTAGCTCAGTAAAAACGTTTATAAAATTTCTAATTACGGAGTTAAAATTAGTTACGAATATGTTGTATTGCATTCTCAATTTTTTATTATATTCGCAACAGCTTTATTGTTCGTGACATTATTCATGACATTTTCACACTGTTCATGTCAATTTCGTGTTCCATTTTGTGTTTTCATTGATATTCATTTCCATTTTTTTTTATCACACGTTCATTGTTCTTGACATTTACATTGTTTGATATTTCTGTCATTTACCATGTGCTCATTGCCACGTCCACGCTCTTGACAAGATTATTCATGAAATTTTTATCATTCATCGCATTTTTTTGTTACATCTTTTAAATATAACACAAAAAAATCTTAGCGAAGCTTTTTTTTTTTTTTAATTGGTATTTTGTTTCATTTTCCTTCAATGTGTTACGCAAGCGCCATTAGTTTTTGTTAAAGAAATTCTATTACGTATTCATATTTTCCAAAGTACACTCTATAACAAAAAAAAAATCACCGCATGTAGGAATTGTTCAATTGCGATAAAAATTGGTGGACGTGAAGAACATATATAGAAAAAGAAACGATTAAAATTTCAAAACAAGTGAATGATTTATTGCAGAGTTTGACCGTTACAAAGGGAGGAAGTCAATAAGGCGTTGGTCCACCTCTGGCCTGGATGCAAGCTGTCACCCGGCGTGGCATAGACTGATAAAGATCCCGGATGGTGTCCTGCGGAATTTCTTGCCAAATTGTCTCCAACTGTCGGGCTAAATCGTCAACATTCCGGGATGGTTGCAATCGCCTTCCCATAGCGTCCCAAATGTGCTCTATGGGAGAGAGATCAGGAGACCTAGCTTGCCAAGGAAGTGTTGGGCAAGCTTGAAGACAATTCATAGCAACACGTGCCGTGTGCGGCCGGGCATTGTCTTGTTGAAACGTAAGTCCAGGGTGTCGCAAAAGGAACGGTAACACAACCGGTCGTAGAATGTCGTCTACGTACCGCTGTGCTGTAAGTGTGCCAGAAATGACCACCAAAGGGGTCCGGCTATCAAAGGAGATGGCACCCCAGACCATAACGCCCTGTTGTGGGCATGTGTGGCGTGCGATAGTAAGGGCAGGATCCCCACGCTGCCCTGGACGTCTCCAGACACGTCTGCGGTTGTCGTCAGGACACAGTTGGGATTCATTCCAAGTTGATCGAGCCCGGCACCACTGTAATCGGACTTGACGGTGTAAAGGCGTGAGAGGTAAGCGGCGTAACGGTCGGCGCGAGCGTAAATTCCGCTCTCTCAGTCGTTTGCAGAGGGTCATGTTGGACACATGTGTGCGGGCCACACGTTGGATAGTTGATAACGACGAATCCGGTGCTGTGACAGCTGCTCTGACAATTGCTCTGTCTTCCCGTTCTGTTGTGGCCCTAGGTCGACCACTGCCATCCCGACGCTGACATCTGCCGTTGTTGACCCACTCTTGCCAGCACCGTCCAATCGCCGCATCGCTTCGACCCACATGTC
>QLNU02015270.1:122851129-122865678 GCA_006491805.2 Dysdera silvatica
CACAGTAATAATCAACTGAGTTAATACCACAGTGATAATCAACTGAGTTTTAATAATGCAGTGATAATCAACTGAGTTTTAATAATGCAGTGATAATCAACTGAGTTTTAATAATGCAGTGATAATGAACGGGTTCAACAGAGTGACCCTTGACCGATCCCAGGTCAGGAGCGCTGTCCCTTTTTCTCCTATCCTTAAAAGCTCTAGATCGAGCTCTAACGTGGGTGTGGAAGCTATTAAATGTAATAAAAGTATGATTTATAAAAAGCCAAGGCCACATACTACTTCGCTTGTAACGTTAACCACAGGAAATATTACCTGTGTAGTGTTACCAAGCATACCTGCATAAAATATATATAAATATAATAATTATAAAATACATATAAATATAATAATTATAAAATATATATAAACATAATACTATAAAATATATATATAAATATAATAATTATAAAATGGTATATAAATAATAATTATAAAATATATATAAATATAATAATTATAAATATATATAAATATAATAATTATAAAATATATATAAATAATAATTATAAAATATATATAAATATAATACTATAAAATTCGATCTTTTAATAATATTGTTCAATACGTATTTTAATTTGTAGACCCTTCACATCATTAAGCTTTTAAGTACTTTGAGGACAATTCCCGGTTTTTATTAACATTTTAATCGCTTATGTAACTTTCATTAATCCCCTAAAATTGACTGGGAATTACGTGAAATCAAATCATTATTCTGTGTGTAAACTATTCTATGTGTAGGCAAGTTAATTATATTGCGTTATCATCCTCACTCGTTCAGTAGTTGGAACACGTGGTTGGATTTAATTCCAATTTAAATTAGGCTTCTACCTGGGTTTGATAAATGAACAGGTCGGATCTGTTTGCATAGACAATGATATACTCAGTAAAACTTCTGATTAGAGGACACACCTCGAAACTTGGATATCATTCGGGAGGGTTGTAATATAACAAGCATCTAGGCCGGAAATAAGGAAGTGTCCGTTAAATTGAGGTGTCAGCTCTTCAGAAGTGTTCGTTGAGGAGATTCTACTGCATATATATATATACTAAAATCTCGCATAGCAGTCAAGGAAAAATACTAAATGACATTTTTTGCGGTAAGAACGGGTTTTACACCTACCTTTCGTCTAAAAATTGTTGCATCTATAAGGGGATTTCTCCTTGCAGGTGGAACAATTTTCAAAACAGAGTACGCAATAATTCTCAAAATTAGCTTAAAAATTTTGGAATATTCAAACTACAATTCCACAAATCCTTATGCTCAGAACATCATTTTAGGTATATTTGCGGGCGTATTTTTTTGTGCTCGCATGTATGCCGATGCTGTATTGTACTAGGTAGTATAATACAGCTTTTATGCTGATGTTGTATTGTATTGCATAAAGTGTATATAATGTTTATTTCATTTCGTACATTGTACTTTCTATCGATCAATATCTGTAACCTTTATTTTGAATACCCCTACATGAACGTCACTAAATAAAATAGGCAGCTCCAGTCATGACTGAAGTCTCTACCATTATCTTCCATATTGACTACATATCTGCGACTCTACCATCTATCTGACTGAATACCTCTACTATTTTCAAACTAACAAAGTAGTGAAATGAGTGTTTTTCCTGCCAAATGGTGGAACTTCTTTATTAAAGGAGGTTTCTGCAATGATACAGTAGTGTCGCATTCAAATCCTAAAGGTTAACAATAAACGAGCTTACATATTTTTATTATTATTCCATGCTCGTTGTAGTCCAAGTTTTTTTTTTCTCTGGAACTTAAAACGTTCAGATTTCTCGAAGCAACGTACGTCCACTACTACCCTACGATGGCGAAATGATGACGCATTCTCCCAGCGCGCCATCAATCCGGATTCCATTCCCAATAAAATCGTAGAGTGCGTGAGGCTTATCTCTCACCGATATATCTCTAGTTTGATTCCTTTGGCGACGTCGGGATTCTCCAGAAAACCGTAGGTTCCAGCGCAGCATTACCTTTGCTGGCCTTGCGCCATAAAAATACAAAATTAAAAAAGGGTGGTTATGAAGGAAAACTCAAACAATTTAAACTAAAACTAGAATCCTACTCATAAATGTTTGAGAAGAAACTGATCATACCTTAGGCGGGAATCGGACTAGTGCTCTTCGGGTTTTCGTCTCGCTGTTTTGATAAATATGTACGGTTAAGTATGCTACTTCTCCCACTAATGTTTGTCGAAGGGGGAATTCCCGAATTGACTAAGGGAGACTGTAGAAGGATTAACTCCGGCAACAGATATGATTTGAATATAAATTAGTTATTTTTTTATATGGAATATTTTGAACTAAATATATCACAATTCGGGTCTAAAGAATTGAATTATCAGAAAATAAATTATTCGCTTTCTTCCACTGAGGCAAATCACTTGCTGTTTTGCGTGAAATGTCAATAAACAAGTTCCTGCTGATTTGTAAACAGATCCAGCTACCAATAAAGATGATATGCCTGTCCTGAGGACATTTCAATTACTTCTAATCCTTTTTATCCTCTTTATGATTCGAAAAGGTTGAGATGAAAGTCGTCTTTGATGCAGATCATCTTCCAAATAATGATTTTCCTATTTTCAAATAACGTCAATTTCCCTTGATGGTAGATTCGTAAATGTACCCTGATTATGGACTTTCCAGCAATGCACTTTACGTTATCAGTTTCGCTCGAGTGCAGATTTAATTAATTTTAAATTTAATGGTAAGTGGGAGAACTTCACTCGAATGATCAGGACTTAAGAAGAATCCCTTTTTTACTCATTAAATGTTTGTAATCGATATTTTAATTTTTCAGCCGCTCTTTTCTCGATAAGAAGATAAACGCCTTACCACGGAAATTTATTTATAACATTCTCATTCAAAACAAATTGAGCAAGAACATTTTATATATAAGAAAAATGTAATTATTTTAATTTATTTGCAATACCAAATGTGCATTGCTTCGAATGGCTTTAATATAGACGTTTCAACTTCCTATATTAAAGCTAGGCCAGTTCTGGCTCCGAAGCTGTGCGGACATCGTTTCATCTTGGTCTGGTTCTGGTGTGCTTTTGTCCCTGCTCATGTCCCAGTGGTAGCGGGCTTTGCGGAGAGCTTGGACTCTTTCCACCACATGGGACATTTGCCAGGCCACTGGATCGGGGTGGATAGATGGCTCTGCGTTGAGGATTCCGAACTTGTCTCCAATCCGTCCTCCACCGCTTTGCGGCTCCTCGCACCCGTTCATCGGGGATTGGTGGGCTCTTATAGGAGTAATCGGCCGACCCTGGGTGTTCTTCCGTGTCATCCGCCGCTCGCTAATGCCCTTCGGACAGAGTGGTGTGTTGGATTCGGTAGACGTTGTGTGACGACATCAATGCGAGCTGTGCATCCCTGTCTGCCGGTCATGGTGAACTTTAACCCTCCCCCACTTTCCCAACCCCTCGGGCTGTTTATATCGTCGGTAATAAATATATTTACCTGTTTGGGATTACAGAGCAGCCTTCGGCGACCACCTTTCCAATTCATTAACCCTTGCACACATATGTAAGTATATTAAAACAGTTGCTTATCTTTTTATATAATGGCTCTCCGGTGGTGCAGTTGTAACCCGGGTTCGACTCCCAACAGTGCCAACGGCGAAAGACAACTTGCTCTACTTCATAGTGCGAGGGTTGGTTCTCTAGACCTTAAGAGGTTCGTATTCCTCGGAAAACTGACTTCCGGCGCAGCATGACCTTTCCTGACCTTGCGCCTTGAAACACACAACCAATTTTTTAGTCGAAATCTTGTTCATTTCCAAGGAGATTCGTTTTCTGTATGAACATATGGGCATCAATAATGATCATTAAATATGGTAGGACTGTCAGTAGAAATAGGGACTATTTATTTTCTAAAACCTAAGCCCCTGTTTCTTCACTAGGAATTATAAAAAATTGTCATTAATCATATTTTAATTTTTATGATTTTTTTTTAGGAAGGTCATAGTATTCATAAAATATTAAACAGGCGATAAGTAATAATTTTGCAATTTTCAAACTGCTCCCCGACAGTTTGAGGCTTTCCTTAATAGTTTACTTTGTACGATCGCGTGGTTAATTTTTTTATTTCTTAACGTTCTGCGTAGTTTTACTTATTCTACTTCGGAAATAACGTTTATATTTTCCTCTGTCTCTCTCTCCATTAAGAATAGTTTGGTTTTCTTAGTTGATTTACTATCATGTTACTTAGTTGCTGCACCACCAATTTTTCTCCTTTCACTTTCAATAATTAAGTTAAGAATCTTTGTATATTAGTTTCTAAGGAAGTAACTTCTTTAAGTCTTTTGAACACGTAAGTTCCCATTTCTGAATTTGAAACAAAATAAAATTTTATGCATACTAATTTTGACACCCATTTTTAAGTTCAATCTGGGGCCCTTTTAGTATAGAAAAAAAAAAGAGACATCGTCCCTGTTCTAGAGTTTAACTAAGGTCCCTCCTTAGAGCACGGAGTATCTTCACCGCTGGACCAACAAGGACAAGAATAACCCTTTGTTTCTTTGTAGGTGCGATTGTATTGTTTGTGCGATTGCATTGTTTGTGCGATTGCATTGTTTGTGCGATTTTAATACCCTTCTTGGTGGGGCTAACACAATTGTCAAATAATGGACAACGCACAAAGTCTCCGGGGCGAGTTTTGATGTTTTTTTCGTAGGGATAGTTATGAATAATAACTTAATATTTACATGTGTATAATTAATAAAATTTTACTCCTAATGTGTATTATTAATGCAATTTTACTTCCAATGTGTATAATTAAATTTTACTGCCAATGTGTAATAATATTTATCCCCAATCATGCTTTTTCTAAGATAAGTCTCTTCTGTTTTAATTCAGTATACAAATGTATATACTTCACCACTTGGTAGACATTTCTTGAATTAAATATATTCAAATCAGTGGAACGATAATACTTAAAGTTCAAAAAGTTCTTTCATGGCGAAGAAAATAATTTAGTGAAAAATATTTCAATCCTTATCTTCGTCAAAGAGAAAGTTCCCTAACAATAACTGATTTCCTTTCATCCCTTTGACATAAAATTCTCCCGGATTAAGCTGCAGGGTTAACATGACATGATAGAAGTTTACACGAGAAGCGACATCTTTAATGTAGAGAATGAAAAAGAAACATTTTGAAAGAAGATTTATGCTAATGTATTCCTTAAGGAGAGAACATGGAGACCTGAGTAGACGGGAAGGATAAAATTCTTACCCAAAGAAGTCAAGCTTTAAAAGTTTTCTTTGAAAAATTTTGGGAGAGAATTCATCATTCTTACGTATTTTAGTTTTGCCATCAGAAGATGTCAGTGGCCTTTCCCTTCTATTGTCACGTAGTCGATTTGTATACATGGAACATCAAATACTTTGTTGTTTAGAATGGTGCCAAGGAAGGTCAATTTGTCCAGATTTCTTTTATTTGGAGGTATTCAGTCGTAGCAAAGTTTTTTTTGTGTTTATTTCTATCTTTCAAAGAGATAATTGAAATTCATATTTTAGAGTGATACACTAAATATTTGTCTACTTACAATGAATTTATAATATAATAAAAGCAATCAGACAACTTTGAATGAATGACAACTTTACAATGAATGACAACTTTGAATGAATGACAACTTTGAATGAATGACACCCTTGAATGAATGACAAACTTGAATGAATGTGACAACTTGAATGAATGACAACTTTGAATGAATGACAACTTTGAATGAATGACAACTTTGAATGAATGACAACTTTGAATGAATGACAACTTTGAATGAATGACAACTTTGAATGAATGACAACTTTGAATGAATGACAACTTTGAATGAATGACAACTTTGAATGAATGACAACTTTGAATGAATGACAACTTTGAATGAATGACAACTTTGAATGAATGACACAACTTGAATGAATGACAACTTTGAATGAATGACAACTTTGAATGAATGACAACTTTGAATGAATGACAACTTGAATGAATGACAACTTCTTGAATGAATGACAACTTTGAATGAATGACAACTTTGAATGAATGACAACTCAAATGAATGGACACAACTTTGAATGAATGACAACTTTGAATGAATGACAACTTTGAATGAATGACAACTTGAATGAATGACAACTTGAATGAATGACAACTTTGAAATGAATGATTAACCCTTGAATTGAAATGACAACTTTGAATGAATGACAACTTTGAATGAACACAACTTTGAATGAATGACAACCCTTTGAAATGAATGACAACTTTGAATGAATGACAACTTTAAAATGAATGACAACTTTACAATGAATTTTTGAATATTTTACTTGTAAGAGATACGGTTAATTGAATAAGATAGAGAATATTTTTTTACGTCACGGCAAGATAAATTTAAGCCTAACACTTCTAAGGTATATTACACATAATTTTGTGCGTAATTATATGGAGTTTTGCATGTAATTATATACAGTCTTGCACCTAATTAGATATACTTAGGTATAATTAGATACAATTTTAGGTATAATTAGATACAATTTTAGGTATAATTAGATACAATTTTAGGTATAATTAGATACAATTTTATATGTAATAACGAATTTTTACATATTACTTCGTCTATAATTACAAAAAGTTTTACATATTACTTTTCTCATAATTACACGTAACTTTTGCATACTACTTTGCATGTAATTGCGTAAAATTTGTGTACAATGAGCCCTGACTTACGCTATTTACGAAAATTCTCAGTTACGTAATCTCGAAAATTACAATTACTAGCGCATAAATATCACTAGGCATAGCAAATGTGACGGATAGTAACAGGAAGTGATGCAATAACAGACAGTGACTTTTGGGCAAGTTCCCAAAAGCTCTAACTTTCGACTGAAGCTTACCCATTAAAAATAAGCACTCCGTAAACAATCCTCCCTTTTCTCCGACTCGTACTTATATTCAAACAAAACTTGTGATTGCCGAGTCTAGTATGTAATATTACGTCGTTTTCAGTAATAATCCATGCCTCGCACGGTTAGTTGTTTATTACTGCTATCACTTGTTTATTACCGCTATCACTTATCACCGTTAGTCTTATTTGTTTATTTACCCTTAAAATGGATTCGAAACGCGAAAACGAATGCGCTGGTAATAAATTTAAAAAATAAAGGTCTGCAATTACTTTAGACGAAAAGTTGAAATAATTCGTATGCACATGAAAATGGGGAAAATTATGCGTATCAATAATATCTCGGGATATAAACAGGCTTATTTCGGCAGTGAATAGGATAGTGAAGAAAATGATAAATACTGCCATTTCTTACGAAGTTATACTTAAGCAATTTACAAATTCGACTCACTTAAAATTCAAGTTACGTAATGGTTTATGGAACCCATTACTCACGTTACTCGGGGCATGGCCATCATTTTATAAAATTGCAAATTTTCTTGTAAACCGTCGAATCAGATTTTGGTATCAATAAGGGAATTTTAGATATGCCACCTTTTATACAACTTAACCTGCACCAGAGATGTAGCAGTTCAAAAATTATGGGGGTATTAACCAGCATTAAAAAAAAAACTACAAACACGTAAAAGTTATTCGGAATCAGGACAGCCATGCACCTTGATATCTAACGGGGAAAAGTTTGAGCCCACTGCGCTATTCCTTTTCTCCGCTTATGCCCCTTTTAGATCTAACTTTCCTACATTATATTTAAATGACTTAACTGCTCTACGTTCCTTTCTTCCAGGCGGGCCCTGTGGTGGTGGTGGTGGTGGTGCAATAGTAACACGTTTGTCTAGCGTACGGTTATCCCGGGTTCGACTCCAAACCGTGCGAAAAAAAAAAAAACACTTAGCGACTACCTGCTCATCGTAGTCAAGGGGTGGTTCCCTAGGAAGTTAAGAGGTTTGGATTTCTTAAAAAAAACGTAAGTCCAAGCGTAGCCAGAGGAGGATTTATGATTTGCCGCCTATAGGGTGACGTATTTTGCCGCCTAATCTTAAACTTAATTAGAGGTATAACAGATTTTAACGCTTTCTTATTTTGACGGAAAATTCCTAATTTGACACCCCTGGTGGTTATTTAAAATTCGTCTTTTCGCAAGTATTCGTAAATTTGGCGCCTTCCGAGCTTCTCTCGAGGCGGCGCCATTGGGGGCTCTTCCTTTGCAAGTGTCTAGTGACGGTTCTGAACATAACTGTTCGAAATTAATTCTAGCCACCAAAAAATTCAGCCCTGCCTTTGCAAATTCTTCTTTGTCGGCGAACTTTTCATCGAAAATTCTCCGCTGGTCAGAAACTTGCCGCCGTAGGTTGTATTCTACGTGGCGTACTGTGGTAAATGCACCAATGGGATTAGCATGAATATGGCTGCCCTTGTCTCGTGAAAGTCAAACTCGTTCTCTAGGGTAAAACAACTTACGTAAAATTATGGGCTTAAAAAGAGGGCCAGTAGATCCAGGGCGTACTTCTAGTTACTGACATTATACACCGAGCTTCATAACAGTAAAAAAAAATACTAAATAGCTAGATATTCATTATTGCCTTCCACTTAATGACAACGAAATAACTATACGCTAATGTAATTTCATTTTATTGAGTAAGAATATTTTAGAGCTAATAAATAAAACGCAGCGATTTTCATATTTAACTTCAATTAGAAGTTTTCCACATAAATGTTTTAAAATGACGAATTAAAATTTTTTTTTATTAATTTGTTCGCTACCATTAAACAAGGGGACGCGTCTTCTATGCTGAGAATTACTAGTCAAAAGTGTCTTCATTGCAAATGACATTTAAACATTATTGCAAATGACATTTAAACATTATTGCAAATGACATTTAAACATTATTGCAAATGACATTTAAACATTATTGCAAATGGCATTTAAACATTATTGCAAATGGCATTTAAACTGCAAATGACATTTAAACATAACTGCAAATGACATTTAAACATAATTGCAAATGACATTTAAACTTAATTGCAAATGACATTTAAACTTAATTGCCAATGGCATTTAAACATTGCCAATGGCATTTAAACATTATTGCCAATGGCATTTAAACATTATTGCCAATGGCATTTAAACTTAATTGCAAAGGACATATAAATAACGGAAAATGTCATCTAAACTTAATTGAGGACTCTTTATGAGAAGTTTTCAAATAAGCGCTGGATATACATATCCTTATTGGCAGACAGTGTGCTCCAAAATGTCGGAAAATATGCGCAAATCCATTTTATCCCTTTCGTATACAATAAGTTAAATTATGTACTTCACTCAGCAATATGGAAAACATACTAAACATATAATACTAAATTTAATTTAAATCAAATTTCATATTCACTGGCACATGCACTGTTACGTACACCAGTAATGGTTTTGGTATAATGATTAGTTTAGAAATAAAGAACAGAAAATCCTAGTTTTTTGCTTGTACAAGATCTTCCAAAGTTATGAACACAGGTAATTATGACAGAAGGGCGCACTTCAGTCGAAGAAATAAGTTACTTTTTATCGTCGATCCTCTTTGCATTTCTTTAACAATTCATCGAAAAATATAATTTGTAAAGGCCATGCGATTGTTCAGTTGCAACGCGTTCGACTAGTGTGCGGGTGATATAGTTTTGGCTCCCAACCGGATAAACAGAACGGTTTCCGACCAGGGTCACCCGCGCCGTTGCGCCCTTCGATAATCCAAGGTATGTGCCCTTTGAGAGGACCCAGTCCGCCCCTATTACCAACCACAGTAGTGACCCAAATTGTGGAAACCCTTTGAAAAAAGATTATTTTAGAGGTTTGATGGCTAATAACACCACTTTTTTTTGTACCAATACTATAAAATTATATATCATTGGAAAGGTAATTTAATCAAGATTGTAATGCAATAACATTTATGAATCGTATTTTAATAGAACAGCATTCATAAAGAAGAAAGGTGATATACATAGAAAAAATGAGATATACAAAAATGTTCACCATACCAGTTAATACTTAGTTGGGTAACCTTTAGCCTTAATTACGGCCTTACAACGCTTTCCCATGGAGTGAACCAAGTTCTTTAGTTCTGCAGCTGTTATAATATGAAACCAAGATTGAATTATTGCTTCTGTTAATTGTGTTTTATTGCTGGGTTGCTTCCGACTAACAAGCTTCTTTAGCCGGCTCCATAGATTTTCGATGGGGTTAAGGTCTGGGCTATTTCCAGGCCATTCCAGCAGTTGAATATGATGATCTTGAAACCATTTTTTGCACACACGAGCAACATGACATGGAGCTGAATCCTGTTGAAATATAAATGCTTCATTATCTTGGAAAAGATCACATGCAGAAGGCTGCAGCTTGGGCTCAAGTATTTCATTTATGTATCTTTGGGCATTTATATTCCCATTGATCACGCAAATTCTGCCCACACCTCTTGATGTTATACAACCCCAAATCATAACACTAACTGGGTGTTTCACGGTAGGTGTAATGCACTCAGGATGGAAATCTTCTCCAATTCTTCTCCATACGTATTTTACGCCATCACTACCAAACAGTGAGATTTTGGTCTCATCACTCCAAATTACACTGTCCCATTGTTCCGTTGTCCAGTTAACATGGGTTTTAGCCCAGTTTAATCTTTTCAACCTCTGTTTGACAGACAAAAATGGCTTTTTTCGTGGAATTCTTGCATTTAGACCACATTCATGCAGTCTGCGCCGAACAGTCCTTGCACTTAACTTCACATTGCATTGCGCCATTTCACCTTGTATACACAGAGATGATTTTTTCCTGTCACCTAGGCACTGTCTTTTAATTCTTCTATCATCACTTGCTGTTGTGCACCTTTTTCTGCCTTTACCAGTCTGGTTTTGTAATGACTGAGTCTCCTTATACTTCTTCAAAAATTTAGAAATGCCACCTTTAGTTAAGTTTCCCCCAATATTTCTTCTAATTTCTTCATAACTGTAGCCTTGTTCACTTAATATTACTATTTTACATCGCTTCCTAGGTGACCAGTCAACTCTTTGCGCCATTTCTTTAATTTTATTACGTTTTACAAGCACACTAAATCAAAGAGCACAAAAAAAAAACAACCAACTTGATAGCAATTACAGAACACACTGATAAATGTCCTGTAACCTGTTGGCTCATTGCCAAAACAAGAGAAAACATGATTGGCTCATTGCCAAAACAAGAGAAAACATGATTGGCTCATTGCCAAAACAAGATGACACCTGATTGGCTCTGTAAACACTCATGCTCATTGGCCACATTCAAATGAAGGAAAGCTACTTCATATAAATGTAAGCAAGCTGTGCTTCTTTTTTCTGGTTATTTGGCTATAACTTTTGATAGAATACAGATAATTGAACAAATGTTATTGCATTACAATCTTTATTAAATTACCTTTCTAATGATATATAATTTTATAGTATTGGTACAAAAAAAAGTGGTGTTATTAGCCATCAAACCTCTAAAATAAACTTTTTTCAAAAGGTTTCCACAATTTTGTCCACTACTGTAACTGTTCTCTTTAGTTCGGGAATGCTTCCCTAGGCTTTAATAGGTTCGAATGTCTCAAATAACCCTAGGCTCCGGTGCATCATGGCCCTTGTTTTACTTGGTCGTAACACTCATACAAACAACATAGTTTTTAAGAATTACGCTTGTTAATTTTAATAATGGGTTTTGATGACGTTTTAGGGCTCATTTGGGAAAATTGCGATACATTGCAGATAAGAATTTGTAATTTAAGGTGATTTTAAAATGATCTCTTTCTAAATGGTTAATCTATAGGGGTGATCTTTCTATAGGAGTAATTTATTTTAAGCTTGGGGAAACGGCGAGCGGGTAAGCTAAAAACGTCGAGCTGTTGTCAACGATGTTCAAATATTTGCAAAAGTGAATGAAAATCCTTTGTTTTCATGTTTAACAAATGGATAGGCTTTTTAAAATACTAGGACGCTTAATAGATTGATGGATTAACGAGGACTCATACCAAACAATTTGATAAATTCAGGACCAGTAATGATTAATTGTAATTTATGAACAAAAACCCTCCACTGGTCCATTAATCAGAGCTCAATACGGAAATGCAAGTTTAACAATGTAACCCTATTTGCTTCGGGTGATACTGTTTTTACATATTTTTGGGAAATTGATCGATATAAAGATTCAACTTAATTAATTACCAAATTGCTAATTAGGTCACGTGTGATGTAGGGGTGATGCCAAATTGCTGTCGTTAATTTTAAAATGTTTGTTTCAGAACCGATAGGGCGCGTATTCTTGCTCTTTGTTTTTTGTTATTAGCGAAAGACACACGTGACCCTGTTCAAAGAGTTAGCAAAAATCGATAGATGTTAAGCCTTAACAAATAATTGATTTTCGAGTGAATTTTTGCGATCCATTCATTTATTTGAAAAGGGGATCGAGAAGAATATTTTTCTGTTTATAAAAATGATATATGTGACATATTTTTCACTGTTCTTGAAGGGTTAAGAACAGAAAGCCAAGATGATGCAGGTATATTATGAGAAAGGAAGATGGTGATCTTTTTCAAACAGAGGTAATCAATTACTAAAAAAGTAAAAGAAAAAACCAGGATTGACAGCGTACAAGGATTGGTACGAGAAACCCAACTCAGTAATTCAACGAACGTCCAGTAGTTCAAAATCGCATTTTTTTGACAAATATTTTCAAGAGATTTCAACAGATTTTTAAATAATGGAATAGTGAATTATGGAAATGTGTAGCAGATGAAGAAAATTCTTCTCAGGATATACAATTTTAAGATCTATTCTAACGAAAGAATAACAACAGATTACGCTGTCTTTCGCTAATGTCAGCTAAAAGTCAAATCGAAAAAATTCGTTGCAGTTGACTTCAACTCATTGGACAATTAAAGGTTGGTAAAACGCCGCCTTTTCCGACAAATTCAAGTTTTTGTTATGGCATTTTCCATGCATGCCCGTATCCAGGGAGGGGGGAAGAATTTTAGGAACCGGTCCCCTCCTCCGAAACTAAATTTTCAATGGGACTTGTCTACGAGCTTGTATACTGTGATTGTATAGATACATGCTGTAATAGTTTTCAATCCCCACTTCCCAAAATTAAATCCTTGCTGCGGTTTTGTGTCCATGTCAGGGTCAGAATTCGGTGCGTCATACAAAGTCATGTAACAGACGCATGTAATATCCACTTTACAGGCAAATAATGGTGGGTATATTGTTATGGAAGTCGACGTTATGGTCGGTTCACTATTCGTTGAGATTAGCTCTGTATTTGAAATCACGGAATATCATATAAATAGCAATTGTATTTCTGACTTCAATGGCAGTAGTATAATGTGCTTTGCCACGATGTACAAAACGTCTAAATAAATGCAAAACCACATTCGTGACTTTTTCATATTGAAATGGGAATTGTAGCTTCCTGATATTAATCCAATTATATTTTTATGGGAGAATAAGTAGACCGTGTGAAGCATGGACCAGTCACCTCCAAATCGGTATAACCGCTGCTACGAGTGCATAAGGCAGTATCATATGGGAATAAATCCAGCCTGACGGAATTTGAGCTGGTGCCGAAGGCAGTTGATAAATCTACAATAAAATATTGTTCCTGTATAATAAGATAGCACGTGAATATGTAAATTTACTATACACATATATATATACATACATAGATTAACTAATTGCGAATTGATAGAGTATGAACGCGGATTTACCATCTGAGAATTCATAACTAAAATTATCACGCTCTGGCGTGGTGATTTGAAAGCAAAAACTTGTTCCACTCTTTTGTACCAACACTAATTAAATTTTAGTACCTTTTTAATTAATTGCGGAACGTTTCTGTGACATTCTGCAATAAGTAATTCCATTTGTTGTCCGGGTAAGCGACAACACGGTAAAAAATAACGTCCAACATGTCCAGAAATAAATTCACGTGAGGAACGTGAACGACCGACCTTCGTGAATAATAAATGTCATTTAATCAAGCGATGTCGTCCCAAAATAAAACGCTCCATTTTCGTTTATCCCCTTGTCGTTTTCAATTGTCATTCGCTGTTTTAGAAAGTGACACACACATTTCCCCCTATGGGGGGTAATTGGTTTTCATTTAGTTTAATTGCTTAGTTATGAGGCTATCATTACATTCGAGATGAAATAACGATAATTAAACGTGAACATTTAATTATTATATTTGTGATCATTGATTTCTATGGCCGAAGTCCGTGATCTACATTTTAAACGTCGGCACATTCGTCCTTAACGAATGCGACCAGGGGTGTACACAGACTTCCATTTTGGGGGGGACGGAATTTGCCAGGGTCTTGGAATAACCCCTTCATTTATCATGAAAGTTGGAATTTTTTACAGTGAAAAAATACATTTTTGGGGTTCATAACCCATGCGACCCCCTGTGCCATGCTTGAATGCGACGAATCAAGTACTTTTAATATCGGGTACTTTATTTTCTCGTATAATACACATGTAAAA
>QLNU02015270.1:122865778-122880479 GCA_006491805.2 Dysdera silvatica
CAACAACAACAACGTAAAATAATATTCCTGAAAACTGCCTTTTTTCCCCTTCCATTAGACAATTAAACAAAACTAACTATAAAATTTGAATCTTTTGATGGTCATTGCTGTTTGTCGTGGAGACATTCTTTAAAACGACTGGAATATATAATGCCCATACCTTTTATTTATGTGATTTTGTTTGACAAAAGGAGAAAATAATGATAGATTGCCTTCAACAAAGCCAAGAGAATTTATATCTATTTTTCGTAAGAGCTGAAACAATACTCCGAAAAAGGTTTTCAAACTAAATTCCACTTTTATTAAAAACGTATCCGATTTCTTTCCCGCTGGAAGTAGCCATTTTTGGAGAAGCCAAAAACCGATAGAATTACAACTTCTACCAAAACGTGGAGCCAACAATAAGATTCTCTTACTCTTTGCCTAAAACTTAGAAAATGTTTTGAGAAATTCTGGAAACCCATTTGGAAAAAAAGTTTTAGGATTTTTGTCAAAACCCGTTTCTTTCTGTCAAACACGTAACTGGTTTTAAAGTTTTTGATGTCCATAAAACCTCCTCCTTTGAGCAATAACTTCACTGAAACACGGTTACGAAACTCATAAATCCGTCATTCTCTGACAAATGGGCATTGGCATTTTAAGGGCGGGATTCAAAGAACCGTCAAATTGCTTTTTCCTTAAAAAAAAAATTGTATTTATATACACTCCCCCGTCTTAAATTTATGAAAACTTGAAAGACTTTTAAGATGAACCTTCAACTATAAATTTAATAATCAGCCAAGGGGAGTTTGAAAGTTTTCTTTGGTTTTATTTCGATATATTTTAGGTTTAAATTTTATTTCCTGCGTGGAAAGATGGATTACTAATTCTTGAAGAACGATTGTGCGAAATATATTTCTGCCTTCAGCTGAAGTCGTACCGGAAATTTATGTTCCTCTTCTTGGTCTATTTTAAAAGTTAGGATATAAATTTTTTCCTTTAAATATTATAAAGAAATGGAACTGTTGAAAAGAGAATATGTTTTAAAGTAGTATATTTTATTTAGTAAATAACATACATTATAGATACTTGGCAATAAACGTTGGCCTCATTTAAAGGTACATACACTTTTTTCATAAAAAAAAAAAATAGAGAAACATTTCTATTTGTATAATTTATTTGCAGATTCCTCCATCTTCTGCTCAGGCACACTTCATATTCCGTAGCTATCTATTTGTACATATTCTCAAAAAAGGACGTAAGAGAAGGGCAGGGAAGACATTGTGTATAATATCTTCATATTGTGATTGCCAATACAAGCTACTATAACTGAATTGTATTGTGCTCACATTTACAATATTATCTTTTATACTGCTTTTTTTCTGTTTATATTCACTACGATTATATTACTCTTTATTTTGTATTTATTACATCACAATGTATTTTAATTTATGTGGTTTGCCTAAAATAAAGGTACAAAAAAGAATCCATCTTATTTTTCGAGAAATTTGTCTTCTGCTCAGAAAATCAAATCCCCAAATAGGGATCCGTGGGAATAATGGGAGTTTCTTACTAATTTTACTTGGATACTTTTATTTCCTGCACTGTAAAGTGTTAAATACTTTTTTTATGAAGATCACAACTTTAAAAGGGTCACTTTTCCCTGTTTCAGGGGATGGGGGATGCTCATATTACCTCTCCCTTTTACTTTTTTTGATATTGTGATAAATCGTTAAACACAAATCTTAGTTGTAATCGATATCAAATAACAGCCTTGAAAAATGGCACATAGCTTTCGTTATTTTGGCATTCATTTAAATTTCTTTCCTAGTTTACTTACCTGAAAACTGATAACATTTGGAATTTTACTTCTGCATTTTTTTTTTTATTTTTCGCAATTTTATGACTATAAATTTAGTATCTTGTTGAATATTATGTCCCAACGACGAAGACTAACCTACGTTTTGAAGAAGCTGTGAAATTAATGTAAGAACTTTCAGAAAATGAATTGGATGACTATCAATCTAGACTATTGGATTCAGTTAGTGATATTGTTTATAACCCTTCATTATCAAATCAAAGTTTATTATTCCACAGCGATGAAGAAACGAATAGTCTATTATCTTCTATTCTACTAGTATCAAGCTTCTTTCAGGAGGCAATTCAAGGAAAAAATAGGTCACACGGATGAGCAAAAGATGGAATTTGGTGGGAAATTTCTACGGCGAACAGAAGCTTAACTGGAAAAAAAGCCCTACAAAATACTTTACTAGAGAGAATAAATCCAAAACCAAATGTAAAACATAGTGTATAGAGAACAAAAGCATTGAATTAGAAGATCTCTGAAATTGCACATGGGATCCACCTATAGTTCAGGAAATCACTGCACAAGATTGATTTAGAGAAATATTTCCACAAAATGTATGTTTCATATCAAATGGTAAAAAAATATTTTGTGAAGGGTGCGTCCAGACGCTGGTCCGTTCAAGTATTTTATAATATGTTCGACATTGCTGCCATAACTGCATGGATTTTCTTTGAAACTGTAACATATGATAAAATCAGAAGAAGCTTCATTCAAATACTCGTTGAAGATCTACGAAGAGGACAATCGTAATAAGGCCATCGACAAATTGCACAATAATAATTGATGAATGGGAATTGAATATAATAATTGATGAATGGGAATTGAATATAATAATTGATGAATGGGAATTGAATATAATAATTGACGAATGGGAACTGAATATAATAATTGATGAATGGGAATTGAATATAATAATTGATGAATGGGAATTGAATATAATAATTGACGAATGGGAACTGAATATAATAATTGATGAATGGGAACTGAATATAATAATTGATGAATGGGAATTGAATATAATAATTGATGAATGGGAATCGAATATAATAATTGATGAATCCGAATGAAAAATTGGTAGGAAGCAGTCGACAATGCTAGGCATTTTAATGTAGAAACAAAACCGTTGATAATTTTAACATATGCAAGTCCATTTACGGAAAATGTACAGCTCAAATAATCAGAAGCTATCCTGCTTGCCCCAGTCATCAGGTAAGTAATCTAGCCTTCTGTTCAAGAACTTAACAAAAGAGCGGATCTAGAAATCTTTCAAAGTGGAGGAAGGGCGATTAATTTGCGATTCCTATTTTTAGCCAAGTGTCCGGTAACTTTCATTACATTTATGATAAAATCCCGACTTAAGGGGAAGATGATCGTCCATGCCCCCACCTTGGACACGCAACTGGCCATGGGGTTATTTTTAGTCGACCTTTTGAGTTTAGAGAATTCTTTTTCCGTAAATAAGTTTTCCTAAAAGAAAATACGTTCTAAAATTTTTATTTAATTGTAAAAATTAACCTAATTATTGAAAATATTAAATGAATAATGGTAGGGTTTAACCTCAATAAGTTTTGTTGAAATAAAGACAAAATTATATCTATAGTTTTTTAAAGAAAATTCAGGGCGGTCAAATTGACCGCAGCCGCGGTTCTAGCGTTAATTCATTAGCGGTCACTGAATTGACTTCTCTATATATATTACTCTATATAATTACTGAATTATAATTACAATGACGAGATTGGCAGATAACAACTGATAAAAAAAGGTAACTTACAGGTGAAAATCGTTTCATCACTTGCATTGGCTTGGGTCTCTCTTTTCCATCTCTAGATTCACGCACAATCGTCAACGACGTCTCCCTCATACGCACACAACTTAAAAGCGAGTGTTGATTGATGTGGTCAATTACATTGTTATTGCATAACTAGGATTTTCTGTTCACGTATAGAACACGTGATGTACTAAATTATGTTTAATAATGAACCCATGTTCTTGTTAGTGACACATCAGTTTTGTTTGTAGCGAACTCAATTCGAATGACACTGTCCCCGTCCTCGGACCAAAGTTGAATTACTCTTAGTAAAGTCGAAGAACTTAAATCCCTTTCTTTAAAATACTAATATTTAAAATCTTTTAAAAGAATATATATATATTATATATATTTATATTCTTATATTATGTTTTTATATATATTATGTATGTTATATATTATATATTTTTATAAAAAATATAATATTTAAAATCTTTTTTAAAATCCTTTTCTCGTAGTCTCGGCATTCCCCGTTTTGTCCACTGCTACGTCATTGATCCCATCATCCTTCCGTCAAAATTAGTCCCCAGTGATCACGTGTTCACCTAGCCCGCTGTTATCCCGGATTCGATTTCCAACGGTGCCAACAAAAAGAGCGCTTACTGACAAACTGCTCAACGTAGTCTGGGGGTTTGTTCCCTAGGCCGTAAGAGGTTCGGATTCCTCAGAAAACTGCAGGTCCCGCGCAGCATGGTCCTTGTTGTCCCCGCGCCGTAAAATACAAACAATCCGTCAAAACCTTCTAGAACGACTCGAAAGTATCCTTCGTTAAACGAGCCTTTCCTAGGTATCTATTCAATCAGGACCATAGCCAGGAATTAATTTCGGGGAGGTTCAAAAATTTTTACCTCATCTTTCGATACAATCGCAACCTCAAAGGCCATAGCCGAGTTCCATTTAAAAACTTAGTTTTGGGGGATTGGTCTCTAAGACTGCCCCCTCTGGATACAGGCATGTGCCCAATGCGTTTTTCGGGGTGGTTGGTTGGTAAGAGGTCCTCATGGGATTTGACAATCAATGTTGCCCTCTTCCCACCTAGCCATGTGTCTATCTTCAACTCTCACCTTGTGTAGTGCAGATTGGCTCTTGTAGTCCTTGCGCCCTAAAAATAGAACCAACTAACATCTTTTATTATGCACTGAGCCGCTCGTTTTCCTGTATGCCATTTGCAGAACAATTCTTCAACAATATAAACACATCTATGCCAAGCACCTGTTTGTTGCCGCCGAAATAGTCCGTGGAAAAAAAATACATGTAAAAGCCTTTTGTATTCGAAATTATATTGGAAATTACATTAAGAAGCCGTGTTCGCGGTGTTTATAAGCGTTTATACCTTTTGTATTGTAGCTGTATAACACTTCGTTTACTACCTATATAAGATATTACGGTTATTGTAGCTATGGATAGGAATGATTGCGGGTGAAAGGAATTCAATAACAAGTTACGAGATTGTAGATTGAAGGGGAAAAAACACACAGAGACATTAGAAAGCGCCACCTACAAAACCCAACACGACAGATGCTACAAATGTGGCTGAAACTTTTTATTCTTTCATTTTTGAGGACATAACGCGAAGGTGACAAATCTCTTCCAATTTTTTTATCGTATCACGTGAAACTAATAGTAAACGGTTTTATTGCTTTATATCTTCTATTTTCGGTTTTGAGATACAAAATGTCCCCACTTTGGGAAAGTTTTTATTACAGAAAATTTTTGCTTTGGATTCCAAGGTAATATTTTTAGATAAATTCCATTTGGATAGATAACTTTTCTTACCCTAATTATTAATTTCCGATAAATATTGATTATACATTATATTACTATTATATGTACATATTAGTTATATTATTTTTCATAAATCTATATCCATATATATATATATTACTTTGAATCTATTCCTTGAGTGATTTTAAAGACTTCATTCGTCTATTACATGAATGAGTTTTTGATTCGGAAAATTATGCGATAACTGCCATTGGGAAAAGTTGCATACTATAGAATTTTCAAATTCATTTGCTGTATTTTGATAATTTAGGTTGTTTAAATACCATCGACATTTGAGGCTCAAACTTTCATTTTGAAAATACAAACTTTTCTGGTCTAAAGAAGCGCGAGGAATATGTATAAATATATACATAATAACAACATAGTGGGATACTGCAGAATTTTTCGAATCGAAAACTGCTTCGTTAATTAACTCATGAAATTTATTCCGATATATGTATAAGTTTGATCCGTTGTTATATATATATATAATGTTTATTCGATACATATATATACTGTTTATTCCATCATCAAAGTGGTTGTGGACTTTGTTTCTCAGATGTTGATTTATCAACAGTTTATTGATGAAATGTGTTTTACAAGAATAGTTCAAAAGTTGATTGCTGAAATGAATTTTGTGGAAATCGATAAATTATTTCTAAAATTTGTTCAAATTACTTATTTTAATATATTCCAATACTTCCATGAATAAAAATATTGCGAAATTTAGAGAGGGAATGTTACAAGTAAACCCCCCGGTGGTGACATGCCGAATCCAACAAATTTAATTCAGCTTAATGTACCCACCATAAAAAATCTTTAATGTGTGAAAATTAGCAGCTATCTCCCACTAGAAATCGAGAAATTAAATGTTAAAAAGTAGTTAAAATAGCGCCAATTGCAACCCTTTTGGCAACACGTGGCGAGATAGCTAGTTGGTCTAAAAAGGAGAAAAGCGAACCCGAGGACGTATTCTAAAATCTTAGAACACATCCAATAATACAGTGATTGCGTTAACTTGTTAGATTTAACACTTTTCACTCGAGGCCTTTTTCTCTCGGGCGAACCAGCAACTCGAGACGTTTCTCGATGTTCTTGGTGAATTTCTTACCTCTAACTTAAAACGATTACACTGACAAATTAATGTATAAAACTTTTATATTTTAACATTTTATCTATCTTTACAGGTCTAAGAAGATGATTTCTTGAATATTAATTTCTGTACTGTTGCTTAATGTGATATTTCACAAAAAAAATGCCAAGATGCATGCCCGGTTTTGTCGGGACGGGTATCGCAATAATGCGTTGTCTGGTGTCGTTTGTCTTGCTTATTTCGTCGAGAGCAAACTTTGCAATCCTTCTTAACTCCTGCTAATCCTTTTTCCACGACTATCAAGTTCGAACTGATCTCAGGAGGTTGACCGTCGAGAACCAAGCCTGGGTCTCCGCAGACCCGACTATAATCTGATATTTCCAGCGCAACTCACAGCGAGTGTTACCTCTCGAGTGGCGGCATCGAATCATGTGGTGAGTGTGAGTCACCTCTTTAGTGCAAAAGTAGCTAAAAAAATTTTTTTTTCCGTTCGTTAAATTGAAAGTTATACATTCTTTTTACTTCTGAAAGCCACAGCATGAAACAATTTACTTTAATTTTTATAATCACATTGCAAGTTGCAATTCAGTTCGTGCATAAGAGAAGCATCTATTTTTATTTAGAAAATTCTGTCACAAAGTATCGCTTGCATTCTGTTCCATGTTATCTCCACATAGATAAACAGACTATAAATATATTTAATGTTGTTTGGATGCTTTTTGAGAAATTTATGGAAGAAATTAAAAGGCGCCAAATGGAGATAAAGTCTCTCTTCTGTCAAACCAAAATCATTTTTTATTAATTATTTTTAGCGTTAACCTGAGGTGAAGGATGGTATTTTTCACATATTAGGTTTTTTATATAAAATTACTGGTAAATTACTGGTAAAATTACTTATAATTATGACTGGATTAAATTCGTTAGATACGGCGGATGAGCTCTGGGAGGTGGGGGCGGGTCCTTGTTAGTAATAATTTATGCACGTGAACTGTCCTCAAAGCAAACCGAAGAATCATAAACGCAAATAACTTACTGACCTGATGTCAAGGCAGAAGGTTAGGTAAGAATGTATTACATTAGTATATTGTGCAGCGGTTAGTATAGCTTTCCCCCGACGTGGGCAAGTACTACGTGACCCTATCTACCAAAAGCATGTAAACGTCAGGCATGGGCAAAGGCAGAATAAATTAGAGACGTGATGGGAGCTACTACCTATTTAATGTTTAATCAATAGAATAAGGAGCAGGTATTTGAACTCCGTGCTTTCAGATTCGGGACCCAAATGGAATTTTAAACAGTATTGATGAATTATGCTAATTAAAGAATCGCAGAACTTATGGTATTATGCCAAATCCTCTGGAGCACGAAAGACAGAGATACGCTACCTATTTGTTTTCTATTGGAATGCCTTTTGTTTTATATCTTGTCAAGAATTTGGATGTTGGATTTGATCATACTACTTGTGAATTTACTTTGTCAGTTCATTTTTTCCTTCCAGTCGAGCGAAGTCAGACGTCATTTTTTGTTTTGCTTCAAAAATGTGGGAGTCCATATCAACGAAAGTGAAATTTGATTTCTTTTATGGAGTTTTTAAAGCACGGGAACGTGGAAGTTGCTCTCCGGATCAAAGATTTTTCTAGAAATATTCTCCGCATTACTCTCAACTTTTTTAGAATCCGGTTGATTTTGATATGAGCTCTATAACAAAAAACATCAGATACATTTTGAAGAAATCGTCTGATTTTCTTCAGATTAATATTTTCTGTCGTCTTTTTTCTTCGTCTATTTTTTTGTCGTAGTATATGCTTGTCTGTTTATGAATAAATAATTTGCATATATAAATAATTTATAACTTGAAAAAACGACGTAGAAATAATTTTACACGCAATGTGTATAATATTTGATAGTTTTTTGAAGAATTACGTAAAAAAATATAAATATGCTATTAACAACGTATTTAAAAAATAAGGGTGTAATCCATAAATCAGCATATATATATTATATGAATATGTAAATTTGATAATTATCTGATAATTAACTTGATAATTATCTTATTGGGTTATTACCTTCTGAAGTTTCTTACACAATAACTTTATTTTTATTTTGCAGCTTTGTATTCTGGACAAATCATTTTAATAGGCTTACTTTTTTAAAATGAATACTGAATACGGAGAGTTAGATCCAGGGTTTAAGCTGCAGTCGCATTTTTCGCAAAATGCGACGAGTTGCTCGAAAATGCGAAGAAAAAATTATTGCCCATCGCGAAAATGCGACAGGCATTTTTAACCACAGTTTATTCTCTGAAAACAGGATTCCTCGATTCCAGAATATCCGTTTTGCACTTCAGCGATCTTTTCTTGTTCCTTTTTGTTTCCTCTTCAAAATTCTTAACAGCACCTGTTAAGCATCGTTGATATAAATAATTTCATGGATAGGGTTCTTGGAGCAACGAAAGCTACTAATTTTTTTAGCATTTTGCTACAACTTTTTTCCCATTTTAGCATTTTTTGCCACAGCATGATTTGAGCAAGCCTTAAACCTTGGTTAGATCTGAAAATACAAAGAATTTACTGAATATAAAGCAAATCAGCATCTTAAATAATAACAAAAAATGAATATTGAATGCCAAGCTGTATGTAATAAAATATACTAAATATATCCAACGTTTCAAGTATGAATAAGCGTGTGTAAAATACAAATATATATTAAGGTACCTATAGATATATTAAAATATTAACGTATTAAAAAAAACAAAAGTTTTTTTTTGCTCCATTTTATGTTTTTGCGTCAAAATTCTCGTTTCACCACTTTGTGTTTTACGTTTCAGCTCCGGTATGTTGATAATTCTTTTAGTTACCATTTTTATTATTTAAATATTTTCTGAAAGGTGCATCTCATTATGTTGCTTTCGTTGTTATTTTACCTTTATTTAATGGGTTTGTTGATACCATTTTTTACTATCTGATGTAATTGGTTTTTTTTTAAACATATTGATATTTCAATATATGCACCTTTTTATATTTCTCGTCAATGCATTTACTTGCAGCCGGGGTGCAGTATCCGTTAAGGTGTAAATAGCTTATTCCTAAATTTTTAGAAAATTTTCTAGAAAATTTAATTTAAATCAAAGCTTTATAGTATGCTAAAATACAGGTAGAAATCTAACTACCACGCTTGAGTTAAGCTCGAGCTTTTAAAGTATAGGAAAAAGAAACGTCGCCCTAGCCTAGAACCTCCGTTATATCTGAAATACCTTAACCTAATTTTTTTATTGAAGATTTTATGGGCCCTCAGCCGGAAGGATAGAAAGGGCCCCCAAAAAATGTGGCCTTTGCAATATTCAGTCAATAAACCTTGAGTTTTCTTTGAAGGTCTTCGTTTTAATATTTACATTTATTTGTAATGAAAATTTATAGGACAATTATGAACAAAGCGTGTTATAATAACGCTTAAATGTAAATACCAGGTCTATGAAGGGCCCAACAATCGTGAAGCCCTAGGGCCAAGCCTACTTGGTTTATACGTAAATCCGACAATGCCTTAAGCACTAGGCTCCCGAAGTACAGGGACAACGCAATTTTCCGTTTAAAGTACATTTAGTACTTACGGATAATTCTTATATACTTAAGTCCAAGAAAGTTAAAAGCACTTTATATTTGGAGGTATTAAGAACGGAACTTTTATCTTTTACTTTGCAACTAAAAACATCAAGGAGTTATTCGAAAAGAAGTTTTCCTATCTACGCCGAAAGACTCCCTGCATATCACAAAGGGATGATGTATGTCTTCTCTTTGTATTTTTTGTCCTCTTGTCGTACTAAATATTGCAGATATCGGTATTCCATTGCAGAGGCAACTTTACCCTCAAGACAAGACTTCAAAATTTATTACATCGATATTGATTTCGATTTATACCGCAAATCTCTTTTTACAAGGAATTTTCTTTCCAGAAAATTGCCACCCTTGCAGATAAAGAGGGGATGTTTCACACATCGTTTTGTTTGGGTGCTTCTTGATTAGCAGCGCCCTTTTATGGAGAGGTTTTACTAACAGACCACAGATCGAAGTCAGTCTTACAATGATTAATGAACTCTGGAGGAAACTAGGCGATAAGTTTGTCTTGCTGATGTTTATTGCTTATGTATGTTGACGCTTGCATTATTAATGTACATGCCATTAGCTCCTCGATGAGTGCTTTGTTGCAATGAATAAATTTTA
Organism: Dysdera silvatica; assembly: GCA_006491805.2. Lineage (NCBI taxonomy): Eukaryota > Metazoa > Arthropoda > Arachnida > Araneae > Dysderidae > Dysdera > Dysdera silvatica. The sequence goes on from QLNU02015270.1 coordinate 122,876,506, forward strand.
CAATTAAGATAAAAGAATAGTATATTGAAGAGATTGTTCTGAACGACGATTTCTTTCATGGAGATTCAATGTTTAATTATAATATATTCACAAAAGAAATGACTGCATAGGTTTTGTCGTAGTTAATATTACCGATGATCCTCTCTAATTGGTCAGAGGTAACCATAAATTAAATTAACGTAATTCGCATGATGAATAATTGAGATATAAAAGAATTAGTGCTGCCTTTTTATAAACCGAAGGAGAAGAACTTATGCTCAACTAAATTTAATACTATGTTTGAATGTAATCTGCGACTATTATCAAGAAGGAATTCCATTGATCAACAAGGGATAGGGAGATGCATTCTTACCACTATTATGCTTTTGTCTTAGGAAAAAAGAAAGATTCGTGAGATCAATAACTTTAGAGCTGTTAAATTATTGTTCATTTACTGGGAACGAGGGATTTAAAACGTAGGAAAACTTTTGTAGAAAAACAAACACGCACAAAGGTCTAATAGGGTTGCTCTGCACGATTTAAGAGACATTTGCCCCTTAAATTTATTGAATCATGCTTTAAGCATTTGCAAAACGTAGTATTTGCCGTTTGAGCAATGTATTCGATACAATGGCTGACATTGAAGGGTTTGCCTCGATTCCCATAGCAACCCTGACTATGTGCTTAAGCGTACGTATTATACGTTAAGCTAGATTCACACGTTACGAACGAATATGGACAAAAGAGAATCTAGTAAAATATCCTCTTTCCTATTTTTTCGGTCATAGCTTTATATACGAATGCGAGGGGATTTCCACCAGTAGTGTCGCGAACTCAAAATTTAAATAACTTACCAAACAAAATTTGAATCCAAAGACTTTTCTGGCGTCATCCTTTCTTAGGATTAAGTCGAAAGCATTTCTCGCACCACAATTACTTTTATTTTTGAGAGGATATAGGCACACTGGCGGATCCAGCGAGGGGCGGAGGGGGCGATCGCCCCCCCCTAGGGTTAAATAGGAAAAAAATAAAGACGATGAAGAATATTTTATGTGTTTGTTAAGACTGTAATAAATAAGTCTTACACCAAAGCAAAACCCTAGCTAGGATTTAATTTCGGGGGGTTCAAAAATTTTTACAAGGTGTATCGATATAATCGCAATATGTACAGCGGCAACCAAGTCCCATTCAAAATTTAGAAGCGAAGGGGAGGACTGGTCCCTAAGATCCACCCCCCCTGGATACGGGCGTGCACTGAATTCTCCAAGTCTTGGAGAAATGCGATCCAGACGTTTTTTTCACGAATCTTCAAGCTACTCGTCTTTCAAACTACGTTTTCAGTAAGTGTTGCTTCAGCAAAACGTAGTTTTTTATCCTTGAAGCGCCGTCAAACTTGGCTTCGAACGCGGATGACAGAAGAGACTTTTAATACACACCCACAGAGACATTCATATTGATGTAAATAAAGTGATTGACAAATTTTCAAAGAAACCAAGATGGCTCGACTTTGCACTATAAACTTCAAGTTTTTTAAAAAGTTGCTTGTTATAAAAAAAGTAAAATAATTACGATGTTTTTGTAGTTTAAATTTAAACTTGTTCTATTAATTACATTGTAAATTATCGTTTTTGGTTATTGTATATGTCTCCTTTACTAGGTTATCCTTCTGTCATACTTGACTATAATCTACCCTAAACCATATAGTTTAATTAAAGAAAAGCCCAGCTTTAATTCATTGTCGTAAATTAAATATTTTGGTGAGTATAAAGCAGGGTTGTCCAACCTTTTTGGGTAGCGGGCCACTTAAAGAATTTTCACGGATCCCGTGGGCCAGCGGTTTCTTAAAAAAAAGGCAAAAAAAATTACACTTAACAGCCTCCTTTGAAGTTTCTTCCAGTTACTTTTCCTGCATTTGCGATATAGAAAGAAATTACCTATTCTGTACCCACGATTTTTCCTTATTTCTGAAAAAAATCTAAAATTTTTGTTTGGGAATTTTTTTTTATTTCAAACAGTTGTAGACAGGCCAGATTAACATCTTTCGAGGGCCGGATTGTGGCCAGCGGGTCATACGTTAGACAACCCTGGTATAAAGGAAGGCTAGTAATATAACATTTACCTAAACTATTTAACAGTTCACATATAAAAATTTTTCCACTGAGGACCTCCGAAACCGCCTCCCCCCGTAATAACATCCTGGATCCGCCAATGCATAGGCATTACCGATGCGAAAAATAAAAGTGATCTTTTAAAAAAAATCATAAAAGTGGAAAGAGAAATATCTCTAGGAACATGAAGTCTAACAAAAAAAAAAATATCTGTTCACTCAAGAAGGAAGTAGTCAAAGTTTCAGATAGAAATGGGAGAAAGAACTCGGGACAAGGATTTACAGGACCCCCAGCCAAATGTGCTTAGTGAAAAATTAAGTTTATGCCATTAAAGTTTTGTTTTGGGGCCCCTAGGCATTGGCTAAACTGGAATTAAAATATTTTAAAACACATTTTGATAAGCCAAACTTTTGTATTGTATTTAGAATTACCATTCAAGCGCTTTGAGTAGTTTAAAATTCTTTTATACTCTTTATTTAGCTGGTCATGAATATTTTTAAGCAAATAATTTATTTAAATCTTAGAAGAATCAGCTTCATATGCGTGCAGTGTAAAAAGAGCATGAATGCATTTACATGACTAAACCAGACGTATGAGCAATGCAAGAAGAAAAATATTACGTAAACAGGAGGTACTAATGCGAACATCATAAACAAAACATAACTCCTGCCAGCTTTAAAATTGTTCAAGTTGGTCGAAGAATCGTCTTATGTAAATTAAGAAACATATTAAATATTTAAATGGACATTTCTAAGAATATATTATATATATATTTCCGTCTAGTTTTATAAAAACATACTTTTTTACCGTGTCGAATTCTAAACTTCGAGGGATTTGCCCCTTAAAATACATTTTATCTTCTTAAGGATTAGGCAAATAGTATTATTTTCATTTATAATTCATTTCCCTGGACTTCCTTGCCTGCTCTCTGATGGATGGGCTTTATTTTATAAAGTATAGGATAATCAAACTAAAAAGACATGGGAGGAAAAATCCCTAAAACCTCTAGAAAAAGGGAAAATTTAATGTCTTCTTTCCCTATTAAGTTACGAGCAGGGGGAAAAAGTTTTTTTTTTTCTTTTGGTAAAACCCTGAGAGCCATAGGACAGAAAAGCAAACTTTGGATGAAAACCCGCATGACTTCAAATGAAAATATGAAATTGAAAGATTTTCAAAAAAAGTAGAAAACAGATAAGAGTATTCGAAAATTAAATGTTTAGCCTCAACAAAAAAAAAAGTATTTTATGCGGAATTTAATTCTCTATCTCGTTCTTGGAGTATATGCTTTATATATTTGTGCTCAAATGTTTGATTAATTTTAACACCCAGGTTAAAATTAAAAATATTTCTTTTAAGTAGCCTTGACGTTAGTAAACATTTCCTTTACAGTTTTTCCCTTAATATTTAAGATACAGTGAAACGCTTCTAACGGGCACCCTACTTTTACGGTCAGACAAAAATTCCCCGGCAGAAACTGATTTACAATAATGTATTTCAAACCCTTGCTTAGCGGTCACCCTCAGGCACAAACGCGTTTTCGTAATTCATTCCATTAGGCTAGAACCACTGTACGAATGAAATACGTTTAAATTTCGATCTTCAAGACGTTTCTCACAACAGGAAACTAAGGATAAGAACTAAGGAGAATTCCATCCCCGCCCCCTTTAACAAAGAGTGACAATTGACTGCGTTTCGTCGATTCAACTGACTCATGCTTAACTAAGAGTTCGATAATAACCTACATAGCAATACAATTTCACGACGTTTCTCACAACAGGAAACTAAGGATAAAAGCTAAGGAGAATTCCACCCCCGCCCCCATTAACGAAGGGTGACATTTGACTGCGTTTCGTCGATTTAACTGACTCATGCTTAACCAAGAGTTTG
>QLNU02015270.1:122880579-122908466 GCA_006491805.2 Dysdera silvatica
TTTTGTTCGTATCAAGAGGAGGGAATTTGCCCACGGCCATTCATTGTCGATTTGTGTTGAATTGTATTTCGTGTTCAACACGTTCGTTCTAAAAGTACAAGAATTCATGTAAAATTTGACGGTAATTAAGAAAGCAGTTGTTAAATTTACAAAATCAGTTCCTAGCACCACACTTTCTTATACATCCAATTCTGAATTCTCCGGCACCATTGTTTTTCCCTTTTTCCTCATAAATTAGCTCCCTTCTCTCCAAAATTCTTAAAAAGGCAAACTTCAGAGTAATTGTTTTCCCTTTCAACAAAATCCATGTCTCTAAACTTAAAGACAACATCCCAATTTTAAAACGTTGGGGTGTTTACCAAATCTACAGCAAATGCAACTTGTCCTACATAGGCCAGACTAAACGAGCCTTGCAGCACAGACTAAAGGAACACTCTAAATACGTAGAGACGGCAGAATTCCGTAAGTCTGCCATTGCGGTTCATTGCTGGTCACATAACCACAAATTCAACCAACCCACAATTATCTGTCATCAAAGATCAATACATGAATTAGATATTTTAGAAGCATTCCATATCAATAAGAATTCTTCTATCATAGTCAGTGAACCAAAATCTACTCCCACTTTCGGTCAAGCTTGGAAATGTTTAATAAAATTTTCGCATTAACTATTCATCCACAACTAGCAACACAACAGTCACGCAATAACACCATCTCCAGTTTTCTAATATTTATTTTCTCATTTTGTATTCCTGACGAAAGACGGCCAAGTCCGTCAGAAACGTACGTTGAAATAAAACGTTTTAACAACAGTACTTGTGCTCATAATGTTGTTCTTTGCTTATAAATCTAATCTGCGTAATGCTGCGTCAAATTATATTACATAAAGCAGTTCTGGTTAAGCGTGTCGAGTTAACAAGGTCCGACTGTACTATTTGGAGTAAAGATAAGCAGCAATTAAATCGGCCACCTGAGCCAGTAGAAATCGCACTCTCGTTCGGCTGTTCGTCATGTGATATAAAAGAAGGGCAGAAGTTGATATGCCACTAACTGTAAGCAGCGGAACCATTCTCGCCAAGCCCACTTTCGCAACTCTCTAATAGATCTCTTGCAGTACGTTCTTACATTTGCTTACTCGTTAATTTACGTTGGGGAACATAACCATGTTACTTAGCTATATTTGGATGAAGAGAGTAGTATAGAATGTTAGTTGCATAGTTATATTATAGACGTATTTAAAATATAGGGCGTTTGGAACATTGTATTGGAATTTTCGCTATTATACGTAAATCACCTTGAACATGAAATTTATGTATGCGTACTTTAAACACACATATTTTTAATTTTTATACGTATATTTGACGGAACAAGACAAATGATTAAAAAATTGATAAATAATTATGTCCAATTGTCTTGACAATGAAAGCAGAAATTGACTCAAATTGCCTAATCAATATTGTTCCTTCACTAAACGAAGCTGAGAAGATTGTGTTTCTCTTTTGCCGTCTGTCCCATTAACAGTTTACGAGGAATACGTAAAAAGTAATCACTCGTAAAAAAGTGGAAAGAATAAAGCCAATTGAAAGTAACGAAGCGAAGTTTCAAAACAAAAAAAAATCAATAAAAACCCGTCATACTTGTAATTTTCAACCGCAAAGGAACGATAAATTCAATATTTACATCAGTGTTTCGGGTGAAATTGGCATGAAGAAAGAGCTCTTGAAGATCAGGTTCAGTTAAAGAATTGACAAAAGTCCACATTAATTTTGGTAATTGGGGATTCGTGAAGTTTCCTTTCTTAATAACGAATGACTTTTTTTCCGAGAAATAAATTTCTTCAGTGTTTGTTTTTTTACATAAACTCTATTTCTTTTTTTAATTGGATAAAACGTTCTGTAAGTTTGATTTCTTTTGCAACATTTCTAAATTCATCGATGTTTTCAATGTCTCCGATTTGATGATGTGACAAGGAAGTTGTTTGTTCGTAACAAACCACCTTCTCCAAAGGGAAGTCGGACCGACTTCCTTTTAGTAGAACGTCGTCCAAGTCGTTAGCGTATAAGAAATGTTAAAAGAAAAAAAAAGGACACTCAGTAAGGCGACCAACTAACGATAACGATTTTTTTTTGTCGTAAGCAGTGTCTTCCTTCACGTGACATCGTTTAACAGCCTTTGCACCATCGATGTCGTGTGCTAACAACGCTAACTACTGCATGTGAAAACGTAGCCATCTCAGACATCGGCTTTTTCCAAAATCGATGTTCGCCCTCTGAGAACCTGCGTCTCGATAAAGTACTTCAGTTGAAATAAAGCAATATTTCATAGAACTCACTGCTACTGCACTTACCCAGGGAAATAAACACGGTGTTCAGTGACCCTTGGATAATAACCACACAGCAATATTCCTGGGACAATTTTGAGATAAAGAAGTGGTTTTAATTTTGGTAACAGGTCAGCACTTTTTGTAATATTTTCCAAAAAGTCCAACCAATGAAGAAGATATCTGTATAGGTTAACATTTTCGCTATTTAAGACGAATTGCAGAAAACTTGCGTATGCAGGGGTGTGACGTAAAGCACCAGGCACTTTAATTGGTAATTTAGTTTCAAAATCGAAAAGCGCGCGCTTTTTTTTTAGCCAATTGGATAGATTTTACTCAGAAGGCGGCGCTGGTTTGTGGTTACAACACTAATATCAATAGTTGTTAAAAAAATAAGGAAAACTGCGTATGAGTTTTGCTTTTGAAATTTAATTACCAATTAAACCGCTTAGTGCTTTACACCATACCCATGCAGAAACAAGTTTTCTGTAATTCGTCTTAAATGAGTACCACTTTTATATCTCAAAATTGTCCCAGGAATGCCCCTGTGTGGTTATTATCTGAGGGTTAGAGAACACCCTGTATATTGTAAGTAGTACCATAAAGTAATAATAGAGCAAAAAAGTATACATTGAGCCGGATTCACTTATAACAAGCCCTATTTTTAGAATATAGGTGCAAAAGTTACGTTTAATAGTAACTATTTTTTTCTTTAATACGTTAAACGTCACGCCGGTCCCGATGGACCGACGCTAGACTTTCCATTTACGCTTCGCCGGTCCGTACTGACCAGCTGCAGACTTTTCATGTTATTCCTGCGCGCTTGTCGGTCCTTGCGTACTTGTGAAACGGAACATTTAATTTAGACTGCTTTGAGGAAAAGAATGTAATACTTCAAAACATTACTGTAATTTATTAAAACAAGGTAAACAAAGGTGAGGTTTGTTTGTACATTGATTACAGAAGGTTGTCACTTTTTGCGTTAAATTTTTCGCCATCTTTGAATCTAATATTTGTGAATTTGTATTATAACATTCGGTGCAGTATCTCTACGCACTGCCTTCCTTTTTTTTTCCAAGTGATGCCGACCCAAGTGATACGTTACTCGACCCATCTGTTTATACTCTGGCTCGGCAAGCGGCCCGGAGTGGCCCGCTTGATGACTGACTGTAGGGTGAACTAAACGGCAAGTGAAACAGGCTGGGCGTTTAACGTGTTAATGTAAGCAAAAAAGTTATAGGAAACTTCCGCTGTAAAATCTTTTACTGAAAAAAAGATACGTTATTTTAAAAGTCATTTATTTTCTCTAGAGAATTTAAAAACATATTGCAAAACATGGAATAAAGTCGTTTAACGAAAGTGATATCATCTAGACAACGTTCGTTTTTCAAACTGTTTTATGAAATCTTGGAAAAAGTAAGTTTTGTGTATATTTCTTCTCATGCGGATATTACCAGTAAAGTATTACCCACAAGGGAACCACTTGGACAGCAATGCGCTGATTATGATAAGAGTGGTACCATTGGATAGGTCTTGTCATGAGAAACAAAAAATCCAATGGAACTACCCACCCGAATCCAACTACTCAGGAGCTACAAGGTGATTCGTACAATCCATCCATCATACAATCATTCCACTAACAAAAAAAAAAAATCCTTGAAATGTTATTGTATTGCATAATATTTTACTGTATATGTTGACTGGAGATGTGTTTTAAAATGAATCAGGAACTAACTCCTCACCTGATCCTATGGGATGAATAAAGGGCATGGGCAGAGCCTAAGGAGGCAGTTTCCTTAGGTGCCCAACTGTGGAGAATTACAGCAGAACCTGTGGCTCGCGTTCCAGACGCCCTGTTGCTGGTTCAGTGTAGGTGGTACACGCACCCATGTGATGTGCGAAGGCAAGCCCAATCGCGAAGGTGTCGTCTGTGAGCCTTCTGACTGTAATGCGATCATTGACAAAGCAATTATCAGCAAACTTTTTTGTGGTTTCCTTGTATCCCATTATGGACATCCCAGTTACATAAATATAGCCACAAGTCATTATCTGTCGCTTGTTCAACTTAGTGAAGAATTTTATTGACAATAAGTTTCAAGATACTCGCGATGTCCCAATTGAAGACAATATTAAAGAGAATGTATTACACGGGAAGAAGATTCTGATTATGAACCCCCACAGAGAGAAATGTCAACGTTCAAATTAAGGAGGTATCAATTACAACCATGGGAAAGACAATTGAAGCTTATGATATGGCAAAGAAAAATAAGGATCTACCATTACGTTTCAAGACGAGTGAAAGAACGCCATACCATTTTAAGATGGAGGGAACATTTGGAAAAGGGCAGTCGAGATCATAATAAATTAGTGATAAAAAAACACATGTGGTTGCAATTCAGATGATATCGCCGATAATTAAGTATCACGGTCCATGATCGTAATCTAAAAATATGAGCTATGGACAAAGCATTTGCCATCAAAACAGAAAATTTTGTAAGCAAGTGAAACTTTTACTTTAGTATTCAAAAATTGAAATCCTCACCTTCAGATCTGTGCAACAAATGTTTCAATGAAGAAAACCTACTAACAAATGTGAAACATAGCCGTTTATAAAATGTGGCTTGTGATTAAGAGTCCCTTTGTTTCAAGCATTTTTACAATGAGCAAGTACTCAGCCAAATGTAGTAAATGGACACAATATCCTATAGTTTACCACTTATTTACTAGTTGCCAAATCTGTGGCATAGCGGTTGAATTATAAGAGAGTCCAAATTTATAATATTCTATATCAAAAATTACATTTTTTAATTGTAATATACACCAGAACATTGGCTATATTGATAACAGTAGAAAAACATGAGAATTATATAACATAATATATCTAGGATGTAGTGCGAAAGCCACTTCAACAGCTCTGTTGTTCCGTGCCATGTTGTAACTAGAAACGAAAAAATTTGCAAAATAGGGGTCAACAGGAAGGAGATAAACGTTTCGATAGACCGTCTAAAGCCCCACTATCTGTTTCAAGAGGAGGCCTCAGACGCTTCGACTCAAGTACATTACACAAGATGCCGAAGGAGAGTTCGTTTTCTGACGAACCAATGATTCGTCGAAGGCTTAGATGCTGGAGGAGAGTGCAGTGGCGTGCTTACGTAGTACGCACTATGCAAAGTGTCACGACGTTGCGTTTGCGCAGAAATATGATGCAGCATCGCCGAACGCTGTTAAAAGCGCGGCCATCACGTTCGATGTACGGCATTATAATTTAGCAACTGTAGCGAGGCTAGCCGTCGTAATATTTTGAGTCAGTTGCTCGATAGATGTTACTTTTTGTCAGGTAATAATAATAATAATAATAATAAATTTTTATTCAACCCGATATACAATATTTCGTGATACATAGCTTGAGCAGTATAAAAATTATAGAAATGTAAGAGAAGATCTATATTAAATTATTTTAAGTTTTGAGGTTAGAAATGGAAGAGAATATAAAGCCGAAGCTTGTTACGAGATTCTCCTCCAGAATGCGGTGATGTTGACAAGAGAGAGGGTAAATTTTCATATTTCTGAATTATGCTTATTTTAAAGAGTTCAGTTGTTGTATATCTTTGGCAGAAGGACGTGAAAACCATTGTAATAACTTAAGAACAGACTGAGCGTCGTTTTTACGAATTAATGAATATAAAGTATTATTGTTATTTGGGATTTTTCATGGGCCTCATTTGAGAAAATTGCGGCACACGTCTGGATAAAGCTTACGAAATTATGTTTATCAAGATTCAAGACAGAAGTGTATCTGAGAGTCAACATATCTTATCTGAAATTTTGATTCAAAAAATGTTAGTACAACAAATATTAATTAATAAGTTAGTTGTACTATTAAGAGTTACATATATGAAATTATACTATTGTATAAGAGATTATAGTTTAAAAACTGTATAAAACTTGGGTCCAAAATACAGAATAGCTTAAGGAGGAAAAAGAGAGTTTCTATCCAGCAGGTGTCACAATTTTTCTTTAGGGAAAAAGCACAAATATCGTTGATTCTTTACGGCGTATATTTTGTTGATAAAAGTTTCAGGCAAAACAAAGCAATTATTTTGCGGATAAAAAAAACCTAAAGGGCCAAAATTGCCATTTTGTGAGTTCAGATTATGTTGGAAAGTTTTGTGTTTCTGCTTTCGTATCCGCAAAGATATTGAAGAATATGCCTTTTACATATTGGGGTGATATTTACTTGATAGAGGGAAAAGATGTTCAACATTAGTAGGAGTTTCCAAGGTTAAAAAAAAATATTATAAGTCATTTATTAATGTTATTTTAAGTTCGTTCTATTTTCGTTATAAAAATAAAGTAAGTTGTAATTAAAGTTATGTCGATTTAACGTGACTTAGCAGATCGCAAACACTAAGGCTGAATACCTTCATTGGATTAGACCACGCTGGCTAGAATACGTAAGTGTAATGGGGCGCTAGCAATTGATGCTTCACTACGTTCTATGGAGGTCAGAGCTTAACCATCGCAGGCTACGGGCTGCTATCGTATCTGACCACATGTCCACAGATTCATGCGAAAGTATTTTTCAGTTGTCTTTAAGAATTTGCATCTTAAATTATAATGGAATTGCATTTTAATATTATAACATGGTAAAGTCACTTGTGAAATAGAAGTTACAGTTTGGTACTGTTTTTGAAATGAACAGATTATTTAGAAAAGGAAAATTCAGAAATGGAATAATAAAATTACGACTAATTAATTACAAAGTAATTGATTTTAATTGCTTCACAATTAAATCAACTTTAATTAGAAAGTATTCAAATTTTTCTTAGTAAACGACCGCGCGTTATTGGTTTAGAAATTCAAGGAGTTTGGAATGTAATTAAGCTTGTGATCTAACAGCAAAAATGTTTAATATCCGGAGCCTACACAGCAATCTTAATTAAAAGAACGGAATATAGAAGGCCATTTAATCTGGAAACGAATTGTATCTGTCATAATTAAAAGACGTTTGGACATTAACAACAAACATGCGGATCTCGGTTCTGAATGCTTAGTCGGCGTCGTACAATTTATGTACGTGTATGAATCATTCAGAGGCTAGCACGAGCGCCATTAGCAGGGGGGACCCGTCCCCTTCAATGTTGATATTAGTGTTACATGTCCTCCAATTTCGAACAAAAATTTTGTAATAGGTAACGACGTTCAAAATTTAGAACATTAATTTTTTTTTTAATTCTAAGAAGTGCGGTTATATTTTTCGTCGCAGTGTATTTTGTGAAAAATATAATTTTCCTCTTGGGGAGGGAGTGGTTAAAGATCAGAAGGAAGCATGCTTGTATAGGATCATGTATTTAGCTCCTAGTACTCCATCCCAGCATCAGAGAAAATTGCAACAGATTTATGGCTTTCATCTTTCATTATTTTCTGAAACCGTGAATGACGGCAGTAGCCAGGGGCGGGTTAAGGGCAGTTCGAACCAGGCGGCCGTCCGGAGCCCCGTTTGGATGAGGGCGCCAAACTGAAGTCAAGTTTCAATTTTTTTTAATGGACCCAATAGTAAAAAATCTCTTTAAAAAGAGACAAGGTTTGAGAAATTTTTAAAGAAATCTTTATAGAAATACTTTCGGACTTCTAGCTACTTTTATAGGGTATATGGCTCACTGTGCATCTGTGAAAATCTTCTGATTTCTCTGGAGGGGGCGCCAAAAAGCAATCTGTGTCGCCGCCCGGATTCAAAATCAACCTCGAGCCGCCCCTGGTAGTAGCGTAGCCAAGGGGTGCGCGTAAGTGTTTACAAACCCCCTTTTGAAATTTAATTTGGGATTTTTTTGATTCCTGCAAGTTTACAAATATTTTCTTTTATTCAGTCTTCCAACAACGTTACAGATTAGTGAAGTTTGTTTGTTTGTTTTTTGGTTTTACGGCTCAAAGACTACAGTGGTCATGCTGCGCCGGGACCTACTGTTTTCCGAGGAATCCGAACCTCTTAAGGCCTAGGGAACCAAACCCCGGACTACAGTGAGCAGTGCGATCTTTATGAGATCTCTGAGTAAGCGTTCTTTTTGCACTGCTGGGAGTCGAACCCGGATTAGCCGCGCAATAGGAGAACGCGTTACCACACTGCGCCACCGCAGGGCAGATTAGGGAAGTGCAAATCGTATAGTAATTATTTTGCTCGACCTCCTCAACACCCACGGTACAAACCCCATGATTCACTCATGGGCGACGTTAGCGGGGGGAATAGGGGACCCATCCCCCAATGTTGGTATTAGGGTTCCATGTCCCCCCCCCCACAAGTTAAAAAAAAATAAAATATATGTTTTTTTAATCTAAGAAGCCTTGTTATGTTGTTTTTTTTCGGCGTAGTGTATTTAGTACGAAATAAAAAAATTCACTTTGTCATTTATTTGATCTAATTAGACCTTTCGTTAGATTGTATTCTATAGCTCTCTTTTCTGCATTCCAGCGTTTTCATTGACGTGTTGCTATCTGAATTTTCAAACGAAATGCTTGTAATAACGTTACAACCACAACTACATTTTCCCAATTTTAATTTCGCAAACTCAAGGATCGTTTTAGCCCAGTAAGCTCATTATCAACGACATAAATTAAAGAGACTGTCTACATGACTACAATCAGCGTAATAAATACGAAATTTAGTAAGGAGCATTGCATGTGAAAATGAAACTGGAAATGTAACTAGAATATTAATTTTATGGTAAAGTGAACGTCATCAAGCAGAAGTATATTTAAATTAAACACTGCCTCATTGGTGGCTGTTTTTCCTGTAAAGAGTTAACAAGACCTCAACCAGAAATATTTCAGGGGAGGCAAACGTTTTTACAACTTCGTTAATGAATAAGCATTGGCAGCAAAAACACTTCAGAATGGGCGGGGGGGCGGACTGCTGATTATGGCCCTGGCTAACAACCTACCTCCCACTGGTATGCTGTCCCCCCCCCCATATTTTTATGCTGTTGGCGCCCATGAGTAGAGTTGTTCATACTGAATTTTAGGGTTATGAATGATCTTTCCGAACGAGCTGTGAAATTGATCCAAGACTTTTCCCAAGATCATCGCAAATGACTAAGAACAGACGCAATATCTATTGCATGTCGTTGAAAATCAAAGGAAACGTATTCGAAACTTTAAAAAAGAAACCGTACAAACAACAGTTAGCCGTTAGGATAATTTTCGTTTAATGTTCAGCAGAAACATGTGATCTATTACAGCCTAAGGTATTTTAATTTTGTGACTGGTAAACTTTGACTATTAAGTGTGGGTGCTCTCTCTCATTCCACATAAATTTGTCAAGATGCTTGGTTATAATTGAAAATTGTAGCAGTAAGGTATCTTGATTGTTACACAGTGTGCACAAGGCACATTTTACATTATGCTAAGGTGGATGATATTATTACCCTTCACAGGGATAACACAATTGCCAAATATGGTCAACACAGAAAAGCCTCCGGGGCGAGAATTTTGTGAGTTTTTCGTGGGGGAATTTATTATACAATAATTTTTGCCACCCACGTATTAATTAGCTCAAACTAGAGCTTATGTAATATTTGGAGAAAAAGAGGCGCCGTCCTCATCCTGGATTCGAACCAGGGTCCCTCCGTTTAGCCCGCGGTATCTTGACCAACTACTGAACTGAATGAGGGACAAGGACAAAACCCTGTGAAGGGTATTAATATCTCATATATATATATATAAAAATTATTTAATGTTGCTTTGGTCATCAGCTATGATGAAAAAAAATTTCCCCTTCTTTAGTTAAAAGCAGTTATTGAAAAAACACAAATTTTCATTTTTTCAAAATGAAAATATTTACTGACTAATCACAAAAACAATTTACTATCATTCATAACTAATTTTTAAAAATTTTAAAAAAGTCACATTTCTATACGAGTTAAATTACAAAAATGCTGATACGTAATAGTATGTACAAAGTAAACATATACAATATACAACATATAATATACAACATATATACAACATATAATATACAACATATATACAACATATAATATACAACATATATACAACATATACAATATACAAAGTAAACGTATACAATATACAACAATAGTATGTACAACTTAAATTGCTTAAAAATACTTGTAATAACAAATACAGTCGAAGCAAAGGTGAACTGATTCCTTTCAAAGGGCGCACCGGCCCCTGGCTGCCCAGGCCGCCCCTGGTGCATCGCATGTGAAAACGAAACTGGAAATATAACAAGAATACTAATTTTATGGAAAGTGAAAGTCATCAACAAGGAGCACATTTAAATTAAACACTGCCTTGTGGGTGTCTGTTATCCCTATAAAAAATTGTTAAGAAGGTCTGAACCAGAAATTTTTTCGGGGAGGCAAAAAATTTTTACACCCATGCTAATGAGTAAGTATTGGTAGCAAAACTATTTTGGAAGGGGGGACAGGGCCTTCGGCCATCCTTTGGCTATGGCCCTGATTAACAATAGGCTGCTTTCCACTGGTATACCGTCCCCACAAATATTTTTATGCTATCGGCGCCCATGGGCTATTGTCTTGAATGTCTGATGAGTTCCTGTCTGCTCCATGGGCAGATCCCACAACGCTATGCGTGTCCTTTATTGGAGACATTCTTCGTGAGACAGAAGCCATTTTGAGAAAGAAAATGGACCACTGGGGAATTAATGAGTAAAAGAGGAAGGCCCTTTCTTCGCATTTGAAAGGCATTCTTTAGTCCTTTCTCACTGGCTGTATATTAATTTGGCATGTCAGAAAATCCTTGTATTGTCTGGAATTTGCAAATTCTTCCTTTTCAGCAGTTGCTGTCGTGGTCAGAATTCTGAGCTTGGGATAAATGGCCTCATTTGATGAATGCATGAATTCTCCAATTATGAGGGTGGTAGCTCCAAAATTTTCTCGTGAGCAGCGTTCATTTAAGACGTATTCAAATTAAGGCGTTTTTTTTTAATCTGAGAATAGATTAATTATTTTGCTTGAATTCCGGAGGGGTAAAACTGCACGCACTAGCACCCAAACACCATTGGCGTACATAAGGGGTGTTGATGGGGGTTACAACCCCACATTGCAATGAAATTTGTGTATTTAACATAGGAATACGCGAATTCTAGCCTTTAATTCTCCTATTGGACCTATAATTCTACTTATGAACTTTCTGCCTGCGCCTATGACAAATACTATGCATACATGTACACCTACAAGTGCATCTATTGACAAAAAATTTTTTCGTAAATTTCCAGTTCAATCTTAAGTCTCCTTTATATCGTAGTTTCTCAAATAAGTTTAAATACAAAAGGTTAAACACTGGTAAACTAACAAACGAAATACTTCAGCTTTCGGACGCTTCAGCTAGCAGCAGTTCTTCATCAGAGGGTAATGTTGTTATTGCGTTTCTGCCCCCTTTTGTATCAGAAATTTCTGAAAAAACCCTTTCTCAAAGATGTTCTGTAGAATGGAAAAAACCAAATGAGAAACCCACGTTGAAGCGCACCCAATGTATGGGAATTCCCCAACGTTCTGTGCTTCTCAGAGGCGGGCTCCCAGTTTGGTTTTATCCGCTAATTTAACTCATAGAAGCAAAATCTGTGATTATAAATGAGTTTTGCCCTTTGTTTTGAATTTTATGGCTCAAGGACAAGGGTCATGCTGTTACGGGACCTACAGTTTTCCTAGAAATCCGAACTTACTATGCCCTAGGAAACCAATCCCCAGACTACGGTGAGCAATTAGCCGGTAACCGTCATGGTGTTTGACACATTTGGAAGTCGAACCCTTGACAACCGCAAGCTATGCAAGCACGTTACCACTGCACCACCGCAGGGCTTCATTACCTTTTAAAAAAATCGGGTTAGTACAATTTACATTATGGAAATAGTCCTTCACGCAAACGTGACGCATGGTACACATGGTACATTTTATTCAGAATCTAATAATTTTAGTTGAACAGTTCGATTACATTAATAAGGGGTGCTCGGGTATTTTTGAAACAGGTTGTACATCGAGTTCTATGATTGAAGGGGGACCTTGTGTTGTTCTGGTGGCAACACTTCGGCCAAGTGTCCCCTTAACCCCTGTTTAAGTCCGAATGGTGAGGAAAAACACTCGCCGCCTAACTATTCACCGTAATCGGGCATAAGTTCCTTAGGCCCCCTTTGGCTCGAATTTCTCTGAAAACCGTAGGACCCGGCGTAGCAGCACCATAGCTGTTTTTGCTCCGTAGAGGGCAAGCATTTACTAAATGAAAAATTTATGCAAAAAAATTACATTGTTCTTTAACTTTCGATATGTATCCATATATATATATAATATACGAATCGGTGTATTTTAAAAAGTCATTATTATACTCAAATGTAGACTGATACTCGTATATTAAAGGAAATACACACGTTTATGATAATGATCTACAATTATATATTTTTATCTGAATAATGGTAGCACAAATATGCTACTATATACAGGATTTAAATATATTTATTATACGAAAAGAAATCCCGAAATGTGTCACGAATGTCTCAATTGATCGACTTCTGTCCAAGAAAATGACATTAAAAAGTGACGTTTCAGAACGTTCTGATAAAAAAAAACCATTTGTAACTTGTCTAAAACTGTGAGTGTGTGCGAAACGGGAAAACGACAGGTTCTGGACTATTTCTGATAGGGTTTCCTTTTCGTAATGGGTCGAGATATGCACAAAATATTTCCTCCCGATAAGAAATGAACGTTTGATATTTTTCTAAGTTTCCGAACATTTGAAATTCTTTCTTTTCCTGGAAATTTTGCCAGCGCTTCCATTTGAATTCGTTAAAATTTTAACGACTTTTCAAAACTACGTTGTCCAGACATAAAAAGAAATCTTCGAGTACTTTACAGTTTCGGTGTCGTTAAAGTCTATCATTTTCTTTTCCGCAGCAATTAAAAGAATAATTTCGGAAGAAAAGAATTAAAAAAAAAAATCGTTTATGACATAACGTTTTTCGAATGTTTACGAGAGCAATAAGAAAAATGCGATTTGTCTTTCATTACGTTTTTATCGTATTCTTGCGCAAGATTGGAGTAATGTATTCTTTAACATCTCGTATCAGCATATTTTCAAATCCAGAATATTAGTGCCTAAAATTATGATTTCTTTTACACAGGAGCACTCCGCATCTTTGCGTTCAGTTTATATTATAATACAATATTAAGTAATTTGGGGATGATTACGATCTTTTAAAATGAACTATCGAAACCAACTTCTGGAAAATGCTGTTCTGAGTATGGAATCTTTATGCAAAAATATGCTAATGCAATATAAAAATAGTCAATGAACGTGTTGAAACTCCTTCATGTGATTTCTTCAGCATGGGATAGAGTTGGGAGGAAATTTGTCTCGAGTTATTTTGTAAAAGATGCAGGCCTGTAGCTCCTGCCCCGTACGTCCTTTACCTTGCCCCTTCGTCCTGGCTATAGGCCTAAAAAGATGGGTTACCGGAGGTCAGAGGTGATGACTTTGAATACAAGAAGAGAAAATGAAGGATCTAATGAAAGGAAAGAGTTCTTTCTCACGTCACGTGACTCCTAGGGTTTCCTAGCTTGCGATATAAATCTCGTGACCATTGGCGTATGTGGAGGGTGTTGATCAGGTTGTAGCCACCCATTTCAATGAAATGTTGTATATTTAACATAGGAATATGAGTTGTAGCTCTGTAACCCCACCCCCTCCCATTGAGCCTATAACCCGCTTAAGAACGTGGTGCGTACGCCTATGGTCGTTATTTTTCGACTCTAAGTAGTTTGGTAGACTCGGAATCGGATAGTTTGGATGAAGATGATAATGAAAATAATAAAATAGAGAAACAAATTTTTTTGGGCGTGTGACGAATATTACTAGTTAAAAATTACTGAAAACTCGATGCGTTTCGAGCCAGGTCATGTGCTGGCCTACGTCAGGAGAAGTACATTGTAAACAATGTGAAATACATTGAGAAATACATTGTAAAGAGCGTTGTTGGCTCAGTATAGCCCAGATACTCTTGCGCCATAAAATTCCAAACGAATAAAACAGTAAACAGTGTTGTTCTGTCATGGTGAGGAAGGGCATGGAATTTTCTCTGAGAAAGAGGCCATTCAAGCATTGAAAATTGTGAAAGCGTTCCTTTCAAGCAGTGAAGGCATAGAGAAAAGTACATAAAAACTCGTGTATTTTGAGGATGCGATTGGTTAGGCACACAAAACGACACGTAATGTAAAACAACCGATTTCTTCAAAAATCATTTAGAAAACGGGTGTCTAAATCATCGTAAAGGAAAAAATAAAAGGTACGTAACTTAAATTATTCTTTATTTCATGGTCAGTGTTTTATTGCCGCCCTTCTCCGATTTTACGTTTTTTCGCATAGAGCGTTGCTTTTCGGTCCCTTGTTTGACATTAAATCGAGGCTTCATTATATAGGCATATTTACATGAATATCCTAGTTCATTAGTGTCGACTCCGATAAATATGAAATAGTATTGAAAAGAATATTACCGTATACCAAAATATTTTAAACGTGCCTATCGTTTAATGAAAGAAACATCTTACATTGTCATGCACTTCCTGCATTACTTGTACAGTAAGAAATCCGTTAAAGTTGATTATTTTTTTCATGGGTCATGCTACATTTTGCCATTACATAAAGCACATCAGTCAGAGTGAGAACACTTGAAAATTAAAAGTTTCCTGTGTATATTTATTTTCAGTGAGCATCGATTTTCATGCTAAGATTTTTTAGCCATCGATTCGATTATCCGGGGACTGCCCGTTAAAATTATTCGTTAAAGCGGGGAAATTTGACGTTGCTCTTATGCGAAGAATTTTGGTTCTAGTAGATTTTATTCTTAAAAGCGGGGTATTCGATATCCGAGACTTGATTAATTAGAGCAAATTTTATAATACAGTTGAGTCAGAAAGCTTACAAAATTCAATTAAAGCAAGAGCTAGAAGATGAAATGAAATTGTCTATTTGTATGTAGGGTCATACATAGTATCGTCTAGGTCATGTATATGTACATATTTGATTAAAGATTATAGCGCATACGGATCGCTCGTATCAGAGTTTAAGCTGGCCCAAAAAGTGCTGTCGCAAAAGTGCTAAAATTGGGGAAAAAAAAAGTTGTAGCAAAATGCTAAAAAATATTAGTTGCTTTCGTTGCTCGAAAAATCGTATCAATGAAATTATTTACATCAGAAGTGCTTTGAAATATAGAGGACTAGTTATTTTAGAAAATATTAATATATTTATGAAAAAAGATATATGGAGCATAAGTTGAGACGTCATCTGCGTTATTCCATTGCAAGTGTGATACCACAGCCAATCAGCATTCATTTCTGTGTCAAAGAGATGATCAACGAACGGAGATTGGATGTGGTGTATTCTTATGGGTATTTGCCATTGCATGTCCGAAAGTAATAGGAAGAAGTGGGGGGGGAGAGTTACTGTAAGAAACATAGTTTAAGGTTAAGAACCAACAATGAAACCTTTATCAAAGTTATTAAAAACAAGCAAAATTTTTTATAGGATATTAAACGAACTGTCGCTATTTTGCAATGGACACAATTTTTCTGTCATTTCACATTAATTTCCGGCATTTTGCGAAAAAGGAGACCAGCAACCACAAGTACCCTTAGCAATCGAGGAAATCTTGAAATGACCCTCCACAGAAGAATATCTTAAAATATTTTGACCCCTCTTTCAAAGAATTGTTCTGTTTCCAATCCAGGTTGTATTCTTTTGAGTGTATTTTTAGCCCATGGGGGAAAGATGGGGCGAGGTGACATGGATAGCCATAGCTGATGGCTATGCATTTGCCAAGATAGGGGAAACCCCTTTTCAAGGGGGATAGGGTCATCGAATGAAGACAACTGTGTGAGAGGGCCCCCACTTTGTGTGCCTGGCATGGTCAAGTTGCCTTTCTTCTTAGGCCCCAAACTGTAGTTGGGCCCCCCCCCACCTTGAGTAATAAGTAAGAGGATGGGGTATTCATGCAGGTGCTGTTAAGAATTTTGGAGAGGAAACAAAAAGGAACAAGAAAAGATTGCTGAAGTGGGATATTCTGGAATCCCTGAATTCTGTTTTCAGAGAATAAAATGTGGTTAAAAACGCCTGTCGCACTTTAGCGATGGACAATTTCCTTTTCATATTTCCGAGCAATTCGTTGCATTTTTCGCAAAATGCGACTGCAGCTTAAACCCTGGCTCGTATACATAAACTTTCTTCAGCACTCACCATTTTGTTTCTCTAAACATATTGGTGTCTGGAAATGTACACTGTCAAATAAAGGTGGATCTTTATCAGTCGTTTTGGTTTTTTTTTAGTTTTGAAGGGGCACCATATTACTTGACTTGACTTGCTTCACCTTAACACATGAACTTATTTACTGCTAAACGCGAGGCGCTCTTTTCTCTGAAATGGAGCGTTGTACGTATTTTTGAGTCATCTAGGTTTATATTGATTCGAGTGAGTAAAAAAAACCAAAAAACATAGGCAATAACACATCCAATGCTTAACATTATTAACAGTACTCTCGGCAAAGCTAATCTGGTACACTGACAAAGCGCAAAGCATGATGATTCCACCAGTGCGATATGGTTCGCCCTCTATTACGTTAACGAATTAGCAGTCAAAACCGCAGTATTACATGACTTGGTTCGAGTTCGGCTGTTACTATATTCACAAAAGAAGAGTCTCTTTAAGTAAGCTAAGGAGGTTGGGAAGGAATTGATGAAGAAATTAATGATTAACTTTACAATTTATATAGGACCACCTGCGTAAATGGATCTGCGAAAAAGTCACCACACACGGATGTAATTAGCAACACGGTGCTCAAGGCATTTGAAAAGTAATTCAGCGATTTCTGTGGTTCCTTTCAATCCGATGGCGCAGATTGCGATCTAGGAGTGCAAAAGTCTGAAGTTGATAATGATTGGAATTTTAGGATAGAAAATGGTTCAAATAGCCTTAAATCAAATAAAATAGGATCAAAAAAATCAAATAAATAGGATGAAGAAAATCAAATAAAATAGGATCAAGAAAATCGTTTAGGTTAGAACAAATGTCCAGGAAAACTATTTATGGATCTGAGGAAAAGCTAAGCTTTAACACAGTTATATCCTAATTCGCGGTTTTATTATTATTTATTTGTTCGGAATATGTATTCACACATAAACATTATTTACAAGGGTGGAAGAGACAAAAATGTTACAGTAATGCACAGTATACTTACGACTCGTAGATATTCTAATCTTGCTCTGAATCTTCTAACGGTTCTTAAATTATAATTAATTATAATTTATTCATATTGTTTAGCATTATGTATTTATTATTACATTTATTAGTATTAATTAGGTCCTTATTAAATCTTTTATTTCTAATGGAAGCATTCTTTAGATTTATATTAATTTATATTATAAAATTTTTATATTATAAAATTTTCAGAAATAACGGGGCCTAAAAAAATAGATACGACCGAAAGAAGTCAGTAATTCCGAAAACAAAGTTTTCTTGCGTTTCGCTCTCGATTTATTAGATCTTTGTTGCGATATTCAAGGGCTATTTCTTCAACATATATTATCAATATTCCTATCGATAGATGTGCTGCCTGAGCAATGTCTGATGCATGAATTAGAATACGGTGCACACCGGAAGACACGTAGTGCCAGAGATAGAGTTCGATAAAATTTTGGCGGTTTCTGTCAAATAAAAAAAAAATTTAAAAACTTAGATTCGATTCGTCTATGTTTAATCAATTTTATTTTAATTTTGCTACCAAACCTTCTATTTTTTTTTATTTAAAAAAAAAACAGATATCTTGCTTTTATTTCTATCCTCCGGGTCCAGTTTATGATATACAGTCCCAATACACAGTCCCATGGTACAATATTTTTATGACATCGGCGCCCATGGTTTGAACCCAAATCGTGAAGTCTAAGATTTAGTTCTAATCGCTAGGAGGACTAAAATGCTTCGATTAGGAATCGCTAAGGTGCTTCGATTAGGAATCGTTGATGTGCTTCGATTAGGAATCGTTGATGTGCTTCGATTAGGAATCGTTGATGTGCTTCGATTAGGAATCGCTGATGTGCTTCGATTAGGAATCGTTGATGTGCTTCGATTAGGAATCGTTGATGTGCTTCGATTAGGAATCGTTGATGTGCTTCGATTAGGAATCGTTGATGTGCTTCGATTAGGAATCGCTGATGTGCTTCGATTAGGAATCGTTGATGTGCTTCGAAATCGTTGATGCTTCGACTAGGAATCGTTGATGTGCTTGACTAGGAATCGTTGATGTTTCGATTAGGAATCGCTGATGTGCTTCGATTAGGAATCGCTGATGTGCTTCGATTAGGAATTGCTGATGTGCTTCTTGCTGATGTGCTTCGATTAGGAATCGCTGATGTGCTTCGATTAGGAATCGCTGATGTGCTTCGATTAGGAATCGCTGATGTGCTTCGATTAGGAATCGCTGATGTGCTTCGATTAGGAATTGCTGATGTGCTTCGATTAGGAATTGCTGATGTGCTTCGATTAGGAATCGCTGATGTGCTTCGATTAGGAATCGCTGATGTGCTTCGATTAGGAATTGCTGATGTGCTTCGATTAGGAATCGCTGATGTGCTTCGATTAGGAATCTCTTTTCTCATTTGTAGAGAAACGCTCTCCTCATAATATGACTTTTTCTCATATATCACTTATTGATTTATTTATCGATTTAAGGCAAGCAAAACAAGTCTGATTCATATAATCGTTATTCGTATAAACTACACTTCCCTGTATAGAGCCCGACATTCCGAGGGAGTTCATGGAACACATGAAATCGATAACTCTACTTTCATGAAAATGACATTTGTCACGTTAGTTTTTGTCCATAACAAAGGTTGTATCGATAAATATCACGTGTCTTTTTTAATGTAGATAATATAAACGCGCCGCACACATCAAAGTCTCGATTCCGTTTCATAATCGCTATTATTAAAACACAACAACAATGATATTTGCTAGATTAAACTGTTATTCTAGTATTTACTTTTTCCATACATTAAACAAATTTAATGTATCTGCTTAAGAGACAGAGGACCCAGATATCAAATAAAAAAGGCTTTAAAGTACATATGTGCCCAAAAAATTTTGAAATTGCTGTTTTTATTTTATTTTCCGATTCCTCGGCTTTTAGAATCAGTAATTCTTTTTTCGATATTCATGTTAGTTTCTGAGTTAGAATTCAGTTTGTAATGCGTCATGTACATTAAGAAGCCGTTAAGAAATACATTAGCTGCAATTTTCTCAAAACTCAGTTTTTGATTATGACATACCTAAAGAAAATGCTTCGTAATTTGTAATGTACTTAAATTTAAACTTCTAATTAAAGACAATGCATGCGGGCATGTCGCCTACTAGAAATTAAGACCACTGTATAAAATTAAAGCATCCCCAAGCTTTTATTGTTATGACTGTATTAATTAAAGGTGTATGTATACCATTAACATTTGTTCTGGAAAGAAAAAGGAGATCCAATAGGCCCCCCCCCTTCCCCATTTATTTTCACGTTCAACATCACATACAACAAACAACAAGAGCCACGCCGTTACTAATCAATGTAGGACGACTCCAGTGTTGCCAAATCTAAAAAATAAATACTCTTTTAAAAATATTTTTGCAAAGTAGTCGCAATAATTTATTTTCATAGTGATATATTATAGTAACAGTTATAATCATATATATGTGATTAATATTTACAATAAAATTACATATTTAAATTCGTATTAAATATGTAATTTTAATAATATATATGTAATTTTAATAATAAATATGTAAAATTAAATATGTAATTTTAATAATAAATATGTAATTTTAATAATAAATATGTAATTTTAATAACAAATATCTTAATTTTAATAACAAATATGTAATTTTAATAACAAATATGTAATTTTAATAACAAATATGTAATTTTAATAACAAATATGTAATTTAATAACAAATATGTAATTTAATAACAAATATGTAATTTAATAACAAATATGTAATTTTAACAAATATGTCTTAATTTTAATAACAAATATATAATTTTATTTAATAAATATGTAATTTTAATAACAAATATATAATTTTATTTGTAAATATGTAATTTAATAATAAATATGTAATTTTATTTAATATATATGTAATTTTAATAATATATATAATTTTAATAATAAATATATATAATTTTTAATAATAAATATGTAATTTTTAATAATAAATATGTAATTTTAATAATAAATATGTAATTTTATTTAAATTAAAATAATTTATCTCTTGTCACTTTTACATGAAAATTTGTTTGCAGCAATTAACTCATCAAGATGACAGATCGCTTGCGTAAATGATTTGTTTCTAATAAAAAAGTCATTTCCAGAATTCTGTGAATTATTAAACTTTTAATAATTGTAAGTGAACTTTCGAAAATTTTAATATTTCATAAATGAAATGCTTTTATATTATGTCTACCCGTAAGGGTAGACATAATATAAAACCCGTTTAGAGCCCCGTAAGCTACCCGTAAGGGTCCCGAGCCTCCCCTCCCCCCAATAATTTGAAATAAATTGCAATTTTACATATACTATATTGTAGAAATCTACAAAATAGGTGCTTCGGCTCCCAATAATTTTAAAAACTCTACGCTGGTGGTACATAATATACAGTCATATGAGTGTCACTCGAGAGCCATGGAGAGCAGTAACGTATTTAATTAATTGAAGACGATATTGGTTTAAATACATATATGCCCGCAGCTTACCGTCTTTTAAGAGGATTTAGAGCACTTAACCGTTTTCACGGATAGCTATCACGACAATTTTGACCATTCACTGGAGGACGACGACTCCCCCCAGTGAATACAGCTCTCTCCACTTCCGTTATTCCTCACGGCACGACTTTTAGACTCGCATATTTAACGTGCCCGTTCTCCTCGTAGACACATTTATAGGAGCAAGCGGAAAGTTCATAAGGGGGGGTTATAGGCTCAATGGGGGGTTACAGAGCTACAACTCACATATTCCTATGTTAAATATACAAAATTTCATTGCAATGGGGGGTTACAACCCCCCATCAACACCCCTTGCGTACGCCAAAGGGCACATTGGACCCTCGCCGAGAGCAGAATCCAGGACCTCGATCCCTATCTACATACTATTTGTATTTAAAATTGGTTGCAAAGAATGCTTTTAAAGTAAGACAAAATAAAGGACAGATAAAGATCTTTATCTGCTTTTTTTGATAGGTGTATATAATTATTTATTGGTAGGTTAAATTACCTACTAAATAATGTTTCCAAATAAAGATGATTGGCGCATTCATATTTTTAGCTGCCAAATTTTGCGCATCCTTTTTATATTCCAGTTTAACAATAAACTAATAGGTACATTAGCAGACACAATAAGTGAATGAAGTCCGTGTAAATATACATTTCCTGTGGTTGGTTTTGAACTGAAAATATAGATATAGTAACTTATAGACGTCTTTAAATTTTAAACATTGGAATTTTTGCCAATTTCAACATTTTATATTTTTCAAACAAAATAAAACATAATTATATCAAGCTCGGCTGGGTGCAAAGTCAAATTTCAAATGTTCATGGTTTTTTGTGGCATTTGCTGAAGGCCCATATCTGGCAGCCGTAAAAAATACTAATATTTGCAATTTTTCAGGCTCCCGTCATAGGACCGCAAGTGGCGAAACACCCTATGACGTAGCCATAAATGCCATTAAGTTGCCATTGCTGGCCTATATGCTGCATGCCATTTGCCATCACTTTGCCATAAATGCCAGAAGCGGGTCATAAAGAAACCATTAATTCTGTGTTTGCTGAGTATGCTCTAACATTTTCACCTTTCGATAGTTGGAAGATCAATTGGGGTTTCAGTGTTTTTACGAGGTGGAGGGGGCACACACGTCATTCGCCTACGGCGGCAAATTTGCTTACGCCGGCCCTTCATAGCATACAGAAGTACTGGGCCCGATCTCGAAAGCATGAGCGTTTTTTTATCTTGATTTTTTAGTTTTTTTATGATTTAGCTAATCGAAGAGCCAAACCCAAAAGGAAAAAGTTCTTTCTATAGTCCCAAACAATGAAAGTGTTTTTTTTTTCGTATTCATTTAAACCATAAATTTCCAATACTCAAGGTCCGACTTGCGTTTACGGTGATTAGGACAAAAAGGTGACGCCAAAAGTTTGTTTCGAAAAGTCATTTCGCCAAATCTCGCCAATTTATCCACCCCAAATTCCGAAAGTTCCGCCATTATGTTCCACAGTTTTCGCCATTTCGTCCGTCGCCATTTAATCCGATTACCACGTTTATGGCAAAGTGACAACAGTTCAGGACTCTGCGATGGTGCAGTGGTAACGCGGTCACCAAGCGTGTCATTAACACAGGTTCGACTGCTAACGATATCAAAAAGGAACCCTTAACCACTAACTGTTTAGAGAGGTCGGCGAGTTGGTTCCCTAGACCTTAAACCTTTCGGATTCCTCGGAAAGCAGTATGTCACGGCTCAGTCTGACCTTACGTGTCCTTGCGCCATAAAAATTCTTTTCCTCTAAAGTTATTTTTTGTTTCATATGTAACAGGTGTGTCGACGCGGCTAAGCTCGATTCGATAACGACTCTCCAAAAAGCTCGGAGATATCGGAAAAGAAAAAGCTCTCGCGTGCTAACAAACTCGCTGCATTCCAACAAAACTGTTGGGCCATCGTATGAAAACATTGAATTTTTTTTTTTTTTCATTTTTTATTTTCCGGCTGTTATAAAGATATAACATTGTGCTGCAAGTCCATTAATCAGGACCACAGTTTATGTCTGGTCACGAAAGTTACGTCCCTGAAAGGTTCGAAAAGTCACGAAAATTAATTTGTTCTTTAGATCAATATTGATGAACCTTGTTGTAAAAACCCATCATTCTGAGAGAGATCCATCATGTAAATGTACCATCGCTAAAGAACACTTATATGCGCTGGATTACTCCATTCCTCATCTTCTCACAAGAGGATCGAGCGTGTGATCTAAAACTTTTTGTCTAGATATTTTGCACGTAAATCAGGATCATGCTCTTCATGCTACGTATGTCTATCCAGAAGATATTTTATATATGGGGATTCCTTGAACGTAAATTTCCGAGAGATTGAATTTTATCATGTGTGTCAAAATAAACATATCTTGTAGAAATAAAGAGCTTCAGGACTCTGAGAGTAAGTCGACTGGCTAAATAGAGGGAGGAACTTACCAGAAGAGAAATGGAACCGAGAGAGGAGACGGCTACCGAACATGAATTCAGCTTATACAGCCTGGAGGACATTGAATAGGATGAGGGTTGGGGTACCGAAATTTAAGACAAACCCGATCAAGTGGGGGTTGTCAATTGACAGAGACATGAAGTGCCATTGTGGAGAAATTCGAAGTCCAGCACTCTTGCTGATCTGTCCACAGTTACCGGAAATATGTACTACGGACCACTTGCTTCAGGCCAATGACAAGGCCGTAATGGCGGCAAATTTTTGGAAATGTAAAGTTTGATCTGGACACGGAAAGTAAATAGCGTATCTAGCTGCATGCGCATATTTCTTCAAATTACGTGCAATGACGAATGATTAAAGTGACTAAAACTAGAAAGATTTTCCGTGGAAATTAGTGTTTGACATAGAAGCTTGTAAGGTTTATTTCGTATACGATGGTTGTATTACTTTTGGAGCTCTCTCTCTTTTATAAATGGAAAAAGTAATCTAAGTTCCCCTCAATAAATATATAACCTCTGTGTGAATCGTTTCCCTAGGCACAATTCAATAGATTTGGAAATCGTAATAACTGAGGAAGAAAATTCAAACTAAATGCTTTTGAATGAATGTGAAACCTGTGTTGCTTTATGAATGTCAAAAGTGGAAGGTAACTGATACAATATAACAAACCAAATTCAAGTTTTCAAAACGAACTGCTACTCGTATGCACGTTCTCACCTTGTTTGATGTAGATTGACCTTTGATGTCATTGCGGCATAAAAACATTGCTAACCAACCATTGAGATCTGCCTCCTAACAATATTGATCATATCTTGGCAAAACAAACCAAAAAAAAAAACGGTTAATTGAGCGGAGTATGTATATGGAAAACTCTGTGTTAAAAATATGGAAACTTTACTGGATAGATCATACACTCAAAAAGAAATCGAACAGAATTTTTACCAAGCGTTAGACTGGAATCCCAAAGCAATAGATAAAGAGGTAAACCAAAATATACAGAAATAGGAACTTTAAGAAACGAGCTTAAAGAGGAGCGTGTAATTTGAGAACTCGAAATAAATTGAGGAAAATATAGGTTTTTATAGAAACCTTCCGTCCTGTGAATTGAAGGAAAAGGGGAAGAGATAAATAAAATTTAATTATGCGCCTTCATTTTTCAAAACGCGGAGAAAGTGACAACATTTATGGTAATAGTTCAGAGATTTATGTTTATAAAAAGAGTTTAATGATAAAGAAACTTCACAGATGTCGTCAAAAAATATATTCTTGAAAAGCTCTTTTAGCATACACTTTGATTTGATTGTTTGTAAAAAATATATTCACAAAAAATGAAATCCTTGTGAAAATTATTAAAATAAAATATTACATTATAAAAATGAATATGTACAAATGATATATTACTGTGCATGATATTCTATATTTTAAATTCGCTGGAAAATTATTTTTTCTTAATATCAGGTGACAGTGACAGCTAACTCACTTTAAAAGCAAAAATTGAAATCCTTAAGTCGATAGCATTTGAGGTAGCGAAACGAATAGAATAGTGACAGAAATATATAGAAAGTTTGGAAATTCGGATTGTGATAAAATTTCTCTAACAAAAAGACGGAAAGACTGAAAATTGTTTTTATATATTCAAATCTTATAAAATATATCAGACTTTTCGTAAATTTATTCTGAATTTGATAAAAATATGTATATAAATCTACTTTAAAATCTTTGCCGACAGTTTCAATAAAATGCTGTCACCGAATACTTTGAAATGCTTTTCCTATTTTGCAAATCCGGACATATATATAGCAAGAAAGAGAACGGTTTTTGATCGTAAACGTTTTTTCTTATATTGGAATATTTGTATTTTTATGTATTTTGGAATAAAATGCATTTTTTTTTAATTTGCTTGCATTTCTGCTCTGTTAAATTTTTTTTTTGGCCATTGTAGTTTTTGATTTATAAAGAAGTATTTTGGTCAATAGTTTTCACGACGCCTTAATGAAGTTCGTTTCCTTATGAAATTTCAGAGGATGGATTTAGCGAATCGAAGATCAGTAATGAGATGGATTTAGTTTCAAGTTTAAATTGTTATATTGTCTTAACAATCAAAGTGTTAGGCCAAAATTAGCAGTTAGATGATTCGCTTCAAATTTCAGGGATTCAAATTGTGATATTGTCTTAACGTTCAAGACGATTAGCTTCAAATTTCATGGATTCAAATTTGTACATTGTCTTAACGGTCAAAGCATTAGGTCAGAGTTTCTGTTAGATGAATAGCTTCAAGTTTCGCAGTTTGAAATTATGATCTTGTCTTAACATTCAAAGCATTAGGTCTGAATTAGCGGTTAGATGATTAGCTTTAAGTTTCATAGATTCAAATTGTGTTGCTGTCCTAACGATCAAAGAATTGGGTCTAAATCATTGCAACTAGGCTAAAACTATTATTTCTATTATATATACGAATAAGCTATACTAGTATAAGAGTAAGACTGTTCATTAGTGATACTTTATCCTGGTATTAATTTTTCACTTCCCACTATACTCCAGTAACGTGTATAGCAATATATAATTATGTGGTAAGATATTTATGTACTGCCATACTCCGGTATTTTGTATTATAATTATATACTCCCGTAATATGTCCGGCAATATATAATTAATATTATATATTGGTGAAATGCCATTTTCACCAGAATTAAATTTTGTGAGTTGGTTTACTGCAAAGTATTAGCTTTCTTTCTTTCTTCCTTTGCATCTGGATACGCTTACACTGGTCATTGTTCAATACAAAATGGGACTCATCACTGATGACAATTCGAACTGACTAAGCACAAATTCCACGTTAATTGGGCCTGGCATCACTTCAATGGCTTCTAAGGATACGATGCATCAACGGCGGCCCTTGCAATGGTCGTCACTAGTGTGATCTCCGCTGTTCTAGTCGTTCAGCAAGCAAGAGCGGATTTACCAATAGGCTAGATAGGCTGAAGCCTACGGCGGGAATTCTCAACCTTGAAAAACCTGCAAAAGCACTGTGATGCGCCTTTTTTTTTTACCAATTGAATTATTAATATCTCAAATGTTTCTTTAACTACCGAAATATAATTCAATTTGTCCAACCGCCACACACACCGCCGCCCATTTAAATGAAAATAGGCGGCGAACAATCTTGTCTTTTCTGCTGTGGAACATTGCTGGATAAGTTAGAAATAAAGAAAAAGGAGATGAATGCGGCGCTTTAGCTTGTCTATCTTTAAGATTTTATTTGTAAGACTGTGACTGTGATCAATTCGCTTTTTGAAAGGTAGGTTTTTTGTTGAAAACGAATAAAAATTATTTGAGATCTGTTTGTGGGATAACAGAATGAATGCGTTCGTAGTTTTTTTATCGGCTGAATTGAACATATTGGAAACAAACTTATTTGACGTTGTTGAAAATTTAGAAGACGACAATATTGTAGACGGCAGTATTCCAACGTGTCTGCGTAATTTTCAAAGAATACGCCTAATCCCAATACTTTACTTGAAGATTTAAGGAATGTCTTAATATTTTTGTATTTAAAAACCGTGATATTTTTCATTAGAGTTAGTTTTGTTCAAAGCGATGTTTAGTTAGCACCGATAAAATGGAGAAAGTGACATTTTGTTATATTATAAAGTTACACTTACGAGGGAACCCCTTTTGCTGTTCACTATACTTACAGATAATATTTATAGAAGATGATAGTGATTGACTTCCTGATCACAAATATGTAATCATTTGTGTACTAAAATGAAGACAATTTTTTATGAATATTTGAAGTCCAAAAATTACTTTTTTCGCCAGGTTTGATATTTTTTAATCGCACTGTATGTGAGCAAAAACAGGTTTGAAGTCTGTAAAATTATGACGGATCATCGTATTTAACGGATAAACAAAAATTATGTCTCAACTAATCCAAACCGTGTAAAAAAATTAATATGAAAAATGAACTTTTAGCATAGATATTTGGCGAAATTGGCGACAATTTTGAAGGCTACTCCAGGTTTTCGTTCGAGGTAGTTATTTCGTATTACCGCAGCCCATATCAAGTTTCTTTTACATTTCTTTTTCCAAAATATTATCTCATGAGGAAAAGAAGCACATGAATACATATAAGCATGCATACATGAGTATGAATAAATGAAATGTATGAATGAGTATTCACATGAGATGTACTAATATGAGTACGAATAAATGAAATGCATGAGTATATGAATATCTGTATATGATGTGTATGTATGAATGAATGATGTGT
>QLNU02015270.1:122941194-122951699 GCA_006491805.2 Dysdera silvatica
GTCAATTTCGCTGGTTCCTCCATTGGGGTGTTTCCATGTCCATTTTCTTTGCGGTTTCTTCTTAAAAAATGAATTCATGATGCTAAGATTTTCAGCTTCTGCAAATTCGATGAGTTGATCGCCACGTTCATTCCTTTCCCCATATCCGTATTTACCAACCGATGTCTCTCCTTGTTCCTGTTGTCCAATTCTTGCATTGAAATCCCCCATGATGAGCTTGATATGTTGTTTCCCTTTGGTGTGTAACTCTTTGATTTCTTCATAAAATTCTTCAACCTCTTCGTCGGTATGGCTTGATGTTGGTGCATATACCTGTACTATTTGAAGTTGGTATCGCTGGGTTAGTTGAACAACGAGCCTCGCTGCTCGATCTGATGTACTTTCAACTTCCAGAAGACAGTCTTTAATTCTTTTGTTGATTAAGAAGCCAACACCACTTGTTCTTCCAGTTTCCGTTCCTCTATAATAAAACAAATGTCCACTTTTAAGTTCCACCAACTCTTCACCTTTTCTTCTAACTTCACTGAGTCCTACAATGTCCCATTTGATCTTGTCAAGTTCTTCTTCCAATTCCTGAAGTTTTGCTTCAGAAGCAAGGGATCGTCCATTAAACGTAGCCAAGGTCAATAACAAACGGCAGCCTGGGCCATTCCAGTGATTCTTAGCACCCCCTGCTTTCATGCCACACTGACCGCTGCCTTGATCAGGAGCACTCCAGCACCTGGAGACTAGGGGCCATGGTTTCTGGTGTGTCAACATAATGGAGGAATTAGCCATAATTTCACCACGCTGGCTAGACGGGTTGGTGAATTAGCCCTCCCCTTCCGCCTTTCTATCCGTGCAGCAAATATTAATTTGCCACATAAATAGAAAGCTCAGCCTGCACCACTTGAAGGCGGGGTAGGACACTAGGTTACTGGCCTGGCCGGTTCCACACATCGTCACATACGTTCAGCGTGTGGGTCTCCTTCCAGTTAGATACCAGCAACCCTTTTGCAGGCCAAGAAATAATATAACATAATGTATATTAGGTGGGAAGATGAGGCGGAGATAGTTAACAGCACTTTACTCTGAGGTTGCCAGTAATATAACGTGTTCGTCTCTATTGGGGTTAATACGAACGCAAGTGGTATATAAACAGCGTGCTGTTTTTCTGCCCACGTATTTTGAGGTTTCATTCTTTAGTTTACAGAAATTACTGTTCACCGAAAAATTGTAGGTTTGTTCACAACATGACCTTATTTATCCTTGCGCCATCAAACATAAGCTATACATCATGTAATGCTGTGACACAGCAGAGGATATTCAACGTATATTGCATAACATGAAACATTTTTCTGAAGTTTACATCATAAAATGTCAAGGTGCAATGCTATGCTGGATTCCACAAAAAGTTCTTGTCTGTCAACACATTTCTCTACTATTTAAAAGAGGAAAGGAACTTCTAGGACGCCCTGTATTTTCTTTAATTTCCTTATAAATTTATGATCATCTGTAGGAATTTTTAATATTATGGCAAAAACATCCAAAGATCATCGATAAACTCCTATTGATTACTAAAATTGCTTCCCACGCTTTTAAGGTTAAGCCCCCACTGGGAGACCTGGTCTCACGACATGTTGTAGACAATTCCGAGCGGTCTATAGACGTTGTCTCTAGGCAGTGCCTTGAGACAGTCTAAAGACGTTTTGTCATGTCCACACCTGCATGTATGTCTCAAGTCAGTATAAGAGCATTTTTAAGGGCCCGATTATCACCATACGAGTCCCTAGGCACAGCATTCCCGCGGGGCCCCCTACATCCAGGATAGGATGTATTATATGGTAAATAGGCTTGGGCGATGTTGCAATTTCTACACCACGGTACATCAGCGCTCTAACATCTATAAATTAAAAATTTGGTAGACCTTACTTCATTAGTAGCCAAGATGGCAAATGAAGACCTGCCCCCTCCCCACCTCCGATGCCGTATCGGGTAATTACTTACTGCAATAAGTTGTTTACATATATACTGTACTAGTAATTTCCTTGTAATATAAAATTATATACTACTAATGTAATATTTTTTTTTATTTCGTATTATCTGGTCGAGGTGTTTTTGTTTTACTATGAAAAGAAATTTTATTTTCTTGTATAATTTATTCTTTGTTTTATTAACATTATCATCTCTTATTTCTAAGTGTTACATAGAATAAATTCGTTGTAAGCAGAAAATTTAGAATATTTATGAGAAGAACTATATATGGTTCCTGAATTCAACAATCATAACAAAAAATAATTTAAAAAAATATACGTTTCCTATCAAACGAAGGTAATAATCTCATTTTTCTTTCCTAATTCTAAAAGTAATCTACTTATGACAAGAAAATATTAAATAAAGCCCCAGAATGACAATTTCATGATTCATTTAAAGTTGTTTTTTTCCTTGCTCTCATAAGTGCAAAATCATAAATTACATCACTGAAATCTAACTTCTCTATTATATCCCCTTCAATGCAAAATAAAGAGCTTAATTTGCTTTGCAATAGAGTAGAAGGCATGGGAGATTTCAACCTCTTTAGCACGGAAAAGATCATTCTCCCGAACAGTTTGAAACTGCCAAAGTAAAAAATATTTGTAATGCAGTTTTAAAGTTTGGAAAAGTTTTAACCAACTGCAGACTTTTCAGTTTTGCAGTATCTGTCTTATGGAGTCTTTACTTTGCACAAGAGATGAAAATTACTGAAGTTCATCTGTAAAACACTGTGTTAGATCTGATGGATAACAATTTTGTAATAAAGCTGCATCTTTTTGTAGCACAGAAGTAGATTTTAAGTTCACAAAGCAAGCAAACTTATTTACTGTATCTACATAAGGAGCTTTACGCTGTGAAAGATTTGTTATTAATGCATCACATACTACATAATGAATGAATGAAATGTCTGACGAGCAGTCATTTGCACTTCATCATTATCTTTGCTTGAGAGAGAATTATTTACCAGGGCTTCCCTCTGCGGTGTCTTGTGTATATAAAATTTAATCATGTTATTGATAATTAAATCATCGCAACTTAATTTGATGAGATTCGATTGCTCATAAAATGTGAAACGTGAGCGAAAAGAAATCTGAAATTAACATCCATAAAATGAAGATAACAAGGAAACCACCTAATGGATTAATTTTATTAAAAATCGTTATTGATTTTGAAGATCATATCATGTTTCCTAGCGATATATATATTCATGAATACTTATTATAAATTTTATTTTAATATTTCTCTGTAATTAGAAAATCTTCTGTTTTCCCTAGGGAAGTGATATTAATTACAGCAGATTATTATTGCTATTCTGCTAGTAGGTTCTTCAGAAAATAATTTATAATTGTTGGCATTCGAAAGAAAATAATCGTAATTTGAATAATTACTTTCGAGAATAATTTTCTCATCTCCAAATATTCCGGTAGAATAATCTTAAATAGCTCTTTAATGATCACTCTCTTTCCTTTACTAATGAGTCCAAGTATGCGAAATTTTAGAACCTCCTGCTATTTAAATTGCAGTTTTCTAGGCGATTGAAATTATTAAACGTCATCATATTTCAAGAGAATTCTTTCCTAATTTCTCAATGTGAATTTTAAGTACGAAATTATTTAATGCGAAATAGAATGCCAACGGGGTCTTAAATTTGCGATTAATAAACGAAATATTGTTATATGCTTTAGCTGATGACGAAAATATAACTATTGGATTCTATGGGTGCTTAAAAATGAGGCTATAAGCACAAATTATTTACTTTTGACACATTACATAGGTATATAGTAATTTGGTCACATTGCCCTGTTCATAGTAATAATGATTTATTGTTTAAATTAGTTAATTGACCGAAATAGAATCATTTATGTAGCAAAATAAAGTAAAGACCAATCAATCAACCAGTAGTTTATCAAGAATAAATCAAACGATTTATCAATCACCAATAATAATTTAACAAATAAAAATGCGCTAGCTAAAAGCGTCTTCTTTTAGAACAGTACACATATTAAGAAAATGATCCTAATATGTCAACTTGACAGGAAGGACCTGATAACGGCATCACTCATTGTTTGTTTTCTTACACTTTTATGTACATGATATTGTATATGCAAATGTGGCACACTACCCTATCTAAGAGAGACAAATTTCGCTACACGCTATTTGCAACTGTTAACATTTTGTTTTTGTGAGTGGTTTCTTCAATTTCTTAAGTTTGTTGCATCAAGTTTCTTAACTTCTTGTGTTTGATGATGGTAGGTTTGTTATGGCATCATTGACATCGCAGTTCGGAGATTACGTTGAAATCTCTATAGACACAGATTATAATTATCATATTCATTAATTAACCATTCATTACTAGATGATCTCACCAAGTGCCTTCTATACTTTCATATTATGAGCAGTTCTTTCCCATGCTACCTCAACGTATCTACTTATTTCATTCGTCTTCTATGAGAATGTCTTGTCTATTATATTTTTCGTTGAAAATCTCGTTTCCTACTCAGCATATTGATGTCTGAACTTTTGTACTATAACGGTATTTTCAACTCTTACTTCATATCCTATTCAATTATTTCTTCTTAATTATTCCTATCATGAACCTCTTCTCATGTTCATTTGGGTTACTTGTAATTTCTGGTTTTTTTTTTGTTAACCGGTGTTCTATAACAAGGAGTCTTTAATACCCACTAGTTGAATACAGCCTTTATATTCAAATACAAATGAAATTATCCCCCACACATACTTACTTTATTACACACACAGAGATACAAATATATATATATATATAATGTATGTGTGTAACTTTCTCACCATCAAATTTATGTGCTTAATTTAGTTTCAGGAATGGTTAAAAATAATACCCTTTATTGTAGTATATTTGTCATAAAGCGAGATATGTAGTTTCATAATCTCAATTTATATCCAAAAAGGACGGGATTCACGATTTTCTTCATGAATATATATATGCCAAAATTTCGCATATATGTACCACCTGACACAATGGGATTCAAAGACTCAATATCTGATACCCATTTTCGGTTTCAATCATAAAAAGTGCAATTTGACATCCTTGTCAAGGCTTTCGTTACCCGTAAGCTCAAAACTTTCCTTCTATGAATAAAAAATGGCCTAGAAGATTAAAAAAGGAAAAGGATTTCGGTATGAAAGCGTATCTGAAGGCATAGGCTTGTTCAGAAAGTTCGTAAGAGGGAGTTACGTGCAGGAGCATGCTTACGGCGTTAGTGGTCCTCAAAAATGTTTTAACTTAACACAACGATAAGAAAGACTGACTGGAGTTTAACATTAAAAATAATTTTTATTTTATATAAATCGAACACTACGCAGATTAAAGCAAATAACAATATCAATCAACGTTTATTGGCGTAGTGATACCAGCGCCGATGTTATGGCGTGATTAGATGGTGAAACGTTCGAAAGAAAATAAATATTTCTGCGTTCGGTGGGACCTGAACCCACGACCTTCCACTTGCCGGGCGGAGGCTCTACCCACTGAGCTACGAACGACAATATATAATCTCTTTACGAACGTATATATAGTGTTATTTTGCAGAATGGTATAGTACATAGACTGCTATTTAAACCAAATTGCAAAGAGACTGGTATTAAATTGATCGAAATGCCCGTTGCAGCATATGTATTTATTTTATATAAATCGAACACTACGCAGATTAAATCAAACAACAATGTCAATCCATCAACGTTTATTGGCGTAGTGATACCAACGCCGATGGTATGGCGTGATTAGATGGTGAAACATTCGAAAGAAAATAAATATTTCTGCGTTCGGTGGGACCTGAACCCACGACCTTCCACTTTGATTTAATCTGCGTAGTGTTCGATTTATATAAAATAAATACATATGCTAAATTTCGATCAATTTAATACGTCTCTTTGCAATTTGGTTTAAATAGTAGTCTATGTACTACAGTGGGTAGAGCCTTCGCCTGTCAAGTGGAAGGTCGTGGGTTCAGGTCCCACCGAACGCAGAAATATTTATTTTCTTTCGAACGTTTCACCATCTAATCACGCCATAACATCGGCGCTGGTATCACTACGCCAATAAACGTTGATTTATATTGTTGTTTAATTTAATCTGCGTAGTGTTCGTATTTATATACAAATTATATTAATTAATTATTCCTGATTAAACAATACGAGGAAATTTTTCGGTATGCCTATTCGGCATGCTACCAATTCTGTAAAACTTGCTATTGGTTAATTAATCAATAATGCATATATTCGGTAATACACATAATTTATTATATTTCGGTAAATAATAATAATACAATTTATTATATTTCGAAAATAATAATAATAATAATTTATTATATTTCGAAATGTACAATTTATTATATTTCAAATATATGTATACAATTTTGTAAATAAGTATTTGCTTCGTATTGCAGCATAAACGCATTGAAATAACGCACTCATACGCACGCGCGCGCGCAGACACACACACATATACAGGCTGTCCCAGAAGGTCGTTTCCAAACTTCTAGGGGTTGTAGAGGACAAATGAAACGTATCGGCCAATGGAACCTATGTCCGAAACGGAACCGGTTTCGCAAGAAAGTGAATTTAATGTATACGCCCACCTCGCGGCTGCGTAACCAATTACATCAATTAAAATATTTTTTCCACACAGAATTTAAGTGATTCACCTAATAATACAGTAGAGACGAAAACATCCGAATTCACTTTTCTGATCCGGATCTGCGTACCACATAGTGAGAAATAATCATAAAACTGCCTTTTTAGCACACTGGAAATGAATTGTGAACTGCCAAGTATATGCAGCAGGTAGAGGACATGAAAATAAACAATTTTTGTTTAGTCACTTTTTCCTAAAATTAGTAGTTTGGCCGCTACAGTAAATTTAGTGTTCGCATCCAACACGTTCAAGGTTACCACATACGGCAAAGTGCGCCATTTAAAGAATTTCCAAAATTATTTAACGCCAACGGACGGCGGCCTTTCTCTGCTTGGCGACTTGGTATTGCCCCTAAGTACTACTTCCCCTGTACACACATATGCACGCAGGAGAAGTTTCGCCCCTAGACGATACTTGTCCTACATTCATATCTGTATAGAGGGAGAGTAGCACGTAGGGGCTCAAAAAATCTGCTGATGGCCCGATGGAAGACTACATGAGTAATATTCCATTGCAGTAAAACATGCCCCCCTCACCTAACGCCAGCCGTGACTAAAATATATATTATGAATTATACATAGATTGTAATTAATTTATGTCAGTTTATGTGCATTTCAATAACATCAAATAACTTCGACATTTTTATCGACATCTGAGATTTCTTTGACCTTATCAATATTGTTTGACCCCAGTTCGGACCAATGCAGTATTAGACAATTACTTATCAGTAATTACAACACTTCAACACTGAAAAATTCTACGTTCTGATCTATCAGACCATAACGAACAAGTTTAACATAGGAAGTTGTGTTTGGAAATGAAACCGTGCGGTGCTACAGCAACGTGACCACCACACAAAGAAATCAAGTCGAAAGCGGTGTTAACATGACTTTATTAACAAACTTAAGGCTGCGTTATGAAGGAAAAAGTCATAGTTACATCATAGAAGATGTTCAAAGTTCCTTCCATTTTCCACAATGCAGGCTTGATAATTTTCAACTTCGCTTAAAAACGTTGTTTTTCTACTTGTTATTTATTCTGCGTAGTGCTACGTCATCAGAATAATTCACTGCACTTGGCTGGTTGGTAGCAGTTTTATGGTGCAAGGACAACAAGGGCCATTCTGTGCCAGACAAGGTGAGACTGTACATGCGGTTTTAAGAACAAAATAAATTAAAAATACAAAGTCAAAATATATTAAACGTACAATGAAGTAAAACGATGTAATAAATTCAGATGAGATTTAAAAAGCTAATATTAGACAGAAAATTAAAAACGATTTCATAATTAAAAGAGTCACATAAAATGTCATGAAGGGTAAAATTATTTTGGTTAAAAGATGATGAACGTTGCTGGTTAAAATTTATGCAGATTGTTAAAATATGTAAAATGTTCAATGGATCACCACATGTAGTACATCGGCCATGCACATGCGGCACATGTGCATGGCCGATGTGAAGTCTAACCAGAGTGACCTCTTTTCGACGGTCACTCCCAGAAGCACTACCACATCAATTTTGGTTTCACAAGTGTCTAGTTTTATTAAAAACTTGCTCGTCCTCATTCCAAATGTTCATTGTACTTAATAATATGTTCTACTACATTTAAATATCTATTATCATGTACATATATGAGTTATATATTCCGTGGACCCGAGCCCCCAATAATCTGAAAATAAATTGCGATTTCATATATATTGTAATGTGCATATGAATGCTCGCCCCGGCTCTCACCTCAATAATTTGAAAACTCTACGCTGTTGATCAGTGCAGAAACATTAACAAAACAGCTGATTACCTTTCTTTTTAACGCATTGAGTTAGAAAAAAGGATTGTGCGAAATTAGTACTATAGGATTAGTCCATATTTGTAGCTTTGTGGGGAGGGATCCAAAGCAAAAAACAGAAAAGAAATTAGTAAATAGACGTAATTACATCAGAAGGAAACGATCGGACAAAGATGGTAATTATTATGAGAGTTGTATATATAATTCGTAATTTGTCTATAATAATATAATAATAATAGAAAGAGAAAACCAAAGAATATATAATGTTACTATAAAATTTACTAATCTCTAAAATTATTTGGGAAACTGATGTTTACTACAAAATTTACTACAGAAGCAATGCCCAAGAAAATCATAAAGATAGAGGGGGAAAAAAACAGCTTATCTAATCGGTCGTGACGGCAAAGAGGCTGGCATCTCACCAAGTTTTAAGAACTAGGTCTTTACCATCTATCTGAGGATGAAGGGATCGTTTGGACAACGCTTCGCAAACTTCTGTTGCATCGGATACAAAGTTCTTTCGCAAATCCTACTTCTGCAGGCTTCCGGAAACACATACAAGGCTTCCGGATTACAAGGCGTTGGAGAAAAGGTCCTAAATCGGATCTCCACAAGTCTCCGAGAAGAGTAGGAACAGGAGGGAGTAAAAAGGATTTGCTTGACCGGTGGGATTTGGGGCGGTCAGTGACGATTGTCAGGTCCAGGCGGGGTCCTTAATTCCCCCAAGCTGATTGAAGGCCCTTCGAACTACAATGTGGACCTGCTTGACCCTGCACAGCGGCCAGCTTTTCTCCAAGTCGTGCCGGAAGAGTGGTGTCGTGCGCAGATGGTTTTTGTAAGCAACTGGACTGGTCAATAGGAGATGACGCCTTTACTTGTAGAAGGTTTTGTGTACGAAGAGAGATTGCCTTCTCTGCTGTGAACAATAGTCGCAGGCGAAACTGCTTTAGGAGGCAAAGAAAGAGAAATGATCTCCTACGGATTGTTGAGACAAGACTGCATCATGGTCTTTTACCTTTATTTCCATTGCTGAGAGATCGCCGACATTTCTATATGAAGTGGCTTTTGTTCAAGTTCCGAGAGAAACGAAATCTTCGGGCTTGGCATGTGAATATTGTAAATTTTCTAGCGTCAAATTTTATTGATAACTAAGCAGGGCCTGTCCCAAGAAAATCTCAGACCAGTACTTTAAAATGTGCGAAAATAAAAAGAAGGAAATGGAAGAAATACGAAAAGAAAAACAATGCAAGGAAACGATAAAAGTAGAGATAAAAGAAGTAAACAGACAAAGAAAATAAAAGCAAGATTATATTAGAAAATTAAGGGATAAAGGAATAATAAAAACGAAAAAATATGAAACATATTTTATAGTTAGCACAAGTAAAGTTTTATGATGTTTCAAAAGATTTTGTGGTATAAAGCAAAATACTATCAACTTTCACAAAGTTTCATTAATAAAAAGAAATAAAAATTTTTATCTGTCACATATAATTTCTACCTTTATTTACATTGTGAAATAGGGACAATTCCGGTTTTATACAACTCATATAATGTAGTGAAATCTTTCTATAACGACAATCTCTCTATAATGATATTCCCCCCTCTCGCCCATTGAATATCTTATAGACAATTTTCATTATACGTGTGGAGATTGCGTACATCGTAACAGCATATCTGTTAAGACTTCCTTGCTGGCACTTCGTATATTTTAAGAAGAGATATCAACAGTTTCCAGATCTCTGAATGAGACTTGAACTGTGTTAATACTTCCAGACAAAGGCAATTGCGTATTTAAGGTCTTTCTGCTATGACCCATATCAATATACTTGAAAAAATAATAGTAATAATGATAAGATAATGTAATGAAAGAGTGATAATCATAGCAAACTTTTATTTTAGATGAAATAAAATATTTTGTTGTATTATTTAATATAATATATTTTAGTATTTAACATAATGTATTTTATTATTTAACATAATGTATTTTATTTTATTATTTAACATAATGTATTTTATTTTATTATTTAACATAATG
>QLNU02015270.1:122956321-123001600 GCA_006491805.2 Dysdera silvatica
TTTATTGGTTTGTGTTCGGCGCTATCAAAATTTGCTCCACTGAAGAAGACCGAAATGAAGAACTCGACTTCATTGAAAACATTGCCATATTCCGAAACTGCAAACCGTCTATTGTTGATCGGGCCGTAAAAAATTCTCCTCCAAAAAACCGGACACACATCTTTCTCCCAACAGCATTCCTATTTTATAGACCATGTACTTACCTTCGTTCCCAATATCAGCATTAAAATTGCTACTATTCTTAACAACTTTAATTTTAAAGTCGCTTTCACGCCCATCAATAAACTTTGTATTTCAAAACTAAAAGACTCGGTTTCGGATCACAACTCATGGGGGGTATTTATGAAATCCCATGCTCGTGCTCAAAATCGTGCATCGGCCAAACTCGTCGTGCACTCCGGTTCAGGATTAAAGAACACCGG
Source organism: Dysdera silvatica (assembly GCA_006491805.2). Taxonomy (NCBI): domain Eukaryota; kingdom Metazoa; phylum Arthropoda; class Arachnida; order Araneae; family Dysderidae; genus Dysdera; species Dysdera silvatica. Next base: position 122,956,744 of record QLNU02015270.1, read on the forward strand.
GCATACGTACAAAAACAAGAATTGACTAAATCACCCATAGCCGTTCATTGCTGGACTTTGAACCACAAATTTAACTTCGATGAAGCGAAGTTAATCTACAAACCTCCATCTCCAGCTGATCTTAATTTTTTTGGAACCTTTTCAATCCATCAAAACACCGAGCACCTGGTGAACGATTTATCTATTACGGCCAACATCCATCCAGCGTGGTCACGTTTTCTCCTCTTAAAATTTCACCAATAATTTTTTATCCTATGCATTACAATTATTTATCATTCAACACAATCCTTCACGCAGCCAACTTTTCTCCTACAGACCACGTTCATCTAGTTCGACCGATAGAGGGCGCCAACTCACGGAAATCCACCATAACCTTAATCTTTGTACACTCAACTATCGTACACTCGCTCTTCCGAGAGATGTACGTTCAGGGTTTCTTGCTGCTTCGGTAAAAGCTCAAGGCTTTCGAAAAACGTTTAAAGCCGAATAAATTTTCGTTCCAAAAACTGTGCCTATTGTGTAATATATTACTCATCAAGTGCTTTATTAGTTGAATGTATGCAACTTAAAAGCTGTTCCCAATATGTAACTATGTAGTATATATTACAAGTTAAAAATAAACTATTATTATTGAATACAATTATTTTACTTCAGTTAACCGAATTATTATTTTTTTCTTTTCAATAGTTTTTATGAACGTTCATTTGGGAATATATAAGCGGCTTAATGTGACGTATATAATAAATATAATTTCGACATCGGCTTAATGTTTATGAGCACGACTTTTCGAGAGCCAACTTTTCCCTTCGTCAAGTGAAGGCAAAATTAAGAATATGTTAAATTTATATATTCGCAAATATTAGGAATCCTTACATGAAGCGAGTTAGTGCAGGAGAGCACCAGCGGGGGAAACCATATTCTTGATGGTGTCAGATGGCTGTCCTCAACTCGAGGTTTAGCGAGGTTTAGCTATATGATTCTGGTAAAGGTGGCGAGATGTTTATGGAACGGTTCCTTTCAACTGTAAGTCTTCCATGAATACAAGGCAATGTATGTTACCTAAGTTCGTCAGGTTCTAAGGTAAAACATCCGTAGGTTTCCAATCTGGTTCGTCATCCTCTTTAAAACCATCTTCAGCAAACTGGTTCCAACATACCGGGATTCGAACTAAGGACTTTAAGCTCGAAGACCGTGGTCGTAATCATTAGGTTAATTGGATTTTGTGCTTTAAGATTTAAGTTGTTATGCAAACGTAGGAGTTCCTACATTTTTCCTGCGCCTATACCATCCACACTCGATGTACAAAATTTTCTCTATAAAGTACATGTTCTTGCTGTTTTATCGTAACGTTTTCTTCCTATTTGCATACATTTTCTGATAGCAGTAACAAGAAAAGAAGAAACATGTTTGACAAGGAAAAGCAAATAGGTTTAGGAAAATTGTATTTATTCAGAATTTTCCCCATTTCAACATATTTTGCATATTTCAAAAACTCCACGTTCATTTTTCTTTTACTAGTTTCTTTCATTTTCTGAAGTAGTGCCACCTTAACAGATGGGCCAACCTAGACCCCTATCTAAACAAGAACCCAAATTTCTAAAGTTTATTATGTATATTGTATTTTTCTTTTCGAAAAATTTGGAAATTTAAAAGTTAGTTTAAAAAAGGGTCCCAAAACTGATCCATTCTCGGGCCTCAGAACATGTTAAGACTACCAGGGGAAAGTAATGTCTTAGTGGCATTTATCATCTCTACCAGGGCCAGCGCTAGGTATTATGCCCCTCGAAGCAAACACGTGTTTTGCCGACTCAAAATGACTTCATTTTTTAAAATAACCCTATTTTGCCGCCTATAAAAATATGCCTGGTTATCTCCCTTGGCGCCCGCCCTGCCTTCACGTCATATCTTCAGGGAAAGAGAATGATATATGCATTAGGACATAAGATATAAAAATAATTTTAAGATATAAAAATCACAGAATTTATACACCAGGTAGAAACGGAACATACACAATAGGAGGGCCTGTTATTACACCGACTTTTACGATCAAATCTTACCTCCTTTCGGATTTGGCGTTAGAGCCCCTGAAGAACTTAGCCTTTCTTGACCATCGTCGTCCACTTTGTGCTGTAGAAAACTTTACTTTGGCATTCTGTTAATTTTCTATTATATTATTCTAAAACATTGTTCCGTAATATGAAACTATTTTTTCATGGGACGTCTCATTCTTCCACCTTCTGTGCTGGTCTCACAATTACCTTAGCTCTGTTTTTACTCAAATTGCATATCCAGATATATTATGGAATACCTAAAAGGATTGGACTTGATGATTGCTAACATCTAGGTGGATATTCTCCCCGTTTTTCCAAGTTATTTTAAAATTGAAATTCTTCGGGATTGATCCTGCATTTCAATGGGGTTTCTTATGTTTTAGAATTTCTGCTAATATAATTAAAAACAAAAACTTTCTTAAAATACGAAATTGAAAACTATAAATAACTGTGTATCTGATGTACCTTATTTTTACCGTTTGGGTGAAAAAGTTAAATATAGGCTATTTAAAATATGATACTTTTAATAATATATGGAAAATTTAAAATTTTATGCTAGTTATGTTGCGTGTTATACCTCTCTTTACGGATTAAGTGTTTTTAATAGAGTACCATAATATGTGGTGAAGATATGATTCTAAGACTGTCGGCGAAACATTGCCTTTGCAATTTTTAGACCAGTCTCTCACTAGGTAAAGTACCGTTTGATGTTTTCTAAGAAATTGTTTTCACATCTATTGATTGATTGGGACGAAAGAATTGATTACCGTAAAAATTATGATAATTTCTTTTTAAAATTCAAGTTTTTCTCTCTATACTTTTGAACGCAATCTTTCATTACATAATTGAAGCCTCATATGGAAACTAATATCTGATCTGTTATATAAAAAGATATTCTTATTGTGGTTTAAATCAAACTTCAAGCTTTAATTCTATCAGAAGATAAAATGTACTTGTTAATCAATAGATTTCACATAATCCATGAAATCTCCAAACGTAAAAATAAAAATGTAAAACTAATCAATTTACACTCTTTTCAATCGCTAATAGATCTATTTACTAGATCTATTGGGGTAGGGGTAATTTGAATAAATCAATTTGTAGGTAAGAGAGTAACTAGACTTTACATATTCTTTCTTTCCCTCGGGGGACTTCATTTATTTAATATGCGCATTTCATCTATTTACTTCGTAAACACCCTTCCTTTATTTAGTCCGTGAATTTCATTCGTTCACCATAAATTCATTCACAATCCAGATTTCATTCTATCAGTGGGACTCATTAATTCTATCCATGGATTTTATTCATTTGGTTAGTCATTATTCAGTCATTCAATCAGTTGAATTAATTCAGTCTATATAGATTTCTGTTCATCCAGTGTCAGTTATTCAAACATTGTCAGTTGAATTAATTCAGTCAGTCGATTTTTTATTTCGTTCATCCAGTCATTGGATTTCATTCACTCAATCATTGGATTTCATTCACTCAATCATTGGATTTCATTCATTCATTCATTCATTGGAAGTTATACCTCCCGTTTTTATGGATTGCCTTCTAATGCGATTGATTTGCTATATTTTAACCCAACAGAAGGGTTTAACCAGTAGTAGTTTAACCAGTAATAGTTTAACCAGAATTAGTTTAACCAGTAGTAGTTTAACCAGTGTTTAGAAACAACGAGTCCAGATCTAAAGGTGGCGAACGCTACTAAACCCTACACCGGCGTTTAATTCCGCATGCGTCAGAAATTCGAATCCGTAAGATATCCGTAGGTTAGGATGCAGCATAACCTTATTTGTCATTGCATTATAAAAAAAAAGGATCGTATTTTAAACATTCAGTAGAGTTAGTTCCGATTTTATTTCAAAACTTGAGAAGTGATGGAAACTATGTATTTTTTTTAATTTTCAAATTATATCCAGTTTTCTACTACTATGTTGCGTGCTATTTCGATATTCTATTTGAATGCTTATTTCATCCACTTGCAAAGCATATGAAAATTCTCTCATATGCGAAGATAAGCGAAAAATGTTGCACGAATCATAAAATGTCCTTTTTGAACCCATATCACAAAAATATGTATTTTGCATTGGATGTCTGCATGAACGAATGTATTGATGTACATCTCTGAAAGTATTATTCCATTTTCAGCATTTGTTCCACAAATTAATAACTTGCGGCCAAAAGTAGAAAACTAAAGTGAGAGAATTAAATTTTCAGAAGCACCTTCTTTAAAATAAAAGCTTTTCTTAAAATTGAACCAAAGGAAAGTAATTTTTGAAGTCGATGTTGCTAATTGAAAATTAGGCTGAACCTAATGGGTCGTCATGAGTATACATATGGCTATTTATCGTAAAGTAATTAAAGTTACCATCAAGATTGAAAAGAGAACCATCTCGAAATCAGAAATAAGAAATTAAATATGGATCTTTCCTTTTAAATTAGTTGTATCCTTAGAAAACCCCTTAGGTATTTAATTCAAATTGAAGTCTTGCTGCGAAAGTGTAAGTAGCGGAACTGTTCCGCAAATATTTAGAAAACTTCGCTAATTAATAAATAGCTTTGCTAATTGCAGTAGTTAGTCAAACCGTTGGAATCTCAATATTAAGAATTAATTAAGTGCAACGATTCTTAATGTTAATTTTCTCTATTCGCCTGTAAGCAATTATTAAATTAGTTTTTCCGAAAATAGCCTGATGATAATGATGCAACAAATGAAACGGATCTCAAAGTGTCTGTTGCATTTTCGCAAACATTAAATGATGTTTTTTCAGGTTGCTAATCATTATAGGCGAGGGTTCGTCTTCAAATTGGAATTTTTTTGTTAAATTTGATTTAAAATTCATATTTATATAAATCGAACACTACGCAGATTAAATTAAACAACAATTTTAATCAACGTTTTTTGGCGTAGTGATACCAGCTCCGATGTTATGGCGTGGTTAGATGCTGAAACATTCGAAAGAAATGAAATGTTTTTGATGACGGCTCAGATGGTAGAGCCTCAGCCTGTCAAGTGGAAAGTCGTGGGTTTAGGCCCCACTGAACGCAAAAAAAAACAAAACATTTTTTTTTCGCACGTTACACCAGCTAACCACGCCATAATATCGGCACTGTGACCACTACGCCAGAAAAAAAGTTGATTAAAATTGTTGTTTAATTTAAAATTCATAGTTGAACATTTTACTTAATAGGGAATTAAATATTACGTAGAAGTTGATATGCAATTATTAAAATATAGCATCAACGATTTTATTTTACTTTTTGTTTCAAGTTTTGTATTGAAAAAACATACGATTTTGCGGTAAAACCAAATAAGTTCTGCTTTGCAATTATGCTAAAAAGAATGATCTTTTCCACTTCAATTTCAGTACTTCATGAAACAACCTTTTTTCAATGGAACATAGAGAAACTGATGGTGGTGGATGAAGAAGTTTTCTTAAAATCCGTTTTTCTTTACTTAACCACGGTGTTGAATGTTTAGTTTTCAATTACCAACGAGATACATATGAAATTTCAATGTGTACTTTAAGAAAATGTATTAATACGCGCACATGTGAACACAAAAATAAAATATTTATTTCCTAAATCTCGATATTATCTCTCTTCGTTATATCAGCTTTTTTCACCTAATTGGTAAAAAATGCAAACTGCCTTAGATTGTTCATGCCAATGAATGCAAGAGAATTGATGCAAGAATGCGGCATTTTTCGCCTTCTTCCAATCTTATTTCCCCCAGCTCATCTATGGTTTCATCCTAAAGGGAAGAAAGAAAGGAAACGACAAAAATATACCAAATATCTTTGGGAGATATCGGAGGGCGGAAATCATAGGATGAAACCGGGACACGACGAGAAATGCACCGAACTGGAAATTTTTTGGTGATGTTATCACGAAGGCCGTTGAAATGAAGCTCATGTAGGAAAGAAAGAAAAGGGAGGGGATATAAGAAAAAGAAAGGATGGGGGATAACATGACGCTCTCGAGATGAGGGAGATAAAATGAAGGCTGTGGAATTTGTTCTGTCAAGATGATGGAGCCCAAGATCATCTTCAGGTTATTTCAGCACACTTTTTTTAGATGTACTTTTCATATTAAACAAAACAGATCAAACTTTTATTTTGTCCCTTTATGATATTACTAAATAAGTTACGCTTCATTTAAGGCTAAATGCTTAAGTATAATCATGCTGCCGTTTCAATAATTTTGTTATTTAAGACTTTATAAATGGAGGAAGGGCATGCTTCTGGAATATACATTTCCGTGCATTTCTGTTTCTTTCCTAGTTTTATAATGATTTTTTATATAGGAACCAGTCTAGTTGCAGTTAATCTTTTATTAAAGAAAGTTTGTGAAAGGACTGGATCAAATGGATATTTTCGGCTTATTGCTGATTTCTGATTTAGACCGTTTCCTTATGCTGATCAGAATCAGGGAAAGGGCGACACTGAAACAAGCTGGAAAGGGTTCTATGGCCTTTAAGTAGCCGTCCCAACTCTATGACCACTTAACTGTTGTATCAGGCACCCGTTGGACACTGCAGTGGTAATGTGGTCATAAAACGTGACGCTAATCGACGTTTAGTTCTTTCGAAAAATGGTAAGCCCTGCGCGATATGAAATTTTCGTTCCTTGGGCCACGAAACATTGATATTTTCAGTCACACATGGTCTTAAGTCTTGGGCCACGAAACACTGATATTTTCAGTCATACATGGTCTTAGGTCTTGGGCCACGAAACATTGATATATTCAGTCATACACGGTCTTATGTCTTGGGCCACGAAACATTTATATATTCAGTCATACATGGTCTTATGTCTGAACTTAGGTTGATCAAAGATGATTTTCTTCATTAAAGAATGGAGGTTGCGAGGTTGAAATATCCTCAATTACATTTCACGCATTGGTGTTTACTATGTCATGTTCATTACCACGACGTTTATATGGTACAGCAGATCCATGAGAGGGTTAAATGAATTCTCAAGAATGAATGTTTAACCGAAATTAAATACTGTAATTTGTTGTTGTGTGACTGCGATTTTTAGAAATTTATATTTATGTAATAAACGAAATCAAATCTCTTGTTTTCGGTCATAGTTGTTCATATGGGGATGTTTGTTAATCTTTTCCTTTTTCATAATTGAAACCGAAATTGTGATCACAGCGAAAGACTCAAAACAATGAATGGCAATAATTGATGATGATATTCAAAGGGCAGAAATCCCATCATTCGAATAAGTGTTAGTTCGTGTAATGCAGGGGTCTTCAACCTTTTTCAGTCCAAGGGCCAATTTTGTTCGTTCTTGTTGGTTCGTGGGCTGCACTTCCGTACCTGCAATATTGAAAGTGAAAAGAGCGAATCCGGAGCGGGCTGCTCCCGAATCCGCCTTTGTTTTTTTCTTAGGTTCTTATATTAGTTTTGTGCCTCCGAAAATACTTTTTCGGTCCACCCCTGGGACAAAATATATATTATAAAATACGTGTAAAAGTAAAAAATACGTTTACAATACTTTTAATTATTGGTACATGAAGCAAAATCAAACATTTTAATGAATTTTTAGCGCTCCTTACTTTTTACAAGCCTGTCAATATCAAAGGTCTTATTTTGATGTCGCACCCTAGGAGTGTTTTTATGGTGGACGTCAGTTATTCAGGACCTAATTTTTGATTTTACCAACTTCATTCTTGAAAAGAATTGTTCGAAGACGTAAGTGCTCCCGAACAGTGATATCGTTTACAGAGCATGCAGTCGGATGGTTGGGAAGATGTTCTTACCGATTTATTTAGAATAGAATTCATTGAGTGGTAAGTTGAATTTTGTTTTAAAATCACTGTTGCACTGCAAATCAATAAAACTACCTCTAATGCCCATGTGTACAAGAAAACTTGTCAAACCTGTTACTTTAGTTCGCTAGCGTTTTAAGATATTTATTACGAAATGTGAAAATGTGAGTAAAATAAAATAAATAAATTTAAGACTCGCACTGCCCACTGTAGTCCAGGGTTTAGTTCCCTAGGCCTTAAGAGGTTCACATTACTCGGAAAATTGTAGGTTCAGAGGTTCGGATTCCTCAGAAAACGGTAGACCCCAGCGTAGCATCACCATCGTAGTCCTTGAGCTGTAAAACCACAACTAAATTACTCGTTATATTCAAGAAATGCTTATGTTCATTATCTTAAACTTGTCTTGCGTGCTTAAATATACATGAGTTTCGAAATAAAGTATTTAAACGATTGAAATGTACTGTTTCAGCTACTTCAGGAATGCCCCCTATTTTGCTGCCAAATTTTTCTGTCCAGTGGGTGACCGCTAATGAGGGGTTTCACTGTATTGCAAGAAATTATTAGTTAAAGCATAAGTTTAAATAACTGTAAGTAAAAAATTTGCACTTATAAAAAGAGTACAATATATAAAATTTTTTGTGAAGTATTTCTTTTCTTCGTAAAGGAGAAAGGATGCGATAACATCCCGAATCCGCCATTGCCTAAAAGCGTTGTCAAGTAACATGAATTAAAATTTGACGCAATGGACAGTAAACCGAGTAACAGGGGTATTTTTAAATAGAACAGGAGTGAATATTAATTTGCTCGAATTCCAACGACAATTGATGACCCCTAGCACCTTAGCCATAGGTTACCCGATTGCTTATCAGCACTTTCCTACTATTCAAACATCTACAAAATACCGAAGGAGGATATAGTTTTGATAACAATTAAGCATTCGACTCCCCCTCACCAAATTAGTCATAGAAACTTAATTCTCCCTGTAGAGAGCCTTTGTTCCTGCTTTGCTAATTCTTGTTTTCACTTATATGTGACATAAATACCATCTTTGTTTTTATTGGAAAATGATTAAGTTATTATTTTAGAATCTTGGGAATTATCATAAATCTTTCAGACTAAATGTGAGTTTTCGTGATTGGGTTCATTTGAATAATTACTAGTGGCGCTTACTTCATTGACTTGTGATATTGACAAGTTGCTCATTAAGCTTTCTAGCTGTATTTTACTCATCAAGTTGTTATTGATGAATTACTCTTCAACTTGATATTGATGAGTTACTCATACGTGGATATTTATATTCGAATTCCTTAATTATTGTTTAAGCAGGGGCTCTACAATTTGAACATATAAGTTTGGGTGATGGTATCTTTTAATATATTTTGCAATACATTTTTGTTGCTAAATCCAGAGAAATTTTATAGTTGAAGAACGTCGTTATGAATTTTGATGAGTGCATGTATAATTTAAAATAAAATAACATTTGTATACACCAGTTTTCGGGATTGTCTGTTATTAGAATAGGAATAGTTATTACGTAAATATCTGATATGGTACGTAAGTAATCTAAGTGGAACAATTCTAAACAAGTTGAGCTAGTGTTTACAAAATGCTTGGGAAATTTTGTATGCGATTGCAAAATAAAGTTCCCTAATGACAGCGTGGGGAGTCTTCTGAAAGAACAATCCCCCCACTTGATAAAACACTTTGTGCTTATTCATAACAACCAGCTGAAAGGACACGGAGGTTAAAGATAAATTGGGCTAGCTCGCTACCAAGTACTTCTAGCCGATCGAAACCGGAGTTAATGCAATTATTGCGACCAGCTTTCTCGACAAATTGGATCTACTTCTAAGCATAGTACTATTGCTAGGATGCCATTACGAACTGGATCCCAGTTGAATAATTCCCATATTGCAGACAATATTTCAACTTTTTTGTTGGACGATATCTAATTTGTAACAATCTACTTTTTACTTTTTTTTTTCTTTTACGATATGGGTGGATATAATACCTTCTTTTGAGGTATTGAAAGTATTTTAACATTATTTCAAGTTCCAATTTCTGGGAAAAGAATTCAGGAAATCTTCAAATAATAATTTTAAGATACAGTTTTCAACTCTGATATTTTTCGTCCGTATGTGTGAAGAAATGAATAAATGGAGATTAATATGAAAGTATTATCATGATGTACTTTATTTCAGGAAAAATATGCATATTAGCAAATTTAATTATAAAAATATAACTATTAATCAATTTCCTGGGCAGCGATGGAAGAAAGCATGGGCAAATATGAGCATGGCCAAAATTATAGCCTAAAAACCTTCAAATCTAATTAAATTACACAAATGTGTATTTGAGTGATAAAAGGATGAACTAATTAATGAATAAATTGAGAATATGATATTTATTCTTATTATCTTCATTCTTATCTGTATTGCAATACTTTCAACAGCTTACAAACGAAATTTTTATTTTGATAATAAAATTATATCATAGAATTGTATGAAATGGAATATGTTAGGAGAAATCGAAGTATTTTGGGCCTTGGGCTTTACAGTAAAAGCAATTGAGCATGTATCAAACACTTTCTGAATGTTTGCTTTGGAAATAGCTTGCCACTGGTAGATAGAGGAAAGGTGTTCCCTTCCCAAACCATGCATTCGCACACCTAGTTCCTGAATGCAAACTGCCGAATACTATCAAAGATTGAAGAGAACTGGGTTGACAGCTCAGCCAGAATTCGGTATGACGTTGTGATTTAGGTTGCAAAATAGGAAAGTTATTGATGTCAACATATTCACAGAATTCAGCTGGAGTTCTACGTGTGTTTCGATAGTTCTGCCTGTCTACAGACTGCAACATTTCACAGAACATTACTTGTGTAGTTGTAACGGAGCAAGGGCATTCAAAATGGCACATTAATTACTTTTACTACTATGCAACAATTTGCAGAAGTATATAAGTTTGTATAAGTATATGTGCTTGTTCAAATATGGAAACATTTGCCTACCATTATTTTAGAATCCCACTTTTTTTTTTAAACTAGGGTGTAAAATCTTGTTTTGGAATGCCCCATTAAATTAGCTGTAATTTAAAAAGGCCGCATTAGTTTAGATATAATTTAAAAGACATAATTTAGTTGTAATCCAAGGCCTCATTAAGTTAGCTGTAATCCAAGAAGGCCGCATTAAATTAGCTTCAGTCTAAGAAGGCCTTATGATGTTAGATATAATCTAAGGGCTCATTAAGTTAGCTGTAATCTAAGAAGGCTTCATTAAGTTAGCTGTAATCTAAGAAGGCTTCATTAAGTTAGCTGTAATCCAATAAAGCGCCTGTTTTAATTGATCAATCAGGGAAGATTTTCTATTAAATTTTCTTGTGCGTTTTTGTGAATTAAAATACGCTTATTTTAATATTACAATAAAAGAGGTATAAAATAGATTATTAAATTACTAAAATACATTAAAACCTCTCTTAACGACCACCTCTATTCAGCTACTACCTCCTTTAACGCCCACCTTTTCTGTGGAAACTTTTCTTCCCCATATACTCAATTCTAAATTTACCTTCATTCAAAGGCCACCTCTGAGCGACCGCTTTTTCACGGAACGGACAGTGGTCGTTTTAGGGAAGTTTTACTCTAATTTGTTCTGTAAATCTAGATTAATTCAAAGGCTCCATTTAGTGCCTTAGAAGGCCCGCATATAGCCTTATGGTCGTAGATTTCCATCCCTTTCTTAAACCCTCAAGGATGGAATTTTTGGCAAAAAAAAAATTTCTGGATTCAAGGGGAGGGAGAATTTTACTGACTTGTTACTCACTATGGGTTATTATTATATTATATATTATTGTTATTATGTGTTATTATTATTATGTTACTCACTAAGGGTTTACGCTATATATATTTCAAACGTAACCAAACAAATGGTTTATTTCCCATCATTATAACTAGCGTTTACTGTACCTATAGCTACAACGATGGAGAACCTTGCGGAAAGCTCAAAATTCGTATTTTATGGCTTTACTTTTCAGAACATTTCGCAATTTTAAAATAAATTCTTATTTATTTTCTTTGGGTATCGCTAATGCTTTATCCTGAGAGTTTTTTATGCTTTTTTTATTAAATCAGAGACCAAAATTGCACTAAATTTCAAGTAAATCCGTAAACTGAATTTGTGCGAAGCGATAGTCCCGCTTTTGTCTCTTCATAATAATAGAAACCGTAGAAAATAGTTTTCAAATTATGGATTTCAAATTTAAATTTAGTATCGGATATCCTGGAACCAGCCATTCGCTTTCTTCTTTTTTAGCCTGTATTTCTTCTTAGCTTTCCTGAGGGGAAAAGGAGCAATCAACGTCTCGAGTTGCAGAGAATCTAAAATACTGTGGAAAAAAACCTTAAATCAAATATGAAATAATCCCATTTCGGGAAATGAGAATCTAGAAAAGTGAGTTTTCTCAATTATTTAGGGGAGGGAGCTTTTTTTTCCGTATTTTGATAAATGTCTCCATTTGACGTCTCCAATGATCGCTAACCTTGTTTCGATCTTTGGTTTAAAATTTCTTAAGGGAGTTGATTTTTTTTTATTTCCTTTCCCTTTTCTCTTGTTGAAGAAAGCCTCTTTGATTGGGTACATTCTTTACGCGTACAAGCTCCAATGCCTGCTCTGTGATATTGTATAATTATAAATAATTACTTTCTTTGTAATTCTGTAATTCAACCCCAGTCTCACCTGTGAATTTAACCCCAGTAAACCTTGGCGTTTCGTTTTAGTGAATACAGAAATCTTATAACTGCTTAACTGTGAGCACGGGTAAAATGATGAATCATTAAAGATTTCTATTTCGGTCACTGCCGTACGCAGGGGGCGTTAATGGGGACCCCCCCATTGCGATGCAATTTTGTCTATATACATATGAATATATTAAGTTGTAGCTCTGTAGCCCCCCCTTAGAAGTACGTAACGCCTCCCTTTATAAACTTTTTGCCTATGCTAATCCATATAGGTTTGAAATAATGTGGAGTTATAACTGGTTTTATAAATTTCGATGACATTTACTATTTCCCTCATTAAATTAAGAGCTTTTTAGTTACTCTGGCCCTACAGTCTCTGAGGCATCGGGTTCTCCCTGACAGTCATTCCTAATTCTCCTCTGTCTGACGATTTTCTTCGACGTCTTTTCACTCCCCTTCATATGTCTTGCACGCCATGCAGACATCTTTTCCCAGGGCGACTCACTTTTGTGTTTCTAGATTCTCGTAACCACCATAATCATTCTTGTCTCTCCTGTTCTTTTCACATTTCCATGTTGTTTACTTTTTTTTACTTCAGCCACCAATTTCGGGTTTTTACTCAGTTGACATATTTCCTTGTTTTTTCTGATTTTTCGTTTCCTATTTTCCCTATTCCTTGCTGTGAGATTTTTTCTAGTCCATCTGCTATTCATACTGTCTTCCATTACAATGGCTTTTAAATAGTTTAACAGCTGTACTACTTCACCAAAACCGCTATCCGTCTCTTCTCTTCAGGTTCTACGCTGTATTAAACTCACAAACATACATTTTTTCCCTTCCCAAAACTTTCACACCCGCTTTTATTTTGCATATTTTTAATGTACTTAGTATCTTGCCCGAGAGGAAGGTTAGATATACGTCGAGGTTAGCTACGTCAATCAAAATATGCCCTAATAAATATTACTAGCTATTAGGGCCAAGGGTGTGCCGAATAAATGTCGATTGTATTTAATAAATACACTCTATAACAAAAAAAAATCGACGCACCAAGGAGGAGTTGTCCGATTGCGATAAAAATTGGTGGATGTGAAGAACATACATAGAAAAAGAAAGGATTAAAATTTCAGAATAATTGAATGATTTATTGCAGAGTTTGACCGTTACAAAGGGAGGAAGTCAATAAGGCGTTGGTCCACCTCTGGCCTGGATGCAAGCTGTCACCCGGCGTGGCATAGACTGATAAAGATCCCGGATGGTGTCCTGCGGAATTTCTTGCCAAATTGTCTCCAACTGTCGGGCTAAATCGTCAACATTCCGGGATGGTTGCAATCGCCTTCCCATAGCGTCCCAAATGTGCTCTATGGGAGAGAGATCAGGAGACCTAGCTTGCCAAGGAAGTGTTGGGCAAGCTTGAAGACAATTCATAGCAACACGTGCCGTGTGCGGCCGGGCATTGTCTTGTTGAAACGTAAGTCCAGGGTGTCGCAAAAGGAACGGTAACACAACCGGTCGTAGAATGTCGTCTACGTACCGCTGTGCTGTAAGTGTGCCAGAAATGACCACCAAAGGGGTCCGGCTATCAAAGGAGATGGCACCCCAGACCATAACGCCCTGTTGTGGGCATGTGTGGCGTGCGATAGTAAGGGCAGGATCCCCACGCTGCCCTGGACGTCTCCAGACACGTCTGCGGTTGTCGTCAGGACACAGTTGGAAACGGGACTCGTCACTAAAGACTATACGTCCCCAGTCAGCGCAGTTCCAAGTTGATCGAGCCCGGCACCACTGTAATCGGACTTGACGGTGTAAAGGCGTGAGAGGTAAGCGGCGTAACGGTCGGCGCGAGCGTAAATTCCGCTCTCTCAGTCGTCTGCAGAGGGTCATGTTGGACACATGTGTGCGGGCCACACGTTGGATAGTTGATAACGACGAATCCGGTGCTGTGACAGCTGCTCTGACAATCGCTCTGTCTTCCCGTTCTGTTGTGGCCCTAGGTCGACCGCTGCCGTCCCGACGCTGACATCTGCCGTTGTTGACCCACTCTTGCCAGCACCGTCCAATCGCCGCATCGCTTCGACCCACATGTCCAGCGATTCTTCGATTCGTCCAACCAGCCTCTTTCAATCCGATAGCACGACCTCTTTCAAACTCTGACATATGCTCGTAATGAGCACGAATCTTTCGGCGAGGCATTGTTACAGTCGACGTAAGATATCCGCAGTCAAAATGCAACAGAAATTTTGACCACATATTGAGAATCGCTCCTTATATACACCTGCTGAATGCGCAGTTCCGATGCACTGGAGTTCCCGCTATTCATTCATTGGACACCAAATTTTAATCATTTGCATGTTCGGTCAAAATGTCTTTGCATACGAAATTTCATTACAATCGGACAACTCCTTCTTGGTGAGTGGATTTTTTTGTTATAAAATGTTTTATCGTTTACACATTAACCTATGTTCCTGAATATGTTTCTTATTGATCCAGGTTCCTTAATGCGTTCGTTTCTTATTACCTAGGTTTCCGACTACGATTTTTTATTACTAACCTAGGCTCCCGACTACATTTGTTTATTTACCTAGCTTCTCGATGACATTTGTTTCTTATTAACTTAGGTTCCCGAATATATTTTTCGTATTAACCTAGGTTCCCGAATATATTTCTTTCTTATCATATATTCCCCAGTACATTTTTCCCTATTATTATAACCATTTATTTTTAATTCTCATTTTAAAACTGTATGCACGGTTTCACCTTGATTGTAGCAGAATGATTTTCGCTGTCCTTGCGCCAGAAAAATGCAACCAACTTATCATAAATTTCAGAATACACGTGTCTCCAATTAACCTAGGGAGAATAAATTTATTAATGTAATGCTTATTTATTCGTATACTGAAATAAAACGAAATTGTTTCTTTATACTGCACTTCCCATTAGTATCACACTGGGTATTACAATTGTAACATTACTGTGCATCACTGTGTACCACATGCGTATTACCCCTAAGAATCACTTATTATCCTTAAAAAGTATTACCTTATATTGAATTACTCTCATCTCTACATTTCTCCGTAGGAATTCCAGGCGACAAAGGCGATAAAGGTGATAGAGGGGACCGTGGATTACCTGGTGATACTGGGCCAAGGGGACAACAAGGATTTCCCGGAAATATGGGCCCGCTGGGGCCAAAAGGTAATGAATTTATTCTGTAGAAAGTAAATACATTTGAAGTATTAATAATATCTAAGTACATATCTTTGACTGCCTATATTTCATCTAATGTTTTTTGTAAGAAACCTATGTAATTGTATTCATAAATAAATAGCCAGCTGCTATCAAGATAGTTTGTATTACTGTAAAATAAGCTCAGTGAGATTTAACAATAATACTCCAAATTTAAGTCTTAGAATTCTTTTATTTTTTTTGTTTTTTAAAATCGAAAACATGAAAACAAGGTCGGTCATTACCAATGAAAACGTTTTCGTTGAACTTCTTTTTACCCCATAAATCGCGTCCATAAAATCCTTTTGCCAATGAGTTTGGTAAAAATTTCCATGACACAGATTAGGAACACATTTTTCTCAATATATCTGCAAAACTTTATCTTCATAATTGTCCCCTTGTCCTGCATTGCAGTAGAGCATTGTATCGCCAATGAATCACATGCGCACTAAATAGATAGAAAATAAAACTAATGTGTTGAAATAGCCATTTCATTTCTTTCTGTATGCCTCAAAGGTTGACATCTTAACAGCAAATTATAACAAACAACAAAAATTATTTATGTTTGTTTGTTTGGATGTTTTAAGGCGCAAGAGCATCTGGGCTATACTGCGCCAAAGAAGAATTATTTAAGAACAAAACTTATTTTACAGTCTTTCCATATAATACAACACTAAGTTCCAATAGCTCTACAATAGATATCTATATGAAAGAATTCTTGTAGATAAATTACAAATCGATATTTGGTACTTCCTTCGTGTGATGTTTTGCTTTTTGATTAACACTTAGGTGAAAGTGGAAAATCAGGTATACCAGGCTTGGACGGTCGGGATGGCATACCAGGAGAACCGGGGCTTGACGGTGTACCCGGAAGAGACGGTATTGATGGCATACCTGGCCGTGACGGTATACCCGGAATTCCAGGAACTCCCGGTCGACCAGGAACAAATGGAACAAACGGTAAGTCAGAGCAGTAAAACATTTAACTGGAATTATATAAGAAAGTACATTATTGTTAATAATAAATTATTATCAGTAAGGCAGAATTATTAGTCATGCCGCATTATTTGTAACACCGTATTAGTAGTAGTAGTAATGAGGTAAATATAAGAAATCTTATATACATTAAAAATCTTATATACATTAAAAATCTTATATACATTAAAAATGTTCACGAACTTGTCATTTAAGCCACAAGGAATATTTTCTAAATATCTAAATAGGTATATTCATCTTGGAACAAGTATACGAGCACATCATTTAAATATATTTTGAATGCATTTAATAGATGAAATTATTACTAAAACAAATATAATGTCACTTACAAGAATTTATTACACTGTTAGGCAATATATTTGGATGCATTTTATCATTTTCCATTCAATTACTCAACTAGTTTATAATCAAGTGAGAAATGTTTAGTTTAAATTATTCAAAACACATACTGATGATGATGTAATGCAGTTGAATTAAAGATATTGTAGTTTTCCTTTAATATCCTAAAAGAGAAATTACTCAATGCGTTTCAAGAAGATAAAACTGCCCTTCTCTAGAATCATATAATTAACTGATAAATATAAAAACTCAAGATGCCCCTGTTATAATTTTAGCTCATTACAGCCGATAGCTATATAAGTCCAACTTCGTTTACCCGAAATGGGTCGATACGTTTTATATATGCGCTTGAAAATTCCTTGCATTTCAAAATAAACTTCATATTGAAGCAGACATATATTTACATGATGGGTAGTTTAAGAAATTTAGAAATGAAAATCGAATGTTTTTTCCATATAATATCATTTTTTGCAAATACTTTTGATTAGCATATTCACTACGAAGGTATCAGCATATGGAACCTTAGAGGTAATCTTTACAGGACTGAAGTATCAATATATGAACCTTTTAGAGGTAATCTTTACAGGACTGAAGTATCAATATATGAACTCAGAGGTAATCTTGTTGCGGACTGAAGTATCAATATATGAACCTTAGAGGCACTCCACAGGACTGCAAAGCATCAATATATGAACCTAGAGGTAATTCATAGACTGAAGTATCGATATATGAACCTTAGAGGTAATATTTACAGGGACTGAAGTATCACAAATACTTTTGATTAGCATATTCACTACGAAGGTATCAGCATATGGAACCTTAGAGGTATCTTTACAGGACTGAAGTATCAATATATGAACCTTATCATTTAATTGGTATAGGTTGAGTAGAGGGAAGCCAATACTGCCTAGCTCGCTGTCTTCGCATACTTATGCCTCAGTATTCAAACTTCACTGAGTTCGTTCTTCTCGTATTTTTGTCCATCGATTGGCATGTTAACTATTTATTATAATACATTTTACATCAAATTTAATTAAATACCTCTCTGACTTCTATAAGTTAGCAAAAGGATTTAAATGTTTCCAATAGCTTCCTTTAAAACCTAGTCAACGGAGCAAGCAATTTAAATTAAATGTACTTGATTTTATGTGGACTAAAATTATTGAGTTTTGCCTTTTTTTTTTTCAAGTGAAGCTTTATTGCTTTAAGTGTGTAATTCATTTTTAATTTTAATTCTATTGCATTGCTTTTTATAAAAATACGAATTTAGATCGAAGAATTTTCACGAAAATGGGTTCTTTGAAATTTTATCCTGAAACACAAAATATCTAAATTCCAATGATAAATATGCAAAATCAAAAAGATTCAATGTCTGGATCAAAACCAGTTCTATGTCATTAATTTATTAACACAAAAACATTTTCACTGAACAAAAAAAGTGAAATTCCCGAGACAATTTCTTAAAATAAAATTAGAATTACGCCTTCCTCTTTCGTCTTGTCTCTCGAAAAATTGAAACGCCCTTTCCATGCATTAAAATAATTGTAATTCGCTGTAGCCTGCTATCCTTTATATATTGGCCCACATGCATTTATCATCCTCCTGATAGATATCTCAGGAGAACATGTTTTTTAGATAAATGTATTCAAATTCAAAAAAATGAAGTCGAGTTTTTTTAGTTTCTACGTGAAAAACGCAGATTCGTTTATTTGATGCGTATTGATGCACTTTTATTACGAATTCCCATTTGATAAACGAGAAACTGATGGCTGCAACGATTTATCATTTGTTTTGTCGTTTCCGCGTCGATTTTTATACCTAAATTTTCGGGAGAGAGTATTAAATCTTCCTTTTTATTTTCCTAAATATCGATTATGGCTATTCAATAGAATTTTGCTGGTGTCATGGAGACGGGGTTCACTTTCCTATAATCCGGTTTTTCAACTCATAAAATTTGATTAAAGAAGTTATATTGATACACTGATTGATAATAGTTCAGTTTTCTAAATTTACGATAAAGGAAATTTCGTTATGGGTATATGTTTTTTAATAAAGTATATTAGTACGCTTTTGAATATATACTGTGGAGACTATAGCCTATAGTATGAAAGATACATTAGACCAAGATTAGTTGAGATTGGATTTCTTATGGTGCAGCAGAATGGGGGGGGATCATACTTCGTCAAACGAGGTATTAAGATACTACAGTATAACTACGGACTACAGTATAGCTTATAAATTGCAATATAGGACATAGTTGCATACAGTTGAGGTTTATGTTTCGCGTCCAAGTGCACTTATGTTGTATGCTGGTTTGTTAAAGGGCTCTAAGGATTTAACAATTTTAAATATAGTATAATGACGTATGGAAATTAATGAAGTTACCGCAGCTTCACCAACAACTTCCGGAAATATGCACACTATTATAGCTTCTTGCTTGCAGGACTTCTTCCACGGCCCTGCGGTTGCACAACAGTAACATGTTCAAAGCCAAGTGTACCGTTTACCATGGTTCGACAGCCAATGCGATGTCAGAAGGACGCCCCCTTACCGACTAATTGCTTATTGTAGTTCGGGGGTTGGGTTCCTTGGGAAACTGCATGTCCCAGCTTAGCATGACCTTTTCTGTCCTTGCAGCGTAAAGTTGCAGAAATTAACAAAAGAGTGAGATGAACAAATGATATCAGTGGTCGGCAGTATTGATCTACACTCGTGCGAAATTTAATTGGAACTTAGTTGGAATGAACAGTTTCAGTCTTATAGGTAAATATAGAACCCTTTTGATTGAAGAAATTTTCAGTCAGAGTGAATATTATTTCTCTGTCGTGGATTAACGACATTGAGTCTAATGGAAAATTAAATGCAAAAATTGGAAACATCTCAAAGGAGCATGAAAACATGCACATGTATCATATACTTGTAACATACACAATATAACAACACGTATAGGGTGATCCAAATTAAACAGGAGGTATTTAGACCTCTCTGTAGAGAAAACTACTCGGCCAATTTCACCCAAATTTCGTACACATGCTCCCCTGAGTATGCGGTTTTGATTTCTGAAAGAAAAAAATTGAGTTCATATTTCGGTTGCTAGGGAAGGAAATGGCGCTGCGGAGCAGGCAATTTATTAATATTAACAACGAAAAAGTGTTTTAACATGCAATAACCTTTATTGCAATCACATGAAATTAACTACAAATTACAGTATACCGTAGGATAGTAGGTATGACTAAAAAAAGATTTATGCAATAACTTTATTTCTACCACATGTGGAACCACACTATCATCACAGACACGGCTCGATATGTCCCCCGTCTCTTTGCTCTAGAAATTGCATTCGATGCACAACACATTCCACGGCAGAACGTAACTCATTCGCTTGGAGGTGGGATACATGTTGCGAAATTCTGTCTTTTAAGACTGCTAAGTTCGGAACATTGCCTTTATAAACGCAGCTCTTTAAATATCCCCACAGCCAAAAGTCACAAGGGTTAAGATCGGGTGACCGAGGCGGCCAAGATGTTGAAAATGACCTGCTAATCACTCTGTCATCCGAAAAGTTTTGCCGTAATAATGTTTGAACAGGCAACGCGATGTGCGGGGGTGCACCATCTTGCATGAAAATTGTAGTGTCAAGCCAATTTATCTGTCGAAGCAAAGGAATGACAAAGTTCCAGAGCATAAATGCATACCTATAGCCTTGGGTAGAGGAGAATGGGCAACGATCGTTACGAAGGTCCAGGTCCTGCAGAGACTGTAGAGCAGAAGAAGGTGGTCACCTTCACAGTGACGGCGAAGGAAGAACGTTGCTGTGCGTTTCCATTTCGGATTTCGATCGAACCTACTTCATAGCGGAACGAGCGTGAACAGGTATGAGCAATTCGGGCATGTGCCAGTTCGGCGCTGCGGAACGTAACCGTTTTACTATGAAGGTGGACTAACAGGGAGTAGCATCAATGAACTTCGGATTTACATTCCAGCAATATCAAAGGAATCTGGTCGTAAAGTACCAGTACCTTACTCTGTTTCGGTTTATTTGTTGTTTGTCTGCTAACTCTGCGATTATTTGTAATATTTATACTGAATTATTATTGTAGTGTTATTGTTGATCTTTCACGATGTATATAGATATTGCGTACCTTCCCCCCATAAAAGTGAATAACATTCTTTGGATCTATACTGATTAAGGTTAACCCACAAGGCCTTCGAAGTCAAAGTGGGCCGCCGCCGCAATTAAAAATGCCGGGGCTGTTTTCTCTCCCCTCTCCATCCCTGCTAATAAGGAATAACTCACCTTCGTTAGCCATGCATTTCGATACTCTATTCAAAATTGTATCATACAGATGTATCATAGCTCTGAAATATTTTCACCATATTTGTTCAACTTATTGAAAAAGATTTGCTGTAGTCTGCTGGGTATACATGTTATTTCATGGACATTTTCTATTGGATATAAAAACAGCCTTCCTGGCTGTGGGCGCAAACAGAGCCACAGCACCTGGCCGATGGCAGACTATCTTTTATATCATTATACATTCTTTGAAATCTTGAGATAAAAGATACGGGATTAAGGTGCAAGTCACTAAATATGGCGCAAGGATGCATGCCACCATTTAACTTTCTGACTCTTTTTGCAGCACTTCAGTATTTTACTGAAATTCTAAGTGTTATTGTTGAAATAACGTATCAACACAGTTCTAACAGAAACTTAACGTTTATTAAACTTCAATAAAGATGACAACGAAGATTTACTCAAAATATATATCAGAATAACACAAAAGTTCAGTAGCACAAATTAGATTACTTCTGAAATTTCACATAATGATCATTATTCGCTGCAAAAGCTCTTCAGAAGACAATTTGGGTTGGCAACGGTTATTCGAGTCACCAATATAGGATTAATCAGGTGGTGGTGAAGAGCTACTGAAAAATTATACTGCATTTGAAGAACAAACTAATGAACATATTCTTGTTGAATAATACGACGAACAACGTTTAAACAACTTCCTAAGAGAGTCGTTAAACTGCCTTGGTTAATGCGATAGCTTCTAAGTAAAACAAAATGTAACGCACGTAACCAGCCAGCAACACGTCGTGAACTATCTCGATAAATGCTGGAGTCCAAGGCGAGTGGAAGTAGCAATAGCATTCTTCAAATGAAACGAATGTCGATTAAGCAGGTAATCTACGGTTGCCGAGTAGTCTTAGTAGAACGTAGAATAACAGTTCGATAACATTAACGGAAGATTAAGTAAAACATATTCCGGACAGACTGCTCTCCAAGCAGTGGAAGCGTTGAAGGCTTGCGTTGGAAGCTAGCTATTGTGCATCCATTCTGAACGGCTTAAATACACGGCTGGCGCAGGCGCTGTTCACGCTGGATGCAGCTCCGGAGAAAGAAGGAATTACCATACACGCAAGAAGGTGCTGACGTAAGCCGTGTGATATTCCAGGACCCATACGGATTACGACGTCACCACAAAGACAATAAAAGAATCCCTGTTTCACTTTATGATAATAAAATTAAGCATTTTTGGAAACTATTTAAAACTATGTATAAATTAGAGGCGTATTTCTAAGTGAGGTGTACAAGGCACATGCTTAGGGATAGCATTTGTAGAGGAGGACAGCTGAGAATCTGAAAATAAATTATCAGTTATAAGCTAAAATTATTAATTAAAACATTCGTCTGAATAACAACGAAAATTCACCTCGTATATAAGAAAGTAAAAAGTATGATATGTAATTTTTTGCATTTGCTTTTAAAAGCATATTTCTAGCTTTGTAAGAGAGAAAGAGGGGGGCCTCTATGGCCTAGGGCTGGCCATTTCCTAAATCCCGCAATTTTATATATTTAGATATAAAAACGAACACTGCATATCAAATCCTTGCTTAAATAATATAAAATTACTAAGCACGGCCATAGTGTTTTTGTTATAGGCCGGCCAAAAACATAGGAACTAACTTGCCTATTCTTGAATTTAAACAATTTTCTCTATCAATTGGTTTATTGCTTCATTTCTTAGAACAAAACTTTCTTTCCTGGACGCAAAATTCGAAAAAGGCATTCCCGTGCCGTAATCGTACTTACGACCGTATGTAGAGATGCGAAGGCTCCACACGCCACTAAGTCAAATGCTCCAGGGTTCAAATTTCATCCATTTGACAAGTAGTCTATTGCATAAAATGGAACACATCTTTCTAAATCTAATGCATATTTTTACGAATTTTTAAGACGGATATTACTTTTTAACTCAATGCTTACAAGGTATGCAAAATTACGTTTTTTAACTTTATTTTCCCTCTAAATTTAATGTTAATGTCAAGAAGAGAATTTTTTGCCAACGCCGGTTAATAAACGTTTCTTCCCTTTCATTAACTATGATGTTTCATTTCATAGAAATTTACGCCATTTTTTAGGCACGAAAAAAAAAGCATTCCCATGCCGGAAATCGACCATGTGTTGTGCCACAACTTGCTACCGTTTATAGTTACCTGGTTACACCCTCCTCCTTTCAGCCAAGAGGTCTCGAGCGAGTCTTCCTCTATACAGAAACTGTTGTCATCATTTTTTTTCAAATTTTATCCGTTTGACCGTACGTAAATTGCATGAAATAGAACACGTTTTTCTCCACCCAATTTATATTTTAAACACATTTTTAAAACTAATATGTTCATTTTAAAGTCAATTTATAAACGTCAAGCAAAATTGCATTTTTAAACACTCTTTTGCCATTTAACCTTTAATTAGGGGGGCCACTAAACCTTTAATTAGGGGGCCACTAATCTCCATCAGTGCCTTAACTGTTAGTCCATGCAGTGACCCTAGTTCAACTCTATATCAGGATGATACCTCTTTCTCCCCGATACATTGAAAGCCATGATTTGATCCAGGCTTGTATCCAGGATGAAAGGGCAACTGGGTCAAGGCAAAGGGCCTATAGGACACAGGGCACCTGGGAATTGTTCTATATATATGTAAATGGCTCGATAAGCAACTGGGGAACAAGCATGGGGCAACTGGGGACATACTCCCGCTGGCCTCGGCTTGGTTACAGGCCTAGTTGGATCTTAAGCATCTGTGTTGGAAATTCACACATTTTCATTCATATTATCTTCCAAAAATTACCCCACGAAAAATTACAAAAAGCACTCTCCGTTGGCTTTACGTATTGGCCATTTTGCAATTCTATTATCCCTGATAAAAGTAATAATATCTTATAAAAACAAACACCTTAATTATAATTTGGGAAGGAGTTTTTATTTAAATTTGGTTTCTTCAAAGTAGCTGTTCGATGGAAATATATAAAATATCTACATCGCCATATGTCAGCTTCCGCCTATGTTTGGTTCTATTACCATAGAATTTTTTGTTATATCATGGACGCTGTGATAATACGGATGTGCGAAACGAATAATTGGATTAATTCCTTTATAATTTAACTTTGATAATCTCACGACAACGTAATCATTGTTTTCATTATCATTCCTAAAATTATCTCCTCTGTGTTTGTATTATTGTTCATTATCTGAAATGTCCGTGTAGCCCTCTTCAACAAAATTTATTTGACAACATATTAGGCGCAATTAAAGATGGAGCTTTTAGATGATTATCTATATTCCTAAAGACCTATCATTGCAAGTATTTGAAGATCTTTTTCTTGGTCTATCAATCCTCGAAGTTCATTAAATACGCTTAAAGATTCCTATTCTCTTATGATATTAAAGAGCTCACATTTGGAATTGATGAAAGACTCCTGGAAAGTTTTCTTGATTAACGATCGTGGTGTGGAGAACTGTCTCTGTCTTTAAATCGAATGAGGTTTCTCTCCCAACACCGTAATATTCTCCAATCTATACCACGATATTCCCCAATCTATACCACGATATTCCAGAAGATTTATGGCTCAAATAATGAGCCTAACGACTGGAATTGTTTCGAGTCTCATAAATGCAGCTGCAGTATGAGCACGCTATTTTAGATTAATAGACACTTAAATAAACCATTTTAATACTTGTATTTTTGAAGGTAAAATTTCTTGTGTTTCTCACCGTTCACTCCCAAAAGCTGTAATAAGGTCGTTCTATATTTTATTCCATTTATTATGATTTATTTTGTTAGGAATGGGTTTTTGACCTTTTTTTATGTTCGATGTTTTTTTTTATTTACAGAACGTTTTCAGTTTTGAATTTCTAAAGAAGTTGCAAACTCTATCTTCTTTTGCAGTTCACTGATATTTCGCTCTTATAAATTAAAAATGTTAATGTTTCTATCATGTCCGGAGCTGTAATCTTAAAACTTAACGTATCTATAGTAAATCAAACAACAATATCAATCAACGTTTATTGGCGTAGTGATACCAGCGCCGATGTCATGGCGTGATTAAATGGTGAAACGTTCGAAAGAAAAATATTTCTGCGTTCGGTGGGACCACTTGCCGGGGGGAGGCTCTACCTACTGAGCTACTACCGTTCTTTCGAACGTTTCACCATCTAATCATGACATAACATCAAAGCACTGGTATCACTACGCCAATAAACGTTGATTGATTTGATCTGCGTAGTGTTCGATTTATATAAAAAAAAGCATCTATAGTAATTTGAAAGTCTAAACTTTTGAATGATAAAATATACGCTCTCTTCTCGGCCACTGAAAGCACACTGGATATTCCCATGTAATTTAAGTAAAAGAAAGTTTAAATTTAATGAAAAGCTGTTCTGAAGAAAGCTAAGTGAAAAGTTTATGAGCAAACTAAAGTAAAACAAACTTATAGTGGAAATTCTCCGAAACTTTTATAATTGAATGGTTTATAAAGAAGTTGTCAAAACTCTCAAAAAGTAACTAAGTTTAAAATATATCACAGGAAAGGCCAACAAATATAAAAATCTAAATATAGCCATAAGGAACATATTTCTATACCAAACATCGTGAAATTTGTGTTCGAGTATTGAACAACGTAATTCCAAGTTAAAATTATTCCGACTCTAATTTAGCATCGTTATTGTCTACGTTCTATTAATGTTGCTTAATTTGAATTATGGATTCAACCGACAACCATATGACCCAAAAGATTGATCGTTGATATTGCAGGCCAAACATATTACCCAGTATGCGTTATCAATTTCCCATGAATTTTAATGGGTTGGCTGGCACATGATAATTCAAGCGAAACTGTCATAATTTAATATGGTCTCGTAGATTATATGCTTGACTTCTAGAGATATCAGCTGTTCCGTCTCTTCAGAGAATCGACATCTCATCAAAATATGATTCATAATTCCTTCCTTAGGAATGTGTAATTCCCTGCTTAGGAGTCCTTTCTCCCCTTATTCCCTCCTTAAGACACATTTCAACCGTATCCCCCTGTAGGAATCCTTTCTTAGGGACTCTTTCGCCCCATAGAAATTCCTAGTTTCTTTCTTAGTAATTCAGAACGTTTGATATATTTTATAAAGGCTATATTTCTTCAATAAAAGATGCTTTAAATTAAAGAATATATTAAATATACTTTAGAAGGTGGTAAGTAAATGAAAGATCTAAGTAATTATTACATATATGTGACCAATAATTCATAGCCTAATCCTTTTCTCATTTAGATTATCCTAATTCCATGTATTGCTGTACTACTTATTTACAATTTTTATCAGTCGTGGTCTTTGCTGGTGACTTTTTGAAATAAAACCAAGTTAAGAGTAGTCTAGAGTAAACATGATACAGTTTCACATATAATTTAACAGATTGCATAGGGGCTATAACTCTTTAAGAGGACTAAAAATATCATTCCATGCATGCCACGCTTTTGTAAACAAAGCAATACCAATCACTCTGTAGAAATTTTAAACATTTGAAACATCCTTTTGTTCATTCTAGAATTCGTTTGCGCACAAACAACTGATGACTATCTCCGAAAAAATACAAAAAATAATTATATTGAGGGCTACTTAAAAATGTTGACGTAGAAAATTTAGTCATATATATGGTAAAATTTTTGAAGTGAAGAAGGAAAGATGAATAGAGAGTGAAGGAGAAAGAGATTTGATCAAAGATGATTAGGAGCAACAAATGATGAAAAAAATGTAAGCAACGTGTAAAAGAAGTCTGTAGTCGGGGGAATTAGTTCTACAGTTAGTGGAAGGAGACGGGTATATAGGGCCAGAAATTTTTATTGAGAATTAAAAGATAAAGTATTCATCATTCATAGATCACACCCAAAGGAAGGTGAAATCGTATCTGGAAAAACATATATCTATCACGAGAGCATAACTCAGAACGTTAAGTCTGGGTCTATAGAAACAACGAGTTTCAGCCCATTTTCAATAGAAGATACTTGAGGAAATGTATTCACACGATAGTATCCCTCTCTTGAAAATGGACTAACAGTCTTGCAGGTGTTTTATGAGGATAGTTCTGTTTTGCTAAAAATCACAATTAACTGAGAAGGGGATAAAGCAAAGGGAGAAACCGAGGAATTTGGCATTCAATAAAAACATAGAATAGGAATTTAATATGATTATAAATAAATATTCCTTGGTCAAACGACGTATTTCAAATATGCTCCTGTTTGTAAAAATTGCAACACCATGAAGGAATCACTTGATTGAGCTGAAACTTTCAGGAAATGCAAATTAGGGTATGCTATTCAAATGATTAGAATTTCAGAGTCATCACGCATGCGTGGGCTGAGCAGCGCCCTCTCAACTACTGATGGATCCGCATAAATAGAGGGCTGTAGCGGGGCGTGTATGGTTATCTGCTAGTGGTAAACGTTACATGAGACGTCACTATGCCTCTACGACGAAAGAGGGCGACATTTCAGCAAGTTACGGAGTTTGAACGGGGACGAATGATCGGCCTTCGTGAAGGAGGGTTTTCTTATCGTGCAATAGCAGCTCGTATGGGGCGTAACAGCAGCACAGTGATGCGAGTGTGGAAGCAGTGGGTTCAAGAGAACCAGACAACTCGGAAATCCGGGAGTGGACGCCGAAAGGTGACGTCAGCACGGGATGATAGACACCTGGTCCGCATGGCGGTGACGGACCGTTTTGCTTCATCTGGACAGTTGGCAGAACGTTGGTGCACTGCTACAGGTGTATCATTGTGTGCTTCATCAATTAGTTGGCGTTTACTGCACCGTGGATTGCGTGCAAGAGTTCCTTTATACAGGATCCCCCTGACGCAAAACCATCGGCGCCTGCGGCTACAATGGGCTCATGGACATAGAGACTGGCGTGCTGATTGGCAACAAGTGGTGTTTTCTGATGAATCCCGCTTTAATTTGGGGTACAGTGATGGCCGCATCCGTGTTAGACGCTATACCGGTGAACGCCACCTTCCGGAGTGCGTTATCCAACGTCATAGTGGACGAACCCCCAGCGTTATGGTCTGGGGTGCGATTGCGTATCATCGACGATCTCAGCTGCTACGAATTGTGGGTAATCTTAACAGCAACCGGTACATCAATGAAGTTCTGGAGCCCGAAGTTGTTCCCTTCCTTCAAGGCATTCCCGGAGCTGTATTTCAACAGGACAATGCCCGCCCACATATTGCCAGGAATGTTCAAGACTTCTTTTCATCACAACAGATACAGCTTCTTCCTTGGCCTGCCTATTCGCCGGATATGTCGCCGATTGAACATGTGTGGGATTTCGTTGGTCGGCGTCTCGCTCGTGATCCTCGTCCCATAGCTACTACAGATGAACTTTGGGGTCGCATACAAGCAATCTGGAATGCTCTTCCTCAGGCACACATTCAACATCTGTTTGATTCCATGCCACGTCGTATAGCATCACTTATTGCAGCGCGTGGTGGCTTCACCAAATACTGATTTTCGACATGTAATATTGTTTTTTTTGCTTTGTAATTTTAATCGTTTATTTGTATCAACACAGGTCGTTTGTACATTAAATTTCATTCAATTCGGACGAGTCCTTCATGGTGTTGCAATTTTTACAAACATGAGTATATGTTGATAATGAAACGGCGTATAGGACTCCATGTTATTTGTACCTGTAATAAAACGTAAATTATGTAAAAAAAATGCCTTTGAGTTGTTTTAATTCCGAAATAGGTATATTAGTTCGAACCGAAGTGTTATTACAAATTAGACTACCGAGGCCCCAGAAATGATTCCCTTATCATCTATATGTTCGTTAGAATATGATCTCTGATCTTTATATTTATCTTTGCACTATCAATCTCCAACCACACACACATGTGAAATTGAGTGTGCTACTGTTCCAGTAGCTTCCTTCGTTAGTCATGCAGTAAACGTATTATCCCTGCGGAGAGTAATAATATCCTAACAGAGAACTTGAAAATACTTCTAAAGGGGCGACAGACTGGAAAAGACTGGAAGAATGGAATAATATTCGACTCTGGAATAACTTTCTTTACATATTGTCCTCGTACAATAATTTTTGCCTCCCACGTATAGAGTATAGCTCTAGTTTGAGCTATATATACGTGGGTGGCAAAAATTATTGTATAATAAATTCCCCCACGAAAAACTCACAAAAATCTCGCCCCGGAGGCTTTTCTGTGTTGACCATATTTGGCAATTGTGTTATCCCTGTGAAGGGTAATAATATCTTACATATTGTCCTTTTAAATGACACAAGATTTGCAAACATTTGATCATTTTTTAACGACAACTTTTAATTTCTGTTTATTGATATTCTACCTTTCCTTATACTCCTAACACTTCTCGTTTTAATTTTCTAATGCATTTTGAATGAGTTGTTATAATTATCAAATAAACGTGCATATAGTTTAATATATAATGTGCAGTATTTGGTATAATATCTTGTCCTTTTCCTCACCTCCTAGCGGATGCAAGGTTTCTACTAAATATATCAATTTTCTCATTGTTTTACAAGTTCCTTGATTTTTGCCTATTTTTTACCCAACTCTTTAAGATTTTTTCTTGAACCTGTTTGTTTTTTTTAGCGTTTTCTCCTTCTCCTTGAAGGTTAGAGCCTGTTGCTTATACAAAAACGTTAGGACTATTTTGAGATTATAGCTTACCCAACTTTATTTTCTTTGCTTGTTTATTTGTTACGCAGGCTTTTGGGTCGAAATAGGTCATAGTTCACGTTTTAGTTATTTTGTTTTGGCTAGTGCATACTTAATAATTTACAGATACTATTTATGAGGACTTAATATTTTACTTAGTTATTGCTTTGGACATTTTCTGTGTTTAGCGTGCATAAAGCAGAACAGAGTTTGAGTCACTTTTTTGTAAGTATTTTTAGTTTGGCTTCGCTTTTTTTGTTGCAAATTTCAAATTGTTTTCAGTTGTGTGGAATTTTCTTTAGTTTCCTGATTCTCTTTTTCTGATGATTCAGCTAAGATATTGCAATTGTTCTATCAGTTTAATATTTTGCGATTGGTACTGAAGTTGTTTCTATTGTTGAAATTAATTCTAATTTAATAAGTCTTCAAAATCAGTTTAGTTTGACGCTTTATTCATTATTCAAAAAACTCTGTAGCCTTTTTTCCCACGTTTCTTTGCCTCTTACGGACAAGTCTTTTTCCAACTCTAGGTCTTCGAAACTTTCCACTGTACAGAAATTTAAATGCCAATTTATTCTTTGGATTGATCTCGAGTTGCATTTCTTATTGTTTTGTTCAATATTGCAAAAAGAAAAGAATTAGCAACGATGGACGATCCTGTTTAATACTCGTTGTCACTTTAAAAGGATCAATAATATTTCCATTAGGTAAAACGTTGCAATCGCAATTTTGATGAAGGCCTTATCTTAGGTTTGTCAATTTTCTGAGTATTTCGAACCATTTTAATGTCTTTTTCAATATTTTCGTTTAGTAAAAACAAAATTTTTTTAGAATCTATCATACAAAGTAACTGATATCCAATATTTTGTCTTAATAAACAGACTATTATTTAGTATGTTATTTTATCTGAATGGGTCTTCTTTCTAAATCTAATTTAAAATACAGTATTATACGAATGGGTATGTATGTCTGTGTGTATGTGTCTGTCTGTACGTATGTACGAGTAATAGTGATATTTCTAAGTAATTTAAAATACAGTATTATACGTATGACATTGCAATTTTCTGAACAATTAAATTTGGTACTGATATCATTACAAAATTTCTCATCTATCTGTCTGTCTGTCTAATGGTGAGTGTATTTTCATATTAATTTGTGTGGTACCCATTCAGATATTTAAAGCTGGCAGGCATGTTTCTCATACAATCAGAGCAATATATTTCTTAAACTTTTGTTTAAGAAATAATAAGTATCATATACATTTTATATAAAACAGGGTTCAAAGTTCGAGTGAGTTCAAGAGAGTTGTTACGACTAACTACGTTTAAATTATGTTTTGTTTTGTTTAAATAAAATGTCAGAAAAAGTCTATTCATGTGAAGCAATAAGGTAAAACGTCAATATTTTGTTCACCTTTTTTTGATACTAATGATGTTAAATTAACAAGAGGCCAATAACAAGAAAAACGCTTGAATTAGCTAAGATTTATTTAAGATTTTATTAATACTGGCGTAAACATATGATGCTTGCAAATATTTTTTCGGATCTGTAATTATTTGGGGCCCAATTAACGTTCCTTTAAGAGCTCAAGTTAGATATAAAGAGGAAAACCAGAAATATTTCTAAAGCGTTCTGTTTATGCACTTCCGTGATTAAGTTCGCGGACTTAAGAAAAGATGGCTACCTCCCAAGGTATTTTTTCTTTAAATATTATAATTAAAAATATATATCTTTAAACCCTTGGATACTCGCTCACCAATAAAAGGTAATTTCCGCTTTTATGCAAAACTTTATGCAGAGGGAGGGATTTTCTTTTCCTCAGCTTTCAAATTAGTTTGGCACGAGACCAAACGAAAGAGAGCGAAAATTATATTTACAAATTTTACCCTAAACTAAGAAATTGAATAGTTTACTGCGAAATAGATTGCTGACCGCGTCCTGTAATTTTGCTCCCCAAAAGATATGAGCTCATCACAAGGCGCAATTTTCCATAAAAGCGCTGTTCTTAGAAAGGAAATTGCTGTGGCAAAGGGATATAGAGAGGGCTGTGAGAAATCTCATATATTTTTCAAAGGATTTGCTGTTGCTCTTCATCTCTTCCCGCATCCCCTATTCTTAAAACCCTTTCTTTTCTAAAAGCCTTTCATCACGGATGCCAATTTTTCCTCGTTGAATATCACAGCTGTTGTGGTCGCTATGACAACCAGCTGGGATGTCGGAGATCATTTTCAGAGAAATAATATCAAAATTTGCGCGATGGAGTCAATTCTGTAATGAATGTAATGTTTTCGAATTTTAATATATTGTGAAACTAAATTATTCAAAGATAATTAAATACTCCGCTTTTATATAAAAATATTTTATAGTTAAAAATTACAATTTATTTTCTATCGTTTTGCATACGAATCCACGAATATTTTAGAAAAAAATAGTGACATCTTTTTATTTAAGCAATTCTTCAAACGAAGGAATTGCAAATTTGATTTCTTTTTAAAGTTTTCAAATTTAAACTATGGATCTACTGAAAATTAAAGGGAAGTTAATTGAAATGAAAATGTAAATTACGTTCAATAATTGGGGCAATGATATTGTAATTTTTTTATCATTAATTTGGTAATATTTTCCATCTTTTTATTTGTTATAGTTTTTCTACAAGTGTTCATGGAACTTGTACAAGAATCTGATCAACTAACCTCTATTTCATAATTGATCACTTTCTTGATTAATTTCTAACGATTGTTTAATAGATTGGTTATTATTTATCGATTAATTGATTAATTAATTATTAATAGGGAGTTATTATTTTTGTAATAACTTGCCACCAACTAACACTTTAACAGTTCAGTTTGCAGTAAAATCCCTCACTATAGCGGATACTAACCCAACAGAAAAAATTGTAATTAAAAGAGAAGGATATTATTATAAAATTGGATTTTTATTTGACTGTACGAAGGGTGGTGACCGTATCTACACAAAATACGTTAAGAGATGTGACTGCATTACCGGTAAACGTACTGAAATTTGAGATATATTTTTTGTATGTGTATATGATCATGTCAACTTTAATTTATATTCATTGTATGACCATGTAGCCTCACAACGCTACGTTAAATGGTGTGTGGATAAATTTTACCATTAATTAATAATACGTATTTTACAACTATATATAATCATGTAATATACAAAGCTATTAATAGCAATATATAATTGAATATGTTCTAATTTTATATACGAAAATGCATTGATAAGAAATAAAGGTGCATTTTTTGGAAATAAGTTAAAACTGTAAATTGAGACTGGTAAAAGAAAATTATTGGAAACCGCTTTTTATATTTTTTATTGAAAATTATTTCTGGGTAGACAGAAGTACCCTAAGACTTCTGATAAATACTTTTGTCAATTTTTGTTAGACATGACGGGATAGCAGCTCTTTTTGTAATTAGTTGCAAATCAATTACGGAAAATGCATTCATCGACAGAAATTGAATCGAACGATCTTCTTCTCTTTCCCTAGCATCCCTTTTATTTTCAAACTTCTCTTTTATTGAAGCTTCAGTTTAAAAGTATGCAATTGACACATAAATTTACTCTTTGCCAATTTCCCCACAGTTTCTCCAAAAAGGAAATAGTCATTCTGAATTGAGCACCTTTACTCATTTGATGCGCATTCTGTACTTGAACTTCGATAATTTTAATATTTAATTACTAAACTCAAATATCATTCAATGACTATCAGACATCATTCAATGACTATCAGACATCATTCAATGACTATCAGACATCATTCAATGACTATGAAATATTACTCAGTGACTATCAAATATTATCCAGTGACTATCAAATGTTATTTAGTGACTGTGTCAAATATTATCCAATGGCTAATCAAATATTAACCAGTGACTATCAAATATTATTCAATGACTATAAAACATTATTCAACGGCTCTCAAATATTATCAATGACTGTCAAATATTATTCGATGACTGTTAAATATTCAGTGACTGTCAAATATTCAGTGACTGTCAAATATTCAGTGACTATCAAATATTATTTCATATCTACTGGGTCTTCAAATTAAACACTCTCTGTTTAGCGGGTGTACAAGAACTCTGTAGTAAACGAACGTATATGGAAATTTAGCGCACAAAATGTGAGTTGTAAAGAGCAAAAAATAAATATAAAAATACATCAAATTATATATATCTTTAGTTTGATCATAGTACATGGGTAGTAAGAACATCATAATAACTAAAATATAAAAAGTCATAGTGCTAATGTTCGTTAATCCGAATCGACCTTGGACTCCTTTTAGATTACTGGGATATTATTGCACCAGAAAAGCCAATCTCTTGCCTTGAACTTCCGATTTGGTTTTCTGACTGTAAATACTGGCCGCGGATTACCAGTCACTTTAAGGAAAGGATCTTCTTTTAGATTAATTTATGGATAGTCAGGAGGCAAAAGTTAATTAGGAGATGACATTAAAAGTGAAATGTGTTCGCTTGAATTTGAGACGTGTCACTTGAATCTGAGACGTGTCACTAGAGTTCAAGCAGTGGCACCAATGAAAATAATCGAGGGAACCCCCAACATGCCTGACGGGAATTAGAACCACAGTAGGCGCGTTAGAAAGGTCTCGAAGTTAATTAGACCTATGTCCAAGCTTTTTTCAGACTGGCCCTATATTTCGGAGATATTCCCCCCCCCACAAAGTCTGAAAACAGCCCTATTACAGACCGTGATATCTCATGATTTCATGGATGGATTTTAATTATCTGCGACTTTTAAGACAGGTTATCGAAATTACTTGGTCCATGTTTCAGCAATTTTCCAGTAAAACTAAAAATTTTGAAATATTATAACCTTCAAATCTTTCGACAAAACGGAAAAATAATCAACCCCTGTTTGGTGTGGTTTTTCCAAATTGTGGTGTTCGGAAAATTGGATATTTGCTATTGTGTATTTATTATCTACACATTCAATAACCAGAGCTCGGTACTTAAAAACAATGCACGCCACGTAAAGGAAAGGTTGGTTGTTCGTAAGTCTTGTGAAGTTTTTTTTTTTTTTTCTTTCAGAGATACACACGCCCACATTGAAGCTTGTACTAAACGTATCAGACTTGCAATCAAGTCTTTGATTTTCACTTACACGTTAATCAGAGAACTTAAATAAGGTCCTCAATATCACATTTTGCTTAAACTAGTTCCTCTGTAAAATTGAGAGAGGAAATTAAAATTCAAAATTTTTTAAAACCGTTGAAAGCTAAAAATTTTTCTTTAAACGATTTCATTTGCATTACTTTCAAAAATTGAATACGAAAGATTTTACAATTGTTCAAAATAGTGAAGAAAATATTATTAAAATAGTAATAATAGTGTCGAAATATTGAAAGTATTAATATCGATATTCATAATTTCAAATTACTGAAAATAACAAAAATTTTAAATGCATGTCCTTTCAAAGCCCTATTAACTATCAAATAACAAACTCATCAAATCAATAAAAAATCATAATTGGTTTAAATTTAATTTGATTTTTGAAATTGATGAACGCATGATTAATTTCTTTCATATCTTAAAATTAATATTAATAATATTTAGGAAGGTGACCCCTTAAAATACTCGCAGTACGATTGACGGAACGAAATCTAACGAACAAAATCAGTTTTATTTCTATACTTAATATAATTATTGCTCAAATACGTCTCAACTCGTTTTGCTATATTTTCAAACAATTTTTCTCTTTAAACTTGTTTTGAATTCATTTATCGGAGGGGAAAATAACAATTATTATGCTCGCTTAAACGGCCAGAAAAGCCTACGTGATTTGTTTTAAATTTATTAGTAAAAAGTTATTACAACATGTTTTATAGCTATTTTAAGTTTTGTAATTTATTTTTTATTTACAGGCGCCAAAGCTTCTCATTACGTTAATATACATCCAGCAAGCGAACCCATCTCGTTTCGAACTAACTGCGCTGAAGCTTATATCTTCAATTCGGGCTTTTGCTGAAAAAACACAAAACAGAGGGTGATTATTTTTCATTTTGCCGAAAGATTTGAAGGTTAATATTTCAAAATTTTGAGTTTTACTGGAAAATTTCTGAACACGTATCAAGTAATTTTCGATAACCTGTCGCAGTAGGTAATTAAAATCCATTCACGGAATCCTGAGAGATCAAGATTTGTAATAGGGCTGTTTTCGGATTTTGGGGGCCATATCTTCGAAATATTGGGCCAATCTGGAAAAAGCTTGGATATGGGTCTAATAACATTTTGAGACCTTTCGAACGCGCCTACTTTGGTCCCAATCCCCGTCGGATACGTTAGGAGGGGGGGGGGGGATTCCTTCATTAGTCAACTTAAACTACGTAATAATGCAAATAATTTCTTGCATTATATTGGATGGCAAAAGTCTGTTTATATTATTTCGTGGTGTTTAGTCTCTAAAGCCTAGCTACAGTGTCAATCCGCTTGGTGGCGCATGATACCGTGCCGCGAATTCTTCTAGCTCCGTTGGTCTTTTCTAAAATACTTTAAATTAATCTATCAAAACATGGATTTTAAAGTTAATAGTTTGTATCAGCTGTTACATTGATTGTATCTGTTATCGGTATGCGGCTAAATTGTTTTTCCCAGTGAAATAGCGAACTTAAATAGTAAAAAAAAGTGTGAAATTTTCGTGATCGACAATAGCAACGAGGTATGTCGAAATGTGCAAGATGAGACGCTGACAACGTCTCGGTGGACTACCTCTCATGTACTGCATTGGGATGCGGTAAGCTATTTCATCTCTTCTGTACATCGATATCTGAAAAAAACTTTTGCAAGATGTCTGGGGGAACAAATTTCAAAATGGACGTGTTCTGATTGTAGGGCGACGCCCCCATCAAAGATTTTGCATTCCGTATTTGGTGAAGTATATACCCAATCCTGGGATATAACTGAACGTCTCGATGTTATTAATCAAAAACTGAATGTACTCTGTAGGATTAAGGATGAAGTCCACATCGTGAAGACGACATTGGATTCATTGGTTTCTAAACTCAACGATGCGGCACAGAAAATAGCGGATATTGAACGTAAAATAATGACATAGAAGACTGTGTGCAATCCTTGCTACAACAAATGGGTGAAAAAGATGATGGGATTAGAGATCTTGAAATCAGACTTAATGAAATGGATCAATATGCCAGAAATACAAATATTGACATTTTTGGCTTGCGTCCTACAAACGATTTAATTGACTTCAAAAAGATGGTTGTCCAAATAGGTCATATGTTGGGCGTCGGTGCAGTAACTGTTGATGGTATTGACATCGTTCATTTTCTTTCGCCCCGAAGATGTAATTCGATAGCTCCTATGATAGTTCAGTTTTCATCAAGAACAATGCGTGATCATTTTATTGAGATTAGAAAAAAACGCGTCACAAATTATATATTTTCAACTGGTGATTTAACACCCATTTATATAAATGGAAATTTGACCTCTATTAATAAGAAATTATTTAGAGAGTCCATGGGATTTGCAAAAAACAATTGCAAATATGCTTGGTGTAAGGCTTCACGTATTTATCTTCGTAAAAAGGATGACGATAAACTCATTCTAATTAAATCTACGTCTGATTTGCCAAATGTCGGTAATAAGACAAATAAAACTATACTATGTAATGTTATATATATATATAACTATATGATGTTATATATATAATTATATATATTATAAAACTATACTACGAAAATGGTATTTGATCTGGACTTTCGATTTTGCGATATTGAACTTAATTTTGTATATATTTGATTTAGATAATAATTCTTTACTTCAGCTCAATAGTAGTTAATATAATATTGGAGGATCCCCTGGTTTGATTTATGAGAACTCTTTTTCATCTGTAAATGTACTTATTTTTAATGTTATTTGAAGCCGTTCACTGGTGATGGTCTTCTCTAGCAATATATAGATTTTGTGTTTTGGCAATATCATATTGTGGTTATTTTATTATTTTCATTTTGATGCTTTAAATTAAGATATTTCCATCATGTATTCATTAACACAGGTGAGATATTTTCTTCGATCGAGAAACCCTACGATCAATATTTGTCATTTCAATGTCAGAAGTGTTCTGAGTAAATTGGTTGATATCGACGTTTTTCTTGAGGAACTAGAAACACGCTTTCACTTCGTATTGCAGAAACATGGCTGCATGATAGTGATGTTGTTGATGTACAGTCTTATAATTTGGTCACATCGAATCGCACAAATAGTAGAGGTGGCGATCTTAGTTCGAATCGGGATACAATATTCATTAATACAAAGATTTGCTGGTATTTTCGATAATACTGAAGTACTTGTCTTTCTATCTCGTTCAGTTTTGATTTGTGTTGTTTATCGTCCTCCACGTTCAGTTGAAGAGTCTTCTTTTACTTGTATTTGCTCACCTTTTGATTTCTCTTTGCAGAGTAATTATATTCTTTTTATGCTTGGAGATTTTAATATTAATCTCCTTAAAGAAACTTACAATAGTTCACTTTTTCTGATCTTCTAATATCGTCTGGCTGTACCAATATTGTTGTTGAACCAACAAGACTTACTCCGACTACTGCTTCATCACTCGATTTATGTATAACTAATGGCTCAAGTTTTAGCTCAGCTGTAATTGATTATAACATCGGTGATCATTTACCGATTGTTATACAATCTATGAAACAAAGTGAGTTATTACAGAGTAATGAGGAAAATATTGACTTTACATTTAGATGATTTTCTATGCCGAATTTAATTTTATTTCATGAGGCCCTATTGCACCATAACTGGACTCATCTATTGAGCATTAATGACCCTATTTTATCGTATTCACTTTTTTTAAAGAATTTTTTAATTTGTTTATGACGTACTTTTTGTATTAAATGGCAACCTTACAAAAAGGCAAAAAAGTCATGGGTTAATTGTTCCCTTTCTCGAGTAATTAAGAAAAAATAATAGGCTTTATTCTAAATTCTTACGCTCGCGGCTTAACCACGACCGGGATGACTTTCGTCGCTTTCGTAATCAAGTAAATCATGATCTTCGTGTTACAAAAAAAGAATTATTTCTTTCGTTTATTTCAACGGGCAAATCCTAGACGGATTTGGAAATCCATTTATTTGCTTTTGGGTAAAACTAAACATGTTCCGACTGCGCTTTCACAAAACCAATATGAACTATGGGACCATCGCCACCGCATTTAATAAATTTTTGATAGACTCCAGCAAATCTGAAAGCGTAGTTCAGTACTTAGCACTAACAGTGTGTTCTCATTACAACCTTTGCTGCATCTTTTTTTCTCACACGAATTTCTAATGATCAAACAATTTCTTTACTTCTAAATATTGATATAAATAAAGGTCCAGGTGATGAAGAGATCCATCCTCGTGTTGTTCTTGCATCTGCAAATGTTCTTGTTGTCCCACTAATACACGTATATAATAATATTTTTTAACACAGGTAATATTCCTGATCCATTTAAGATTGGGAAGGTTACTATGATGTATAGAAAGGGCGGAAGAAAGGATTTTGCTACTACCGTCCAATCACAGTGCTTAATATTTTTGCTAAACTTTTTGAAAAATTACTCTATTCACATCTTTATTCCTTTGTATTACAACATAAACTTATAAATGATAATCAGTTTGGTTTTCAAAAAGGTAAATCTGCAGAAAGTGCTTTATTGACAATACTTAACATTTTGTATAAAAATGTGGATAGGCACGCATGTATTCTGGGAATATTTTGTGACCTTTATAAGGTATTTGACACACTTGACCATGAAATTTTGCTTATTAAATTATTTAATCTTGGTTTTAGAGGAATCTCTGTTCTTCTCAAAAATTTGATCACAAATCGTAAACAACAATATGTCAAATTAAATGTGTCCATTTCTGAAATTTTGACAATTATGGAGTACCCCAAGGCTCAATTTTGGGTCCACTTTTGTTTAATTTGTATTTAAATGACATATTTTTAGTCAATAGTAGTGCTTTAGTTATTTTTTATGCTGATGATACAAATATCTTTTTCGTTCATCATCAAATCGACAAATTATTCGAAATTACTAATATTGAACTCTAGACATTTTGCAATTAGTTTGACGGTTCTGATCTTACTCTTAATTTGAGCAAAACAAAAGGTATGCTTTTTACGCTTTTGCACAAAATTCCCCAGTTTTGCCATCGATAGTTATTAATAATATTGTCATCCCTCTTGTTAAGGATTTCAAATTACTAGGTGTCATTTTCCAATCTTCCCTTAAATGGAATATGCATATAGACTTGATTATCTGAAAAATCATAGTTTTTTTGGGTATGCTCTGTCGTTTTAAGTACGTTCTTCCCCGTAAAATTATATTGCTTTTATATTATTTAAATATTTATTCTCTTCTTAATTATTCTCGTATTATTTGAGTACGTACAACACAGAATAATATTAGACGTTTATTTTCATTGCAGAAGCGTTTTTGGCGACTCTTATCTCCTAACACTAACACCTCTTCTTTACGATTACTCACTGAAAATTCTATTTTACTTGTTCCCAATATATACGATTTTATCTTGGGCCAATTAATGTTTCGTGGACTAAATGAAGGTTAGTATTCAAATATTGTTACTCTAATAAATTTTTCCCACGGCTGTAATACTCGCAATATTAGCCTTTTTTTTTTTGCCTTGTCGCTCTTGATGTGTAATAACAATGCTAACTCAACTGGCCCAAAGTTATGGAACGCTCTTCCATCGAAAATTGAGTCTGTATTACGCTTCAAGAGTTTTAAGAAAACGTTTAAATTATTTCTTTTGAACAGCCAGTGTATACGTTATAGGCATTGATATTACACATCCTGCTGTTTTTTCTCCGTTTTTTATGATATTGTTGTCCTACTATTTATTGTATTTTGTGTGTAATTTTGTAACTTTTTTGTAGCCATGAAAACGTATATTGAATTTACTGTTATTTAATTTCTTGTCTTTATTTTGAACACGCTCGCCTGCGGAATTCGTTCGTTTGGGGGGCAGCGGGCTCGTCAGACTTTTCATTAAGCCTTTTCTCGTTGTTTCCCTCCGCAGTGCATATGTATGCATGTCCTGTTGAAAAATAAATTTAATAATAATAATAATAATGTCAGATAGCAACACGGCGATGATAAAATTGATAACATAATGCAGTCATCTATCTATATTGGAAGTTTCATATTTATGTTGCGATAACATCATGGAATAACTTTACTCATGCTTGAAATTAATGTAATTGACATCCGGCCATAGCTTTGAGGCAATCAACTGAAACTGATTTTGGTGAAGTAGATGCATATTGAAATTAAATTACTCAATTTTAGCTAGAGTGATTACTTGACATTTGCTGGTTGCAGGGGCGCACTGGCCATATAAGCGATTGTGCGATCGCCCAAAGAGCAGCCTCAAATTATAACGAGGGCCGTCCAGTTTAACATAGAGGGCCTGTAAGATGTGACATAAAGAAGGCCGATCTGGTTTAATATAGAAGGGCTGTACATTTTGGCATAAAGAGAGCTGAACAGATATGGTTCAGAGAGGGCCAGTTTGGTTTGACATACATATTTATAGATTGGATAGAGAGAGAGAGGGGGCGCTGGGCATAGGCCTAGAGTTTTCAAAATTATTGGGCCAGATTTGGCTAGAGTTTTTATTGGGCCAGATTGGGCTAGAGTTTTCAAAATTATTGGGGTCCAAACACATATTATGGATGTTTATACATTACAATATATGTAAAATTAAAAATTAAAAATTATTGGAGGGCTCGGGCCCCGCGAACCCATATAGTGCTACGCTGGTGATACAATATAAGAAGTTACTGATACCTTTCGGCATAACGGTAAGAAATACTATTTATATTGTTACTACTATTCTTTATTGCATACAGTATAGAGACCTGCACGAGCCGCGGTCCGTTCACTCGCGGGCCGGGCCGGGCCGGGCCGGGCCGCTGACCTAAAATTCCATTTCAAATACGGGCTGAAATGGGCCGGTTCTCTGAAAATTAATTGGTATATTCATTCAACGGGCCGTAATAAAAAGATTTCGGCCTTTTTTAAACTGAGTGTTAACTTTTTTATTTAAGATTTATTTTCAAGAAAGGCGTATTGAGGAACTTTATTTAAATATATGCAATTATGAGATCAATTTAGCATAGTTATCAATTAAATGTTATGGTCCAAAGTAATAACTTTTTATTGACTGATAAACTGTTAAGCAACTTTCATCCTTATATAAAACCTAAAATATGTGCATCATATAAATGAGAGAGCCGTAGAGTCCACGTAGAAGCGTGTTAAAAATTCTTGGCAACTTGAACAAATGCCGACTTTTTTTTCTAACATTAAAACGTTTTTACGGAGGTCAATTAGAAAAAAGTGTCACGTTTTTACATTAGTTTTTAATAAGGTAGGAGGCTGTTATTGCCACTTTATTGTAGTTGTATCAATAATATAATTATTAGCGGGTTTCAATAGATATTGAACCCGCTATTGCTTTTGGTTTTTCTGTCTATGGTCAATAAAAAGGGTAAGGTAAAGGTCTTCCGTAAATGCAACAATGATCAAACAACAATGTCAAACAATCAACGTTTATTGGCGTAGTGATACCAACGCCGATGGTATGGCGTGATTAGATGGTGAAACGTTCGAAAGAAAATAAATATTTCTGCCTTCGGTGGGACCTGAACCCACGACCTTCCACTTGCCGGGCGGAGGCTCTACCCACTGAGCTACGAAGGACAATATATAATCTCTTTACGAACGTATATATATTGTTGCCAGTTATTTCGCAGAATGGTGTAGTACATAGACTACTATTTAAACCAAATTGCAAAGAGACTGGTATTAAATTGATCGAAATGCACGTTGCAGCATACAGGTATGTATTTATTTTATATAAATCGAACACTACGCAGATTAAATCAAACAACAATGTCAATCAATCAACGTTTATTGGCGTAGTGATACCAACGCCGATGGTATGGCGTGATTAGATGGTGAAACGTTCGAAAGAAAATAAATATTTCTGCCTTCGGTGGGACCTGAACCCACGATCTTCCACTTGCCGGGCGGAAGCTCTACCCACTGAGCTACGAAGGACAATGTATAATTTCTTTACAAACGTATATATATTGTTGCCAGTTATTTCGCAGAATGGTGTAGTGCATGGACTACTATTTATGTCCAAACGCATCAGTACACCAGCAAATGAACTGTATCGAAATGTCAGCCCGCGAAAATTGGCAAATAATATATGTTTCACCATCTAATCACGCCACCATCGGCGTTGGTATCACTACGCCAATAAACATTGATTGATTGACATTGTTGTTTGTTTGAAGGAATTAGATAGTTTCAACGCCGACAGGGTTTTAACTACAATATTATAGATCGGGCGCTTGCAAAAATAAGCAGAACTCGACCCATCACAACTATCTCCAACCACTCCATAGCTGACTGCTCCATCTTCGTCGCTTTCCCTTCTTTCCAAAACAGTTTTGCGATGGCAAAAATATCAAAAAAAAAATCGCGTCACATTCTCCCCGTGCAATATAATTTCGGCATCCAAAATCAAAGATTTTCTCCTCACTCCAACATTGGGAGCACTCCCGAAAGTTCTAAAACGGACGGATATTGCTTTCCATTGGCATACACAACATTCGTTAGTATGCCCCATACATTTTCGATGGGATTACAGTCAGGACTAAGAGCAGGCCAATCGAGAACTGTAATATTTTTAGCGCTCATCCATTCTTTTGTTGACCTGGATGTGTGGATGGACGCATTATCTTGTTGGAAAACCCAGTTTCGTCCACATAAAAGTTCGCCAAAAGGTAATAGGTGACTTTCAAGAGTTGCCTGGTATGCCTTGGAATCTTGTTTTCCATTCAAAAACGCCAAAGAAGTCTGTCCATTGAAGCTAAAGGCTCCCCAAACCATGACTGAACCTCCTCCTTGACGTCTGCTGAACCGACTTAAGGGGCGTTTTCGAAGATCGTGCCAGTAGTGCGAAAGGCCATCGGGACCATCTAAGTTCCACTTTTTTTCATCACTAAATAACACCTGCAGCCATTCGTCACTGTATGATATGTGCTGCCTTGCCCATTGTAGTCGTGCTTGTTTATGATGTAATTGCAAGCAGGGCTTGCGGCGCATTTTTGCATATCTCAAATGCCTGCATTCTACAATCCTTCTACGTATGGTTTCTCTTGACACTCGCATTGCTAACGTGTTTTTTATTTGATTTGCAGACAGGCTTTCATTTGAAGCCAATCTTCGTATTTGTCTATCATCCCGAATGCTGGTCACTCGAGGCCTCCCAGATCGTGATTTTGGTTGATACTGATCACCCCGGGATAACACTCGATAAATGCCTCGCTTTGAACGGTTCAATGCAACAGAAATTTGAGTAACAGATTTACCTTTAGTTTTCAGCCTCCAAATCTTCAAAATCTCGTCATTCGTAAATTGCTTTGACTTCGGCATCGTTCTAAGCATTCTAAATTATTTCAGGCCTTATATAACAACTCTGGGAAACGCCCCTTCGATCACTTGGGAACTTCGCGCCGTTAATTTGCATAAATCTG
This sequence comes from Dysdera silvatica, assembly GCA_006491805.2. Classification (NCBI taxonomy): domain Eukaryota; kingdom Metazoa; phylum Arthropoda; class Arachnida; order Araneae; family Dysderidae; genus Dysdera; species Dysdera silvatica. The sequence continues at coordinate 123,001,516 of QLNU02015270.1, forward strand.
ACATATGTGCCTAAACATTTGTGGCATGCAGATTCCAATATTACGGTGTTGGGATATTTTGTTTCAGTACTTTTGGTAATCTTTT
>QLNU02015270.1:123001700-123018675 GCA_006491805.2 Dysdera silvatica
CCAACGCCGATGCTATGGCGTGATTAGATGGTGAAACGTTCGAAGAAAAATAAATATTTCTGCCTTCGGTGGGGCCTGAACCCACGACAACAATGATATCTATTGTTCATAGGCGTAGAATTATGTGGGGCCCAAGCCCCTCCCCCCAATAATCTGAAATAAATTGCGATTTTACATATACTGTAATGTATAAACGTACATAAAATGTGCTTGGGTCCCCCCCACTAATTTTGAGAACCCCGCGCTGATGGCTATTGTTAACGTCGAAAACCTTACGAGTTACTTGAGAATTAGAGGGTCGCGAATTAGAGGGTCGCGAATTAGAGGGTCGCGAATTAGAGGGCCGCTAATTTGAGGATCGAGAAATAAAGGGTCGCCAAGTAGAGGGTCGCCACTTGGAGGGCTTCCAATTAGAAACCCGCCAAGTAGAGGGTCTCAAATTAAAGACTCGCCGATTAGAAAGTCGCCGATTAAAGGGCCGCGTATCGGAGAGCCGCTAATTAGAGGGCCGCGAATTAATGTTAATTGAAACCCGCTAAATTTAAATATCGACCTTAGGCAATTTTCTTTCACTTGCTTGTTTGTGTTAAAACCAATGAAAAATGATTGTTGCCACTATATTCTGGTGGAATCAATAATAGCTGCATGAAGAAATGTTAGTTGTGATTAATTCTTTACTTTTTAATTTTGGTTGGCACAAAATGCCAGAGGGCGATTTTTCTCTTTTGTTTACTAGTATTCATTTAAGTTTGGACGAGTACGCACGTCGTTTTTCTATTCCGCATACTTGACTTCGGCAGGGGGGAATCGGGAAGGGTGGCTGCCGGAGGTGAGCCTGTAATCCCAGATAGGACTATTTTGCTTAAATTCGAATATTATTCTTTATTCACGTCAATGAAAAATCTTCATAAAAAAACAACAAAAAAACTGCGGGCAAAAAATTTTCAATGTTATTGAATACATTTTCAACGTTCTAATATTCAATAACGTTGGAATTTTTTTTTATTTTTTTTTACATATCTGATGCATGTTAAAATTTATAACTTTATTGCTAATATGCAGTTTTCAAATTTTCTAAACAAAAGATATGAATTCATAAAAAAGTTCGAAGGTCAAGATACTGCATCATATATTTCATAATAATATACCTTCAGTTTGAAGTATGTTATAAAAGTCCATAATTCGACAACGAGTTCTCACGGATACAAAAAATTATATTTCGTTCTGAATAAAAATATTAAATAACTACCCATTGTTGACATTTCATGTTGAGCGTTATGGTATGTTGCTTAATTAAAGCAAATTAATTAACTAAAATACGTAAATTAAAGTAATTCAAGAAAGTGTAATTAAATAAATAAATTAGCGCAATTAAATAAATAAATTAGTGTAAATAAATAAATTAGTGTAAATAAATAAATAAATTAGTGTAAATAAATAAATAAATTAGTGTAATTAAATAAATAAATTAGTGTAATTAAATAAATAAATTAGTGTAATTAAAATAAATAAATTGGTGTAATTAAATAAATTAGTTAATTGATTTAAGTACATTAGTTAACGTAATTAAATCAATTAATTATAATTTTTCTTACATTGGGCCGCTGTGAACTGTCCAGTCCGGCCCTGGCTGGTGGTAGTTATAATATTGGAGACCATGTGTCAGCTACCATCTATATACGCACAAACCAGAATTGACAGCATTGATTATGAAAAAGACGTGGAAAAAAGACAATCACATTAAATATGAATTCAGGGATCTCTTTTATGCAAACCCCATCACTACATATACAGGAAATAGAGAATAAAAGGGAAAAAGAATACCAGTATACAATAGAACTTTTATATGTCGAAAGTTTTAAGAATCTTTGTGTTCTTTTCCATTACTTATTAAAGTTGAACTATTTTGATCATTGCTGCTGCTGATGTGATAATATTGGGTGATAAGTCATTCGCGAAAAAAAGAATGATTCCTTGGCTCGAGGTGGGGTGAGAATCCATCATCTCTTTCATCATCAGAAGCTCTTAACTACTTATGAAGGGGTTGTGATTTTGGTCTCCACTCAGCACAGAGAAATCACTCTTTTCTTTGCGAGTAATTTGTCAACTTCCTCATTATATTGGAAATAATTTACGTTTCGAAAAACATTCGGTACAATTATTTTTTTGAAGTGAAATCTGCCGTTTTCTATTCGTTAAACGTTCCAAAACAGCATCGTTTTCAGTGCACTTGAAACGTTGCTAACGATGTAATTCGCGAATTTAATAAGTGTGGATAGTTTTTTGATGATACATTTCATTAAAATATATTGCGCAGCAAGACATTAAAAGTTTATCGCGCATAACTGCAGATAAATGCTACATAAATGTTCTTCAAGTTAGTTTTAACATACTTTTTCATTTTTTTAATTATACGAACGTAATTTATACATATATAATTTGATTCATATTCCCTTACAAAGAAGAGTGAATAGACTATTAACCCTGCCTTTAAATACACTACACAAACATGCATGAACATACACATGTATGAAAATATGCGCATAAAAAATTAGTTATAGATACCGAAGTTTTTATCTAGAACCTGAGACTTCGATATATAGATAAGACTTTAACATACTCTTAACTGAATGTCTTCAGGATACTGAATCATTCATATATATATATATATATATATACATACATAGATTTTATTTGTTTACATGCATGACTATTACGTTAAACTATATGAATTCCGCGATACACTTCGCAGAAGCTCAAACAATAGATCACAAAATTGTCGCAATTGAAAATGATCGATGTCGTTAGAAACTGTTTCAGTAACTACGTGATACCATTTTCAAAACAGAATAATTGGCTGGCAAACGACGCCGGCCAGTACTATCCTCATGGAGGTCATAAATCTATTAATTAGGATGATAAATACTCAACGTTTTTAGCGTAGTTACTAATTTGCAATACGATTCGACGAACTTTTCAAGAGAACAAGGTCTCCCTTCCTTTAAAACTAACATGAAATAACGACATTGAAGTGTTGCCAGCACACAGTGGTTGAAACGTTACCGTAAGCGGTTAGTGAAAATTTTTGAAATAGTACAGAGTTGTTTTCGGTGGACAACTTTCGAAGTGGTAAATCTTGGTCAAAAAGTGCAGTTGAGGAGGCAGTTGAAAGAGAAGCAGTTGGAATTAGCTTAAAAAGGTTTTTCCAAGGTTTTTAAACGCGTTCCAACTGCTGCTTCGCCTTCAACTGCCTCCTCCACTTAACTTTTTGACCAAGATTTACCACTGCGAAAGTTAGCCACCGAAAACAGCTCTGTACTCCTTCAAAAACTTTCACTAACCACTTACAGCAACGTGTCAATCACTGTGTGTTGGCAACACTCCAATGTTGTTTATTGCACGCTAGTTCCAGACGAGGAGAGACCTTGTTCTCTCGAAACGTGCGTCGAACCATATTGTAAATTAATAACTACGCTAAAAATGTTGTATGTTTATCGCCCTAATTAAATTTGCTTAGTGTTGGTCTTTCTTCCAATCTTAATAAATCTGTCAGTTTAGAAAAAATTATCTACTGCGGTTAAATTTCTTCTTGAGGTACGCGCGAGTTCATGTAGAAGAAAGTGGGCTTCTTGTAAAGTTGAACCCCTTCTTGTAAAGATGATAGTTGAACCTCTTCTTGTAAAGATGATAGTTGAACCCCTTCTTGTAAAGATGATAGTTGAACCCCTTGTAAAGATGATAGTTGAACCCCTTGTAAAGATGATAGTTGAACCCCTTGTAAAGATGATAGTTGAACCCCTTCTTGTAAAGATGATAGTTGAACCCCTTATTGTAAAGATGATAGTTGAGAATCCTGAACGTCAGCCAGAGGAGAGAATTTACCTTTTGCCGTTACAGGTGAGTAATGGCAGCAAACGATGCAAGGCATACCGGACCTGACTTAAGAAATAAACATTATGCTGGCCCAGCTAACCTGCAATCTTTTGCGATGAGTTGCTTACAAACGCGGAACTCAGTGGGACAGGGAGAACAACATGCTAAAAAATTTAGTTTACACTAGTTAAGCTTCAGCCACTTAGTCCATTTTGTATATTATAAATTAATAATGACGCCATTAGTTTGCCTTAGTTCGATACCCAGCGATGTCCCAGATAGGAATCAGTGGAAACACCGCTGTTACGATGCTGTCCTGGAATAAGGAAATATCGAAGATAATGATATACAGTATAAATAATATATTTTATATGTTTATATGCATGAGAGTGAGATGAATTTGAAGCAGTTCCAATTAATAAAATTTGAAATCATATTGAAAATTATATTGTATTAAAATTCCATCAGTGACGCCAGAGCCGAAGCCAGCCTGCTCCCGCCCCCGTAAAATAGTTCTTTCAAAATAAATTATTTTAGAATTTTATTTTCAATTTTTGGTTTTGCATAAAAACGTACACTATAATGCGAGATGGTTCTTTTACGTAAACGTTTTTTTTTCAAAATAGATTTCTATAGTAGATCTCATGTCCACTATGTTTTTTTTTACAGAAGTTTGGGTCTACCCTGTACTAAAGGCAAGAGAAATTATAAATTTTAATATACCTCTATAAGTTTTCAATGCAAAATTTATGTTAAGAAATTTATTCATTAATGTTAAATATATTAGTCTGCTTAGATATTTAGTATTATTAAATGTGTTTAAATATACATCTAAACATTTTTACAAATTTTAAACTCCCTGTAATAAGTGTTTAGCTACGATCCTGGCTGACACGAGTGACAAAATTTTATTAACGATAGTTAATCTCTATATCAATTTTCAGGAGTGTCCCTAAAGGGTGCGCCGCGTACTCTGAAGAATTTTTAAAAAATACCAAATATGCGCAGCATACTCTGAAGAAATTTTAAAAAATACCAAATATGCGCAGCATACTCTGAAGAAATTTTGAAAAATACAGGGTACGCACCGCATACTCTCAAGGTCTCAAGAACGTTTTCGTATTTGCTGGTTTTTGGACAACTTTCAACAAAGTTCAGCCTTTTTTTTCCTAGTCATTTACAAACTTCAATGGAAATAAATGAGGAAAACGCTCTGAACCTCCTCAAGCCTCAAAATAATATCCTGCGTACGACCAGGAGAGGAATGAAAAACTGATGAAAGTGGCAACTGCCACCTTGGGCTTGGATAGACGATAGACGACCAGTCAAATGCCAGTCAGCGCGGCGCTGTGACATCACTGTCCAGTATCCCCACAATTACAATATTAAGACAGCACCGCATTCTCTCAATTTTCTTCAGGACAGCCCTGTCAACTTGTCATATGAAAATCTTACTGAGTAATACATTGTCAGGCCCTATTAAATTTGCTTTGCCAAATTTAAAGTTGATCTCCTGAATTAATCTCGTCTTTACCCATTACTTCCGGAGTGGTTATGAACTATGTTCATTATTGTAATATCAAGGCTGTTGTTTATATGCTTTACCATGTTCATTTGTATGTACTATTATTATTGTTCATTAACCACCCAAAATAAAGTTGTTAAAAAATATCCAATTCGGAATAAATCAAATTCAGAATGCACCCCCCTTTGAGAACATCCGCAGCTACTCTTTAATCTTTAAAATTAATTCCAATTTTTCGGAAGCTAGAAATGTTTTCCCTTGGCATTCCTTTCCCCGTAATTTAAATTCCGGGGAAAATAGGCTGAATATATAACTGTTCCTTTAAATAATGTTCAAGCTATTTTCAAATTTAGTTCAGAATACTCAGCATTATTGTGGAGTTAGTTTCCGGAAAGAATGGAAGGCATTTGCTCACAAATTAAAGTTGGAATATATGTTTGCGAAAATATTTCCAAAGTGACTACCCTGAGAAACGAAGTGACTAGTCCAGAGTAACTTTAATTCTCACGTTATTAGCGTGTCCCTCCCCCCACCCCACTTTAAAGTAAATTGGACACTAATTTTCGAGGTAAAATAAAGATTTAACGAGAAGAAATTTCCAGATTAAAAATTCAAGAATGGAATTAGTATGATGACGCATGCTACTATTCCCTATTAGAACATTTAAAATTTAGTTACATTGGCATTTTTGGGGGGAGGGGAGTTTGACGAACATCCTCACAAAATTTACCATACCTGAAACAACTTCAATGTTTTCTTAAGTGATATAGTACTATATATGCATTTCCAACTGCATAAATTTTGATATATAATTAATGTGCCAGATGCAATTAAATTGCGCCTTTGTGACAAAAGGAGACGATAAATTATTATTATTATTATTAAGTTAATAATAATGTGCCAAATTGCTTAACTTGGATAAATGCACCTATCATTACGCTTATCATTGCTTAATAACCCGTCAGTTTCTTTGCGAAACATATGATTGTCAAATGGCTGTGAAATCAGTATAGGGATGCAAAACACAAAAAAGGAGAGAACTAATTCAAACAAACGTAACAAATTTAATTATGACTAACTACTACTCTAAAAATTCTATGCAGTTATATAAATGGCGAAAGTTTCCACATGGAAAGAAACATAAATGTCTAGCTGATATTCTTGCTATGGTGCTGTGATTTATCAATACAGGTTGTTATCAAATCAACGGCTCAGCAACAATATCTGTCTAAATTGCAATATGACAATACAATAAATTACACCAATACTGAGAACGTATGCCAGATATTAAATTAAAACAATGCAAGAAATACTGCCTGAGTAAGCAAGGGCAAATGGGAAAAATAGAATGTTTCATAACCTAATTTTCAAATTAAACCTAAATAATGGTACACCTCGTACAAATGGGAATAAATGGATATTGACTCACGTGCGACTGTTATGATGGGGTGTTGCAGTCACGTGACCGTTGTTTTGTTGCAGGTGCATTACGCTGTGGCTCGTCGTGCACTTCAAAATCCAATTTCTGATGAGAAAACATTTACGGGGCTGCGGGGATGTTGCTGCTCCACTCCTGCCGGACTTGGCGTATTTTAAGGAAAACGAAAGGCTATGCTGATACGAAAAACAACGATGAACAGCCGGGATACTGTTGCGTCGGTTCAGTAGGACTCTGCGTATTTTATGGACAAACGTCAGACTCTGCTGATGTGAAAGGAATGACGAACAGCCAGGATGCTGTGGCGTCAGTTCCGTAGGAATCGGCGTATTTATGAATAAACGTTAGCTCTGCTGATGCAAAGAGCAACGATGAACAGCCGGGATGCTTCTGCGTCAGTTCAGTAGGACTCGGCGTATTTTACGGACAAACGTCAAGCTCTGCAGGTGCGGGAAAACAACGATGAATAGTTGGCATGCTGCTGCGTCAGTTCAGTAGGACTAGGTGTATTTTTTGGACAAACATCGGGATTTGCTGATGCGAAAATCAACGATGAATAATTATAGTCAGCCGGAATTCTTCACTCTGCAGTGGCGATGAATATAACTCTACGCAGCTGTGGTGTACGATTTTGTAGCTCGTGAGCGAATCGAGAATTTTTGGAGCTTTAATAAAAACTTTCCAAGTGGAGCCCGTGCGATACTTTCAAGTAGGAAGGTTGTGAGTCTTCCCACCTGCAACTTTGCTTGCCTTGAAGTCTCCGACCGAACTCCAAGTTCACGTCAAATTGAGACGTCCTTTTCCGTACGCTGCTCCCGCTCTTCTCTTCTATTTTCTTCTCTTCCCATCCTCAGTATGACCTGCATGTCAATCACATTAAATTACCCCATCAACTCATAGGATTATTCGTTTTGCCAGTACATTGGCTGTTGCTATCTATGCAAATCATACTGCTGATCTCTGATAGGTTTCCTTTCGCGGGGCGGTCTACTGTTTTTGAGTTTAACTACGCCCTGAGTTTACGATAGTAGAATTGACAAACAAGCCCCTAATCAAAGTTGACATTTTATGGTTTGTTATATGGTAATTGTTTATTTTAGCCTGGCTCTGGCGCCTAAACCCATAAAACGTCGTCTGGCTTTATTTTTGTCTACCCATGCTTACTTTGTACAAATACACAGAATATATTTGGCAAACTAATATTCTCCTGTAATAATACGTTAATATCCACACAAAATGATTTAAAGAACAACGTAATTCAATATGGCTGACGAGCACGCCATAGTAAGAATACGAGCGCAAATGTCTTAATTCCTAATGCAAGCTCTCGATTAACAAACAAACATATATTTATAGTTTACGCTATTTCTCTAATCTAATAGGAGACCGACTTACTACGTTAAATACTCGAAGAATAATATATTTTTTATACACAATAGGCACAGATTTTTAAAAAGACAATTTATTTGGTTTTAAACTTTTTCGAAAGCCTTGAGCTTTCATCAAAGAAGCAAGAAACCCTAAGCGTACATCGCTCGTAAGGGCGAGTGTACGATTGTTTATTGTATAAAGGGTAAGGTTATGGTTCGTGTCTGTGAGATGGCGCCCTCTATCGGTCGAACCTAAACAAACGTGAACTATATGAGGAAAATTGGCTGCATGGAAGGATTGTGTTAAATGGTTCAAAATGTATTCAAAGTGGTATATAAAATTATTGATGAAATTTCAAGTGGGGAAAACGTCCTGATTTTTGATCTTTCGAAGAGAAAATGTTCTTCACATGTGCTCACTCACCGAAAAAACACCAGGCCATTCTCAATAAAAAAAATTTACGGGTTTGTCGGCTCCTTGAAGCGCAACACTTCTATACCATTTCCTGACGCAGTCGTTAACTTCTCTAATAGGCCTCTTTCTAACCATACGACTAGACTTCTTTCACTGATTACTAATTTTGTTGTCGCCCGTCCAGTATATCCTACTAAATTAATCGCACCAATTGAAAAGGCTCTTCCTTTTAGTAAATTATACCCTGGTCAAAAAGATGCGCTCCGTCATCTCATTGCCGAGATCATTGCATCCAATAACATCATTAAACAAAATTTGTCACGCTATGATCACAGCGCGTTGAAAGACCTCCAGTCCGATGAGAACGCCATTACGAAAGCGGACAAGGGAGGACAAATTGTCGTTCTTGATAAGAAACAATATTTAGATGGAGTGGAAACAATACTTCAAGACGATCGCAATCGCTATATTAAGAAAGATCCGTCCAATATTCACCTCAATAAAATAAAACGTGCCATCCACTTATGCCAATTTTTAGATAAAAAAACAAAAAGCAAGTTATTCCGTCTATTGCTAACATTGCTCGCCTATATGCACTACCCAAAGTCCATAAGGCGGGCATGCCGTTTCGTCCTATAGTCTCAAATATTGGCACCGCATGTCACGCTCTTTCAAAGCATTTAGCGCAAAGATTTTCTCCATTACTATACAATAACTCCTTTACAATCAAAAATTCTCTGCAATTTGCTGACAAGCTTCGTGACATTCCCTTCACTCCAAACACAATAGTCTCATTTAACGTAAAAAGCCATTTCACGAATGTTCTGATCCAAGGATCCCTTCAGTCTCTAGAACAGCGCATGAAGGAATTCCACTACACTGATTTTGAAGTTTGTGAACTTACCAACCTGACCGAAATTTATATTTCACAAACTTGCTTCAGTTTCCAAAATAAGTTCTTCCAACAAACAACTGGTTTCGCTATGGGAAACCCACTATCACCTATCTTATCAGATATCTATTTACATTACGCCGAAGAAAAAAAAAATCTTGAACATATCCGTTTTATATTTTGGGTTTGGTATATAGATGACATCTTTACCATTCAGGATGATTAGATAAAAAGGTTAAACACTGGTAAAATAGCAATGATTTTACCAGTGTTTAACCTTTTTATGTAATTTCCTCCCTGGTACCCTGTATTTTATTTCTATTCAGGATGATGATAAAACTGATCTCCTGGTTCTCACTCATAATCTCAACTCTTTCAATAATCATGTTCAGTTCTCATCTGAATGTGAAGTTGACAACAAGATTCCTTTTCTGGACGTTCTGGTCATGAAAACAGACTCTAAATATGGTTTAAGCGTATATCATAGACCTTCCATTTCGTTACCTCCACACCGTTCGTCAGCATATCCACTATCTCAGAAAATGATCAGTTTCTATTGGTTTGTGTTCCGCGCCATCAAAATTTGTTCCACTAACGAAGATCGGAATAAAGAATTCGACTTCATTAAAAACATTGTCATTTTCCGAGGCTGCAACCCATCTATTGTTGATCGGGCCGTCAAAAACTTCTCTTCCAAAAAAACCGGACACCCATCTTTCACCTAACAGCACTCCTGTTTTACAGACCAGCTGCTTACTATTCGTTCCCAATATCAGCACTAAAATTGCTACTATTCTTAATAAGTTTAATTTTAAAGTCTCTTTCACGCCCATCAATAAGCTTTGTATTTCAAAACTAAAAGACTGTTACGGATCCCAGCTCGTGGAGTATTTATCAAATCCCATGCTCGTGCTCTAAATCATACATCGGCCAAACTCTTCATGCACCGCGGTTCCGGATTAAAGAACGCCGGGCATATGTATAAAAACAAGAAGTGACAAAATCATCCATAGCCGTTCACTGATGGTCTTTGGACCACAAATTTAATTTCGGGGAAGCGAAACTAATCTCTTCAAACCTTCTTCTGTTGATTTATATTTTTTTGAAACTTTTTTAATCCATCAAAACATCGAGCACCCGGTGAATGATATATCAATTACGGCCAATATCCATCCGGCGTTGTCGCGTTTTCTCCACTTAAAATTTCACCAATAATTTTATATACTATGTTGAATACATTTTGAATCATTCTAAGACAATCCTTCCATGCAACCAACTTTCCTCATGCAGTTCACGTTTGTCTAGGATTGACCGATAGAGGGCGCCAACTCACAGACATCAACCATAACCTTACCCTTCGTACCATCAACAGTTGTACACTCGCCCTTATGAGCGATGTACGTTCAGGATCTCTAGCTTCTTCGATGATAGCTCAAAGCTATCGGAAAATATTTAAAGCCAAATAAATTGCCTTTTTAAAAACTATGCCTATTGTGTATAAAAAATATATTATTCATAGAGCTATTTTTCTACTTGTTTTTATATGCTGCTTCGTGTATATTGAACTTTCTTGTCCCATACTTTCAGCAATGTTTCTCCTTAAGGAAGGAAGAAAGCGTTTAGAAAAAAAATGTGTCGTAGTCTTATAATAACAAATCAAAAGTGCTGAGTTCGTTATGTATCTCTCCAAGAAACACCCATGGAAACAAGTTCTCCAAGAAATGTCCATAAAAACAAGTTGTTCAAGAAATGTCGATAGAAACAAAAAGTCTATGCACCATAATTTTTGTGCACAAAAATCACATTCTTCTGAGCCATAAACAAACATTGCAATGCACAAACCTACTCTAAGAAAATTATGCACATTAAAAATTTAACTTTGAATTTCTCATCAGAACTTGCAGATTGATAAAGGTAATAAAAATCCTAGGCGGTATAACAAAACGGATTAATTTGTGATTATGTGCAAAATAATATTAATTATTATAATGTGACGTCACACTCGCCTTTGTAATATAAAGCAAACCAGACCCCTTTAGGAATTCCTGAAGGGACGGGGTGTCCCAAAGGAGGGGGGATTGTGGAGGAGTTCGAGTGGAGACTCGTAGGAGCTTATAGCGAGGAAACAACCGTTTCTATCTGCAAGCACTGGCGTACGCAGGGGGTGTTGATGGGGGTTGTAACCCCCATTGCAATGAAATTTTGTATATTTAACATAGGAATATATGAGTTGTAGCTCAGTAACCCCCATTGGGCTTATAACTCCTCCTTATGAACTTTCTGCATACGCCCATGTCAGCGATATCTGGCCCTCACCATAAGCGAACATAAAAAGTTCATAAGGAGGGGTTACTTGTTTACAACGGGGGGTTTACAGAGCTACAACTTCATATATTTATATGTATATATGTAAATTTTCATCGCAATGTGGGTTACAACCCCGTCACCACCTTACTGCGTACGCAAGTGTACTTAGTCATTCTATTCTGAAGTGGAAATTTTCCACCAAACGTGTATTTCCACGATTATTTAAGTTCGTTCTCGCTTTTCAAAGCAGCAACGCCCTTCGAAAACCGTCGTATAATAAATGTATAGTTTTCGTTTCTGGAAGTATCTAGTGGATCGTGGCTTCATGATTGTAATTCTGCGCACAAACACCTACATTCCGGGAGAGTAATACACATTATAAGCGCCTCAACTATGAATCTTCGGGACGTGTTAAACGCGTGGAGAACACTGGTCTATTATCCACACACCTATCGGGAACCAGGAGTATATTCGCTCCCAATTTGGCAAGTACGCCCGGTTACGGTTATTACAGATGAACTTTCGGATCAGAGAATAAGGATGTCAGAATCTACCTCCAGGAAAATAAAAATGCTCACACCTTAAATTATATTCGAAATATTGTAGGGAAATTGATATATATATATATTCACCAAAATGAATTATAGGAATTTTCATCTGTTCGTGGTTTAAAGTTAGACATTTACCTGTTAGTTTTGTCCGCTTTGTAATATTTTAAGACTCGTATTTATTTAATTACTGACTAAAAATAAGCCAAACTGCGTTAAAACAACACTTTGATAACACCTCCATAACCAGAGAATGCTTTTTTCCTTAGAAGGCATTCGCTGGAATTTTTTCCAACCATTGAAATATAAAACCCATTCTTTTCGTTCCTAAAACGCTTTGAAAATCTCTATTCCAATTTACATTCACCAGGCATTTCACAGTAGCGTTTATGATAGCTAGATTTCGCGTTACCAGTTTTCTGAAGTCGTAAAACTGTGCAACTTCCCGCTCTTTTCAATGTCTCTTTCAAATCGACTCTTTGACCTCAGATCCCTTTCAATGCATCTATTTCTACCCTTGCAGAGACTCCAATATCTCTTAATGGTGAATTGAAACCCGCACCGAGAGTTCTTAATGTCCCTAAATAGTGAGATCTAAAACTCGTAATGGCAGTGGAACTGACCCGGTTCGCCGAAAGAAAAGTATTAATGTATTTTCTAATAGATAATGATGGCTCAATAACCGTTTGCAACGGCGTTTCGGAGCAGTTTATTTTCATTATACAAATGCATTTCTCTTTCTTTGAATTTAGCCCGAGAATAGAATTGCTTTTTTTTGCATAAAAGGAAGATATCCGCCTAACGCTAGCATTAAACATTAGTTGGCTCATCACTTAATAGTTTAACATTTATAATAATAGCTTATATTTATCCAATATTTAACAAGATATAAAGGAAACAGTTTATCTGGAGGTCAATGTATACTTATTGTTTTGTACTGTCAAATACTTGTCAGTGAAAAATGTAGAGGTTGTAAGTACTGCCAAATTTACCAAAGTTGGCCACCCTACTGTACGTGAAAAAGCAGTCGTTTAGATAGGTGTTACCTTAATGGGGGACCTATGGTCAGAAAGGGAGAAACATGTACTGATAGTACGTATTTCGGGTGTGGTCCTTTCAAGGGTATGGTCACCGCTAAATTGTTTACTTCGATGGAAATCCGAAGATAAGTTGTGAAATTCCCCTTCTCAGTCTTTCAAATGCAGTCAATTCTGGAGAGAATGGTTTGTGATGATACCTGAATTGGGGTAAATTTTACATATAAAAAAAAAGCATAAACTATCTAACACAAAATATTTAACGTAATATTTAATCTAATGAATTTCAATTATCGAAACCTGCTCTTACCCAATAAATGAATAAAAAGTCCACTCTTTAAACAACAAATACATAAGAAATTTGCCCATCAAAAACATGGACTTGGGTGAAAACATCTGAGTTCGAAAAAATAATTACTTCAAATGAGTATGCCGAGTATGCCCCCATTTAAAATAAGTAGAATAAATTCGCCACTTACATTGCATACTAGGAAATACGCTGTATATCAGTGGCGTAACGGGACTTTAAAAGTGGGCCATCACCAAATGTTCACCCATTGAATAAATGTCACAATTCATATATATCATTATCGTCATCATGGTGATATGGTTTTTATTCGAGGGTTAAGATGGTGAATTCTTGAAGACAACCCACTATTTATGCTATATCAGTGCCATATATGTTATTAGGAATTATGAACAACGTGTGTTAAGAAATTATACTTCATAACTCAGAATTAAAATGCGGATATATAAAATAAAAAATATATTGTTACATAAAAATTGGATTATGTCTTTGAAGTAAATTAATAGTAATAGATATTTAAATGCTTCATAACATTTTTATTTGAAGATTATGATAAGTTTTTTATTAAATAGCTTTAACTAATTTAATACTGATGAGTAGTATTGGGTTTCCTTGCACCCCGTTTTCAAAATGGCCGCCGTTTCCAAGATGGCCACCATGGCGAGTTATGTCCCTAACTTCCAAAATGGTGGCCGTGTCTCTCCCTCCAAAAGTACGAGCATATTTTTTCATTTTTTTTATTTTTATTTCCTGATTTTTTTTTTTTTTAATGAGTGTCCTTTGCCTGGACTCGACATAATTTTTATTAATTATTCCTATTTTATTATTTTTAATTTCTACAGGAGTTTATTAAATCCTTATTATTTTGATCTAGTTGCTTTTATATTAATACCTATTTTTCCCTTGGAGTTTTTTTTAATTAGCAGATTGTTAAATTTCGTTAATTGCCGTACGTTTTTGCTTTTAATTTGTATTTTCTGATTGATGATAATTAGTATGGTTGTCATGAATGGGTTTATTTTTCTCATTTGTATCGGAGTTTTCATCGAACTAATTTTCATTATTTTTAATTTTTCCTATTTATTTAATTATTTTTATTCCAAGAAGAGTCCGCTACTTTATTAAATCTTTATTTTGATCGAGCTAATTTTATAGGAATATTAATTTTCCTCTAAGTTAATTTGTAAATATTAAATTGTTAAAATTCGGGAATTACCGTTTCTACTCACTGATTATAATTACTACCGTAATAAAAGTCTTTTCCGTTTTTATTCCTACAGGAGTCTTCTGTGTTATTAAATCTTTATTTTGATCGAATTAATTTTATATGAATATCAATTTTCCTTTACAAGTTTTTCTTGTAAATATCAGATTGTTCAAATTCGGGGGATTATTTACTCGCTGGTTATTTTTACTGCAATGGAAGTATTTATCTCGGGCGGACTACGAAGCGTACTCCGTTAGTTTTGGATGCTGAATGAAGACGAAGAGCGTTCTTTAGTAGTTATCCCCCTCTCTTTTTTTCTTATTCTTAGAGTCCAATCAGAAAACAGTTTCAGCAATCCTACAATTCTGTTTATACGTGCGCCTCTTTTTTATAAATCCGACGTTTTGCTTCCTGCCCTTTGACCCGGTGGCTTATATAGTCCAAAAAAAGCGTTCTTTTGCCGCAGAGCTATTTCTTATATCAGTGTGCTGTCAATTATAGTAAAAGTATTCAAGTGTTCCTACCTAGCTGCTGAAATTCCCCTAAAAAGATAAATTCTTCTCGAATGTCCCTCTACGACAGGTCATCATTTATTTATATCCACGCTTTTTGGAAGTCGGGGTAGCGTCAAGCATTCTTCCAACCTGCAAGTATCCATGTTTTCCTTTTAACTGTCCTGGGTGATGAGTTTATTCCAGTTTAGGGGCATTAATTTTTCTTTGGTCGGTGATTCCTTGTTTACAAATAAGCAAGTTTGGTCTGAGAAAAGCGATTTAAATTTCCTTTAAAAAGGTAATATCTTCTTCGAATGCCTCCCTCTAATTGGGTTCCATTCCTCGTCGCACTTCAAATTGCATTCTGTCTGTCTGCAATGAAATGTTTATTATCCATAGTGAGGAGTAATGTTTCTGAAAACCGCGTACATCTTGTTTACAAACAACCCAAGTTCTGAGTATGGGGGCAGATTTTCGCCCTCTTCTCAGACACAGAGGATATGTGCCGCAAATACCAGACGGCACATAGGATATGTGCCGTCTGGTATGTGTTTTCCCCCCTTCTCGGGGGCGGCGTATTGATAGGGGGTCAAGAGTTCACCTCATTATCGTATTGGTATAAGGAGTTTTGTATTTGTCCCCAAGTTATACATTATATGTTTTTTGCTTTGCATTGGTTTCATCCCTTTCCTAATTTTCGTGTTTTGTGTTTCGAAGAGTGAAGTTTAACAGTATTTGGAATTTTAGATGGTTTCTAACCAAAACCTAGCTCATACCTTTAGCTCTCTCTTCACTTCTTCTTTATTAAAACTAAAGACATGCACTTTCGGTCTTAGAGAGAGATGAATTCTCTATTTAATTTTCCATTAATTTCATCTTTTCTTCTGATATATTTTTTCAAGGGATATGGTCTGATGGATATTCACCCGTACTCAAAAGCAATCGAAATCCGTGGTATAACTTTATGCTAGTCGTCGATTTTACTTTTATAAAAGAAACTATCTATATCCGTATGCAGAATTCGCACATCAACTTTATTCACATCGTGGTTTCATTATGTCATAATAAAAAATACACAATAATGTTTTTAAGATATCCAGGATAGATATTCTAGCATATATAGATTTTATTGAAAATTGATTTCGTCATGTGAACTTGTACTAGAAAGTTACCATCTTCGTCATTCTTCAAATTTATCCAATCCTTAAAGCTTGGCTTTGAAATCAACATGTTCCAAATTTTTTTTCTCATCAGCCGCCAGAATCCAACTTTTGTTCTATTTCTATTGTTTTCCCGAATACTGACTTATACATAAGCTTATAAAAATCTCTTTGCGAAACCAGTCTTTGCTTCTTTCCTCTTTTCGGTGTTTAATTGAATATGGGATTTCAATTAGTCTTTGCAGGAAGCTTATCCCTCCATTTTATTTTTTTTTACATACAGCCCAGCTGATAACGCTTGTTTGAGAAACGATTGATGAGCATCTTATCTATGCTTATCGTTTAATGTGATATCTTCATTATGCATTTGATAAGGGATTGTTAACATAAACATATCGATCG
>QLNU02015270.1:123018772-123031364 GCA_006491805.2 Dysdera silvatica
ACCTGTCCTCATTCGTCTAGCGGTCCAAGACACTCCGGGCTAAACGGAGGGACCCTGGTTCGAATCCAGGATGGGGAAAGCGTCTCTTTTTCTCCAAAACGAATAAAGCTCTAGTTTGAGCTAATTAATACGTGGGTGGCAAAAATTATTGTATAATAAATTCCCCCACGAAAACTCACAAAAATCTCGCCCCGGGGGCTTTTCTATGTTGACCATATTTGGCAATTAAATATAAAATTACATTTATACTACGCATTAATATTTAGTCATATAAATTACGGAAATGTAGTATGGGGAAATTTATCCCAAACAAATTTAACTAAACTCAATAAACTACTTGATAAAACATATAAAAAATTATGTAAGGTATTATTACCCTTTCCAGGGATAACACAATTGCCAAATAATGGTCAACACACAAAGCCACCATGGCAAGTTTTTTGTGGGGGATTTTTTATTACAAATAAATTTGACACCCACGTATTAGTAGCTCAAACTAGAGCTATTTTTGTTTAGGAGAAAAAGAGTTGTTTAGGAGAAATCCCACGCACCCGACGATGTCAGATGAACACCCCCAACTCGAGGTTTTGCAAAAATCCTGTAAGGTTCTGGTAGAGGTTTTGCGATGTTTATTGCACGACTCCTCAAACCGTAGGTTTCCCATGATTCCAGAAAAAGTCTACTCCCCAGATTCGTCACATTCTGATGTAATATTTTCATCGAATGCCAATCTGGTTCGTGACCCTCCCTGAAGACATGTTCAGCCAACTGGCTTGAATCGTCTCCCCTAGCTACCGCACGCATATGCTCCTTCCCTCGTAGACGTATCGATCTTCCCGTCTGTCCAACATACACCTTGTCACAGTCTCCACACGGTATTTGGTAAATAGCACCAGATTTTTCCTCCTCAGGGACGCGATCCTTAACTTTAAGTAATAGATCACGCAGGGTGTAGACAGGTTTGTAGTAGGTCTTTCATTAACATTAACATAATATATATATTTTCATTAACACAGGTTAACATTCACGCGACCGAGAATTCGAGACAGCTTTTCTGAGACACCCGCCACATATGGCAAAACCACCTATGTCTTCCTAGTCTCATCCTCTACATTCCTGTTTCCACCACTAACACCACATTGGTTACGAGCGATAAATTTACTCAACAGTTCTTTTTCCTTTTTTATTACATACTTTTTACTACAACTACAATATTTTTATTATATAATTTTTATTACATTATAGTTTTTTATTACCTCAAATATATTACCTGCATGCCACTTTCGATTGGAAATTACAATCACAGATGAAGGAAGAAAATTATCTATACTGCATAAATAAAAATCCATGACATATCCTAGAAAGAAAAGACTTTTGCAGAAACAACAAATTCATCATGGGTAAATAGTAAAACTAATTTTGAAATGTAGTACGAGTACTTCAACAACGCGCACACAGTTACAATGTATACTGAAACTGTTTCACAACTGCCCTCATCAATTGTTACTTCCCATTACAATAGTGTCCGGAAGGGATACTAATCATTCATGTGTAATCGTTTCACTTCCGTAATAATGGCGTGAAATTCTCCCTGTGCACATACATGGGGTAGACAAATGTAATTTATAACGTATCCAACAAAGGCTTACTATATAAATGCTTCGTTGCAAACGCGAAAACCCTGCTTTAATAATAAATGGATCATTAAGCCTGGAAAAAGTTTTAGAAAACTAGCTGAAAATTGAATCTCTGGAGACAGATGTATTTACGAATACGTTCAGAGCATTGTTATGGGTGAGAGAATTTAACGAGCGTTTTATCAGAAAGCTGGAAAACATACCATTGCTATACAAATTAAAGTCTGAAGTACAAAAAACAAGCCCATTTGGAGGATGCGACGTTAAGACATTAATCTTGTTTACTACAATGCTAGAAATAAAATAATTAATTGATTTTTAATAGATTGTTGCATTCTGATTTCCACAGAATAACGTAAATATATTGTGGGTATGATGTCCTCACATAGATATAAATTACGGTTTAACATACACTGTCTTTTACTAGCAGCGTGTCTAGTACTCTGCATGCTGAGGTTTTGTGCTTCGTTAGTAATAGTTATGTTGGAGTTATAATTTTGTATACTAACCAGTTATATTTAGGTTGATGTTAAGCAGCGCAATAAATTGTTACTGTTTTCATAACTGGGTTCTTCATTTCAAGAATTCGTATCCACTCTGAGATAACACTCAACGTCAGTCAAGAAGCCGATGCATTATCGATTTTAAATAAGATATTGCACTGTTTTGAAAACGGGGAGTAATTGTATGAAATTGTATTAGGAATAATGGAAGAAATAATTTTACTTTCCAAAATGTTTAGCATGGTTTTGCTGAAGGAAACGTGGTTTGTAGTAAACTGTACTATCACTATGAACTATCTTGATCAAAACAAAACGACTACCGTTCATTTGACCAACTTTATTTCAGGCAGAATATACATTTTTTGTTTTGTGTGTGTAAAACAGGGGAGAGTTTAGTCTGAGGTATGTGGCACTACGTTGCGTTTCCGCCGATGTTTGTGTCATCACATTCTGTTTTTGCCGCACGACGGCGCAAAGACTAACTGGCGGTACGAAAATATAGTATTTTACCCATTGTAAACCCTTTCATTTAACGAAATTGCGTACGACGGCGCTTTACAGACATTAGCACGCCTTGTTCATTGCCCAAACACAATGCAACAGCGAAACCACTCACTTCTTGCAGCCGTGATGATTTATTGAATGAGAGCTTGACGTGTATATTGTACATTTATATCACGTGTCCCTTTCATGTAATTGGCTAGAAAATTTAACCATTTGCACAACTTGCACATATTCATACACTACATTTTGTATGGCACTGCATTTACATCTCCATGGTGCGAAATTTCCTCTGCCACACTGTATACAGAGTATTCCGTATCTATCGCATAAACGCCCTGTCATGCCAATCGCTGGATAATTTTAAGACAAAATTGAAGAGAAGATTTTTGATTGAGGGTTTCATTTATAAAGTATAGCCATTTCAAAATTCGCATTTAGAAACCAATCCTGCTCCGAAATAGCCTGCTCTTACTTCGTTTCATCCAATGACGAAAGACATGTCCCTTGGTTTCCCCGCTTTGATAACAATTTAATAATCTAATTCTAATAGAGAAAATTTCTTGGCCAGGTGCTATTGAAATCTATCTGCGTAACTGCATTTTGCTTACGCTAAGTTTTCTTTCAAGCTGAACTCTTCCAATAAAAAAGGCTTTTAATTCTAAGGCGGGGTCGACTGAAACTCGAGCGCTAAATTTAAATAACACGTGAGTAAGAAATTCCTTCTCATAACGAATTAAATTATTTTGGAGGCGGGGAAACCAAGGGGCGTGTCCTTCGTCGTTGAATGAAACAACGTAAAAGCAGGCTATCTTGGAGCATGATTGGCTTTTAGATACAAATTTTGAAATGGATATAATTCATAAACGAAACCCTCAATCAAAAATCGTCCCTCTTCCATTTTGTCTTAAAATTATCCAAAGATTCGCATGATAGGGAGTTTATGCGATAGTTACCGAACACCCTGTAGCCTATATAAATAGGATGTTGATTTCCCGCTTATTCAGAAAAAAAAATATTAGTCATAATGACTGATGTTTTGACATTGACGTTTAAGCCAAAACTAAAGTTTTTCGTAAAAAAGAGAGAGACCGATGCATCTCGGAGTAAAGCTGGGAACTCTCTGTAAGACCTGGAGCGTTTTAACCAACTAGGCCACCGGGACATGCGAACGATGCTTCTTTTCTTACTTAATGTTAAAAAAGGTTTAAGATTCTAAACCTTGAATACCGCTCATCGTAGTCCAGGGTTTGGTTTCCTATGTTTGTCTTAAAAGGTTCGGGTTCCTCTGAAAACTGTAAGACCCGGCGCAGCATGACCCTTGCTGTCCTTGCGCCTCAAATCTCGAACAAATAAACAATAAGGACTATCGTTTTCATATTCTCGGTAATGCCATTCTGAGTTGTATATGGGGTTACCGGTTCGATTCCGGATTGGGACCTTCTTCTCTCTTTTTTTTTTCTCTTTGTCAAAAGCTCTAGTTTGAGCTCAAATGTAGATAACAAAATATTAGTTATCATTAACAGACCAACGAATAGTCAGAAAAAGTCTGCCTCGTGGCTTAACCTTTCGGCCATTATTTGGCAAATTGTACTAACGTTGCATTGGTTAATACCCTCGTATGAATCCTTATTGTGATACCTATCTTTCGTTTGTGCATTTAATGTTGCGGCTTTTCGTTAATGGGCAACATGTTATTACGGTGTGCTTGATACTGTTTCACGCTGTTTGATACTACTTTTACAGTATGCTTGATTTTAATACAATTTTATAATCTAAAACATCGTTTTAAAGTCAGTTTAACCGAATGAATTTGAACTAGCCGAGCATTTAAATTACACATTTAAATTAACGCATTAAAATTCTCTTTTGACATAAGCTAAACTATTTCTTTAAACTAATTATGAAGATTGTTTCTGACGTTATTAAAAATTAAAATTCTGCTTAATTGACAATTTAATGAGTATTTAAATTTTTTATAACGATTACGGAATTTTTAATGTAATTTCAACTGTCACGTTAAAAATCGAAAACTTTCAGTGTCGAAATTCGCTTTCGTAAATCAGAGCGAAATAACGGATTTCTGACAGTTTCTTTCGTGTGATATCGGATGTCGCCTTCAAGAAATTTGATTTTTATCGAAATTTACTCTAATGGGACTTTTTTTTTTTTAACTTGCCCACACCAGAATTGCGTAGATGAGTTACATTCTCCAATTTTCAAGTGGTATTCACGCTAATGTCAAATTAGTAATTGCAGGGTGGGCCATATATCAATTCAACCAATTTGGTTGAATCAAGCCCGTGCCTAAAGGAGGGTTTTTTTTTTCCCTTTTTTCTTGTTTTTTTTTTTAATATTGCAAATCAAGTCTATTTTTCTGGTGGACACAAACAACCAAAATATCTGGATCGGGTTTAGAGTGATGCATATATTATTTGTAATGCAAAAACGTAGTAAAACCTCTGTCGGACGCCTGAGGACTTGAGTATTTGCCGACTATCTGGCGGTGTCCGTTATTTGGGAAGAATTATAAGTACGCACACACAATAAACAGTGCTAGATAACAGGAATCGGAAAAGTGTCCATTAAGTAGGTGTCCCCTTTTCTAGGGTTTCCGTTAAGGAGGTATATATATATATATATATATACACACACACATACACAAGTAGGCCGACAAAAGTGACCCAAATCGGGTTTCGCGACACCTAAGGTAGGACCTGCATAATTGTGTAAAAAGCAATTATAGTTTATGTTATTTGTCCACCATGACAACTTAGAGTTAATTCCATGATTAATATTTAATTTCCCTTTAAAAGCACATAAAAACTTCCTTAAAATCGAATTTGAAACTGACAACTTCAAAAATAAAAGGTACATAAAATGAAAATAGATTAACCATCTCATGTATTAAAACTCCATATGAGGTTGTAACGCAGATATAAACATTATTTCTATTTATTTGGACATTCAGTTGCATAGTAGCCTCTCATAAGGTCAAGACAAATTTCTAAAAGGCATCAAGGTATGAGAGCACTAGTCTTTCATTTTGTTCATAAGGGTTACATATTCCATCGTACTCCACAGTTATTTAGATGTGTTAAAATAACGAATTTTATAACATGTTCCCCATCATCCAGACGAGCATATCCAGTAAGTAAGAACATGTCCTTACTTCTTACATCACTTCGTTTACAAAAAGGAAAAAGTGGGACTTACATACGGTAAAATCGATTCGTTTGTTTGTTCGTTTGTGGTTTGGCTCCAAAACGCTACGGTGAACAGTGCGATCTTTATGAGATTCCGGTAAGCGTTATTTGCACCACGTTGAGAGTCGAACCCGGGTTAATGGCGCATTAGACGAACGCGTTATTACACTGCGCCACCGTAGGGCCAATGACATTGGTATCGTCCTTTGATACCATTATTCGTAGGAAATTTTAAAATATTTTAATTTATCAATATATAATTTTGCATGCGAAAAGGCATAAAGGTCAACTAAACGATAGTATGCTTTACGAGTGCAATTTCTGTGATGAGTACAAAAAATTTACGTTTCAAAAGATCAAAGGCATTAATAAACGCTTGAGACATGAACCATATTCATTGTAATAAGATTTTTAAATATAACCATATTATACACACCGAAATCTCAAAAAAAAAAATAATAACCAAAGACCAGTTTTACTTCTTTCAAATATACACGTTCGTACTAACTATTTCTTTGGTTCTTAAAAGTGATTGATGAAAAATGTGATTGATTAAAAAAGTTGATTGATGAAAAGGGTAATTGATGTTAATTTCCGTTTACGAAATTTTTTGGATTTCATACAGGTGAGCGAAATCAAACGTTCTAATTAAAATGTAAGGTATTGATACTGTTTAAAACAATTTTGTGAATACCAGAAAATTGACCGCAACGCATAAAGGCCTAAGGTTTTAATTTATTTTATTTTACTCAAAATTAATTTATTTATTGATTTATTTTTGAAGGCAAGGCATGTAGTTCATCGAATTAAACTGGGTAAAGAGGTTTCGATTTCCTGTGTTGGAAGCATATCGTGGGGGGGGGTAGTACTTTTCTACAAAGTGCGGGGTCCGATTCAGTTACTTAGGCGTATGGACGGAAGTAGTATAAGAAAGGCCGGTTCTGGCTCACTTCCGGTTAATCTCCTCCCATATTAATCCTATGGGGATTTTGTTAACCTCCATGGCCATCGGAGGTTAACTTGAAGATAACCAGAACCGGTTTTGTCATGCGGGATATTTTTTCATATAACTTTTTCTAATTTTTTTAATAACTTTTCCGAATTTTCCCTTTTTACATTTCTTTTCGATTTTTTTTTATTTTGTAAAAATTTTAATTTAAATTTTTTTTTAAATATCATTTCTACTTTTATACTTTTTTTAATCTTACTTTTACGAATATAAGTTCTGAGTTTAAATTATAAGTTTTTTAAATTTCTTTTGGGTTTTACTCTTTCCATAAATTTTCATTTTTTTAAGCCTACTTATTTATGATTTTAACAACTACGTCGGGTCTTCAGCAGGAAGCTGAGTATTTCAGTCGAGGTCCACCCCGTTAAGGGTGCCCTATCTAGTGGTTTTACAGCTTTTAGGCCTCTATTCCCGTAAGGTTGTTGTAAAATTTGAATATATATACATCATCATAACTTACTTTCTCTCCGCATTTACTCACACTTCATTTTGCGTACTTTTTATATTATTATTTATTTATTCATATTGTGTCAAGACGTTGCCTTCAAAATTTTTAAATTGGACGTGCACTGATGGATTCCCCCCCGTTCTCGTTCTCGAGGTGGTCCCTCAGATGCATACACATATTGTTAGTTTCCTTCGTTCTCGTTATGAGAGTCGAAGTCGAAAAGGTGTAAAACCGCTACATAGGGCACCCTTAACGGGGTGGACCTCGACTGAAATACTCAGTTTCCTGCTGAATACCCGACGTAGTTGTTAAAATAATAAATAAGTAGGCTTAAAAAAGTGAAAATCTCTGGAAAGAATAGAACCCAAAAGAAATTTAAAAACTTATAGAAAACCGAGAACTTATTCGTAAAAGTAAGATTAAAAAAGGTACAAAAGTAGAAATGATCTTCTTTCGCTTTGCCATTTCCCATGTTATATGGGGTCGGCGTTATGGTCCTTTAATCTTCTCTTCCACAATCTTCTATCCAATGCCTCTTCTCTACTCCATCCATACTCTTCCAGATCTTCCGTCACTTTATCCTTCCATCTCAGCCGTGGTCTTCCCCTCTTCCTCTTACCCATTACCACCAGCTTATCCATTACCTTTCCCACATATTCCTCATTTCTCCGCTCCATATGCCCAAGCCATCTTAACCTATGTTCTTGTATTTTTACTACTTCCATTTGATTTTTTTATGTCAGGCCAAAACCAAATGGAAATAGAAATGATATTTAAAAAAAAAATTAAATTAAAATTTTTACAAAATAAAAAAATCGACAAGAAATGTAAAAGGGAAAATTCGGAAAAGTTATTAAAAATTAGAAAAGTTATATAGAAAAAATATCCCGCATGACAATAAAGTTACGTCACACTGAGGTGGGAGAGACCTTGTTCTGGTTAACTTCAAGTTAACCTCCGATGGCCATGGAGGTTAACAAAATTCCCATAGGATTAATATGGGAGGAGATTAACCGGAAGTGAGCCAGAACTGGCCTTTCTTATACTACTTACGACCATACGCTTAAGTAACCGAATCGGACCCCGCACATTGTAGAAAAGTATTCCCCCCCCCACACAAAAAAAGTAGGCTCGTTATGCTTCCAATATAGACAATCGAAATCTCATAACTCAGTTTAGTTCGATGAGCTGCATGCCTAGCCTTTAAAATAAATCAATAAATAAATAAATTAATTTTGAGAAAATAAAATAAATTCAAAGCTTATGCCTTTCCGCGTTGCGGTCAGTTTTCTGGTATCCGCAAAATTGTTTTAAACAGTATTAATACTTTACATTTTAATTAGAACTTTTGATTTCATTCACTTGCATGGTACCCATAAAATTTCGTAAACGGAAATTAAGATCAATTACTCTTTTCATCAATCAACTTTTTTAGTCAATCGCATTTTTCATCAATCACCTTTAGGAACCAACGCAATAGTTGGTACGAACATGTATATTTGAAAAAAGTAAAACTCGTCTATTTTTTACTTTTTGAGAGTGTGTACAATACGGTTATATTTAAAAATCTTATTACAATGCATATGGTTCATGTCTCAAGCGTTTACCAACGCTATTAATCTTGTGAAACATAAATTCTTTGTACTCATCACAGAAATTGCACTTGTAAAGCATACTATTGTTTAATTGACCTTTATGCCTTCTCGCATGCAGAATTATATATTGATAAATTAAAATATTTTAAAATTTCCCACGATTAATGGTATCGAAAGACGATATCAATGTTATTGGCCCTACGGTGGCGCAGTGTAATAACGCGTTCGCCTAGTGAGCCGTTAACCCGGGTTTGACTCTCAACGGTGAAAATAACACTTACTCTGAGATCCCATCACTGCTCACTGTAGTCCAGGGTGTGGTTTCCTAGGCGTTCAGAGGTTCAGATTATATGGAAAACACTAGGTTCCCGCGCAACATGACCACTGTAGTCTTGGAGCCGTAAAACCACAAAACGAACAAACAAACGAATGGATTTTATCGTATGTGAGAAGTATTAACTTTGGAAAAGGCAGTCACCTCGATGTGTTCCATCCTCAAATATTTCGGCGTATATCTGATTCCAATTTGATGTATTGCGCAAGGATAAAGTAGTAATCCATTCGACTAAGCAATGATGCAAGAAATAATCATAAGTACGGCGTAGTTATTGTAGCTTCGCAGGAAATGAAACAATTTAAAAGGCAGTTCGTTAACTATAACAAAAAATAGATTATTTAACAATATTAAAAGCATTTGTTTTTAACTTTAAAAAAAAAGCACATCGTTTTTTGCTGGTAAATATCGTTTGACACTATACCCTCGATATTAAAACGCGATCGACAAAGTTCGCATCAAACATGCGATTTGTGACCTGAATACAACGGTTTTTGAATATTCAGAAAAAAAAACCGCTGTAACAAACTGTGCAAACTAAAGCGTTAGTAAAACATAAATACTGGCCAGCAGACTGAAAACTGCCTACTCTAAACTTGTCAGAAATAAGTTCGAAGTCTTATGACGTCACACAAATTGTTGCCATACAACACAGGAACATTGAACAATTTGAACCATGCACAAACACTTTCATTAAACTGATGTGACAACAGTGCGCCATAACATATTTTGTTAAACTGGCATACTTATAACAGTACGCCACAATGGCATTAGAGTTAAGGGATAAGTGCAATTACGATAATTTGCTCTATGCCATCTGCTTGCGACATCGATTTTGGCAGATATACGAGAGATCCTACTGATTGATAGCTGAAAACACCCAAATCCGTAAAAACCATAGCCTACTCTTTAATCGTCTCATGTTAATGTACCGTATCCATTAACTTATAGGGTTTGTTTCCGCATGCATAGTCCGTTACCTGCTTTACAAAGTTGGAATCTCGACTCATCAGACCACGTTACGTTTCCAGTCCAGCCACAATAATGAATTTTTCTGTTATCTTTGTCAGTGTCACGCGTCTATAAGATGCGCTAGTTACATATGTTGATAATGTATATTGTATAAAATACATTATTATAATAATTCAAATTTCGTGTTAATTTAGAAAATGAGGTGCCTTATCTCTCTTCCAATTGCTATCAGCTTGCCTCGTCCAAAGCTGCTTAAGTTTTGGTAGGCTGTCACTGTCATTGTAGATTTTAAGACGGTGAATTGTCGAAAAATCTTCCTCTGTATGTATTTCACTTTCAAGAGATTTCATTTTATGAGGTCATAATCAAATGAAATTCGGGTGAAATCAAATTCGGGTATTTCCGGTTCTGGTAATGGAAGTAACTTCCAGTTTTTTCAGATTTTCAGAACTCATATAAATAGCTTGACGTTGAGAAAGAGTGGGAGTAAAGTTTCATATTTTTAAATGCTATGGGAGAAGGAAAAATTATTTCTGCTTCCATATATTAATGTTTTTATTTGTGACTTAAATAAATTTTTGTGACCAGATAATTGTGTAAGAGTTTAAATATTATTTATTCGCAAAATTTGATCTCACAGATCAAATATCAATGTAAAAAAAAAATTCCCTTTTTTGTGTAAAACTTGAAAAATATATTCCTTTTTAACATCAAGCGATTCACACATTCAATGTTCAAAATACGTAATAGCAGCATATCTTTGAGAGTAAATAATGAATAGTAAATTTAGGTGTTCGGATGCTATAAAAGGGCATGAAAAATTAATACATATTTATAAAATGGCTGAATTCAAACTAGTAGTACTTATTACTTTGGAATTACCACGTTTTGTAGACTTATTGCATATTTTATACATGGGTATGCCTAACTTCCCTTGCATAGCAGTTTGAATGCAACGAAATGAACGTACTTTAATCTGCACTTCAATCCGACATTGACTCTCAGCATTTACCACCTCGGCATTTTCTCTTCTATTGTGCGAAATTTAGCGTCAGCAAATTTCCCCATTCTATTCACCATCAACTCCCTTACTCATTTCTTTTAGATATAACGGGTAACAAACGTGAGTTGAAAAGTCAATTGTGGCATCAGCTTTATGATGACACTGCGATTTGTTAAGCAGCATAGAGCTAATTCTTCCAGGTAAAGGGCAAACTGTGGTTTATGAAATATCCACAGATATGGGCTTACCTACATCATTTTAAGTTCTAGGGGGAAGCTAGAGAATTTTAGGGAAAGCTATATTCTAGGGGTGCTATATCATATTAAGTGGAAGGTATAAAACTATAAGAGGAAGCTATAGAGCTTTAGGGGAGCTATATAATATTAAGAGGAAGGTATAAAACTATAGGAGGAAGCTATAGAGTTTTAAGGGTGCTATACCTCTTAACCCACTATTCGATACATGACAGAGGTATAGAGTTTTGGGGCTTTGGGAAGGCTGTATCCCGAACCCCGCCCCCCAATATTCGGTACAAAGTATAGCTATAAAATTTTACGAGGGGGTGTGGAGTTTCAGAGGGCTATGTCCCCCCCCAATCCAACCTTCGACACATGGCATAGCTATATAGAGTTCCAGGAGGGGGCCTTATATAGTTTTAGGGACTATACCCCCAAGCCTATATTCAACATATGGCATTCATTTGTAGTTTTCGATTTTCTATGGAGGGCTAAATTTATTCTAGGGAAGGCTAAATTTATTTCGGGGGGGAGTTACGCCCCTCATGTCACCAATGTATGGAGCCTGAAACTCCTTTGACGAATTTAGAGCTGGCCAAACCATAGCTAAAATTGACAACTCTTGTTGCTATGGATGTTCTGACTCACCTTATAGAATCCGAAGAAAGTTTTGTCTATAAACAAATTTATCTACTCGACTAGAAGAACGGAAAACTCCTTCTGCCAAAAAAGGGCCAGTACGTTTGTGAAGAAAGTACACCAGTTAATAACATGTGAAATTTATAATTTATATGCTTATCACAGTCGTTAGATATATCATTAAAATGTTATTAACTTAGCTTATTAACGTCATTCGTAATGAATGTATAAACACATCAAATCAATTAACAGTGGTTGAAGTACGTTTGTCAGGAATTGCTTAATAATAGAGATTATCATTGAAAACGAAAGGAGATGATCTATTCTTTAACAATTTCAGTTCGTTAATACGAGTTCCGGAGCCCAACTAAAACAACGATGCACAGGTTACAGACAACACTGTAGTTCAAAGATTGGTTCACTAGGCTTTAAGAGATTAGAATTCTAAGGAAAACCGTAGGTCCCGGCGCGGCATGACCTTTGCTGACCTTGCGCGCAAAAAAGCAAAT
>QLNU02015270.1:123031464-123049965 GCA_006491805.2 Dysdera silvatica
CCCAAGATATTGTCGTCCTATTATATTCATTTCCCCGAAGCGAACATTTTCATATTATATAGATTCAGTTGCAACAGTTGCTTAATTTTGTGTTTTTTATTTTCATGCGTCATTGGAGATTAGATAGATGATTTGCTACTTAATGAAACCTAATTCCTACAATTTTCGGTAAATAATTACTACGCCTTTCTCATTTACGCTTTTTATGAACGTACGAGAAAGGTATTTTTTACAAGAAGAATTAATTAAGACATCGCTTAATTGCCCTAGTTCATTACCAGGGTAAACTTTTTGTGGAGCACTCTTTTTTTAGTCGAATAAAAAGTTTTTATGCTTGTTTTTTTGCTAGAATTAATTGGTTTACTGGATCAGCTATCTTCGTTTTTTGCACAGTAATTCTATTTGCTAAGCTCATCATCCCGAGTCCGTGATCTTCGTTGTATGTTTACAAGCTCACACCACGCAACTTATTTTGAGGTTTCAAACCGGAATTTAAAAATTTCTGTAAACAAAGGAACAACGGAATAAGGCGATTATACGGAAAATATATTATCGTATTTTCTGCTCAATGAGCGCAGTATGCCCTGCAGTGGTGTAGTGGTAACGCATTCACCTGAAGTACCATTATAAGGAGTTCGATTCCCAACCGTGCTTGAGAGAAAAAAAAAAGCTTATAGTTGATTTTTTAGATCTCGGGAGTTCCGGATTCCTCGGAAAATTGTAAGTTTTGACGCGACCACGATCTCTTCTGCTCTTGTGACTTAAACATACAGAGTGAAGTATATTTTATAATATTTGAACGGAGGAGAAGGACAAACGTGCTATTTATTTTATACTGTTTTTCAATTTATCTGTATATTTGAAGGGAAATACGTGTATGTGTGTAAATATAGGCCTAATCTTAAAAATTCCAAAAAACAGAATTGAATTTTAATTAAACAAAATGCTTTAAAAATAACATTGAATTGACCTCCTGAGAATTCTAGTTTCAAAGTGATGAGGCTTCGAACCATCGCAGCCGGATTTTTAAGATTAATAATAAAAAAAAAATAACACTAATGAAATGGGGAAGCTTACGGGAAACAGATTAATACGCAAAGTAATTAATAATTTAATTTAGTCATAAATATGATGTATTATTATCCGTTATTTTCAATGCCCCTACAGGTATTTTGCCACTGAAATAATAATTTTATAAAATTCTCAAAACAAAAAATACGTTTTTATATTACGTTGCATTGCCTAAAATCCGTTAATCACTTGTTATACCAAGAATAAGAAGTTTAAAATAAACTTCTGATTAACGGTCCCCCGTGGGTCTCTGTAAGAAAGATTGCTTTTCAGAGTTATGTTGCTTATGTTATTTAGAGGCTTAAGGTTAAAAGATATCAATATAGGAAAAATTAAAGGAGAGGGGGAGTGAGTCATCTCAAATATACTAATTGTGATATATCTGTTGCGACATACGCTTAAAACATTGAGGGAAAGACTACAAGTTTGGCTTTCTTTCTTTTTTTTTTTTATGGCGCAAGAGCATCTGGGCTATACTGCGCCCAAAAAATAGAAGACTACAAGTACAGTGGCTCAAAAAAAAAAAAAAATCCGATCACCACCTGTTATTCTCGTTCCTGAGGACGTACGGAAAATCCAAATATGTCGTTAGACTCGGAATAGTGTCGTCTACAAATAAATGTGCATTTCATTTGCATAAAGCTGCATCTTCATATTTAATTGTTTATTATTTCCGAAAAATGAAAAAGCAATACCCATGTTTTATGTCATCATGAGCTTCCCCGTGTCAATATTATGATATATTTAAATTTGTGTGTAATTCTGATCATAAATATGGGAGATATTTAAAAAAAAAAAATTGAGGTCCGTCTCCATATGGCAGAACGTAAAATGAAGGTTACGCATACTGCAGAATTTTCTATTTACTTGATATGGCATATTGAATGCAAAAACTTCTTATTAAAGGCTAGTATGGTCTAAGGTCCGTGTTTTTTCTAAGCTGTCAGTGACGTAAATAAAGGTGTTATATAGGTGTCATAAGCCAATCCAAATTTTGAAAAAGTTTTAAAAACGAAAACCATGCCATTTCATCTGCTCTTTCTTTGCAGATATCCAATTAAAGATCCCATTTTCATATGGGCATCATATGGGTAAATTTTGTGTCCAATTAATCCAATAAAAATGTTTAATCATACGTCGCACTGCAATTTTGATAGCTTTCTCCTTAGCAGTTTCCATCGGCAATTGATAAATGGTCCCTAAAAAGCCTCAAAATGATGCAATTTTCAATATTGGTCTGTATTTAAACAAATACTAAAGGGAATGAAGTAAAAATTCACATACTAAGGTTTCTGAGACTGCTAAACAGATTGTCGTTAAAATTCACCCACGTTTATATTCATATTTTTTCAAATATAATTTTCATAATATTAAATATTTGTTTAAAGATAAATGATGGCATACGTATTGTTTGGGTTATTCACTGCTATAACATGCAATATGAATTAGTAGGATAGGCTGATTATTTCGGAAACTATGAAAGAAAAATTACAGCAGCAATTTAACATTAGAAGCTCGAAATTTCAAACAATCATAGCTCCCCAAAAGCTTAAGTAAAATATATAAATTTTATGTGAAATCTAGGTGTTTTGACCTGGAGAATCAGAATTCGTTGTCAAAAGTGTCTGTTACCCTTGAAAAAATAAATTTGGTCCAAAATTTAATATCAAGACGACCCCTTATGCAAATGAGATGCACATTTACTTGTAAAAGACACTATTCCGAGTCTAACGACATATTTGGTTTTTTGTACGTCCTCAGGAACTGGAATAACTAGCGGTGATCAGATTTTTTTTTTACCCACTGTACATGTTAATTAACTATTGATTAGATTGAATGAGAGACATAGAGCGACAATGAGTACGCACCATGTGCTCCAAATAAAATCAACGTTACTGTCTACAATTAGACAAGACTGTAAACTATTTTGCAACGCACTATAATTAGACGCAATATAGCAATACATTATACGCAAGACAGGACTTTAACCTAACAGAAATATTTACTTTAGTTATTTATTAAACATAATAACCACATTGTAATAGTACAGTATCTATTCCGACATTTCAGGAAGCAAAATCAATAGTCAGTTGCGTATTGCAATAATACAGTATCCATTCCGACATTTCAAGAAGCAAGATCAGTAGTCAATTGCGTAGGAAATGGTGGGGGGGTGGCTCAGTGGCTCAAGCCCCCCCATTGGATATCAAAACACATTATTTTCTCTAAGGCCGCATCACATAATCTTCTTTAAAGCCACTTGAGGCTCTCAGTGAGTTTTGAACTACTACACTAATATTGCCAGTACCGTGTTAATCTAAAACCCAGGGGGATTCCTCCCTGTTTATAATGTTAATCTTAAACCCAGGGGATTCCTCTCTGTTTATAATGTTAATCTTAATTACGTAACTGCCGAGATAAAAGGAAAATACAACAAGAACAATGCCGAGTTCACGGGCTGAGTTCAACGGGCCAGCAACTTTTCACCATCAACTGAATGCCACGGCATTATTATTGGCACAAAATACTCCTAATTTATTTTAATTTTTATGAAAAAAAGCAGTGACGGGCAATGTTTTTCTTTGCGGCAATTATTTCTTTCTAAGAAAGAAGAAAATACCAGTGTTTTCCAATACACATATCCATTTCGATTAAAAAAAAATTGAATCTTCCGGAAGTTTTCTAGACTATCGGAATATGTTTTGATATTAGAATTTTGTGGATGTTCTGCACACTCTTCCATTTGCTAATTACACAAGAACTAAGATCCCGAAAAAAATTTACCTGCTTTTTTTTCTTAGATATATTGCGCGCCTCAGGGAATTGCAAAATTTAATCTTTCATTGTAAATAGACGTGGCTGAAAAAAAAAATTATTTCCAAAATACTTCATTTAAAACTAAAAAGTTGATGGCTTCATATTATGAAAAGTACTTTCTAGGTATATTTATGAAAGAAAATGGAGACAGATATTTGTTTGCTTTTTTCTCTCTCTTTACCTGAAGAAAATCGTGAATATTTTCCCTAGGTTTATCATTAACTAACAAGCAAATATGCTAGAGGCTTTTAATCTTTCGTGCATTTACGGTTTAGCAAAAACATTACTGAATCGTTTAATGGAAGCTATGATTTTTTTTCTGCACTTCGTTTACTCCCAACTTTTTACAGCAATATCTTATTAATGACACGAGGACGTCATAGGTTCTTTAAAGCCTTCATTTTTTACAGTTATTCATAGATATCTAACTAAAGCATTTTAGGAGAATAGATTGCTATGTGGAGTAAACAAACGATTAGTTCAGTAAAGAGATCTAGTTGAAAAAAACGTCGGGTAAACTCGGGAGGAAAATATTTGCATTTGGAATTGAAAAGATGCGTGAAATGGACGTCGTCAAGAGAAATGTACGCAATTATACGTCAGAAGAAATTTAGAAAGGATGACTTTGATTTTGTTCGGAGTTCCTGAGTTGCGGTTTTTGCCTTCAGCATTTATCATTTAAACGTCATCTTAACAGTTGTCGTCCTTTACATAGATTCCGATCGTCTATAATTATGAAACTAAAACTATAACAAATGACATTTTTCTTAATAATTCCTACGTTCTGATTTATTATATTTATACATATGGATATGTACGCATGTAACCATGCAAATATTGTCTTACATGCTTTATCTAGGTATGTAAATTTTAACTAACAGGGCACAACGGCTTTTAGCCGAAATATTTCCAACCTCCTTGAATTTTTTTTTATTCTATTAATCATGAAATGATTTTTAAATTTGCTCGCATATCGGCTTATTCAGTCTCATCTAACTTTATTACATTGTTGGTTTTTAGTGTATTGGATAAACTCTTTACCTTTGTGCAAGGTTAAATTTGTCTCTTCTTCAAAACAGTACGTAAAATCTTTTTCTCGGCACAGAATGGCTTTGATATCCTTTCGCCATAAATGAAAACGCCCAACCAACCAAATACCTTAAAATCAGCATTAATAGATCTATTTAGTATAATAGTAACCTGCATTAATAGAATTTATTGAATTAATGGACTTACAAGCATCAAAAATACCTTTGGTGCTGCTTTATCATATAATTTGCACAGACGTTAAACCATTTATCCACTGACTTTATTTTTATAAAATTCATTAAATTTTTAATTTAAAAAATCTATATGTTCGAAAAAGTCATGCAAATAACACAAAAGATACGATATTATGAAATTCACTCGAGGGTGATATGCGTCGAAGCAAACACGGCTAATCTCAGCTAAAGAAAAAAATAAATTGCGAGAATATCCGGAATTTAATCTTTCGTCGAAAGATGGAAAAAAAAAAAAAAGACTTAAATGGCGACAGATTTAAAGAAGAGAACATTGTCTTAGTTTTCCCTGGGTACAGTAAGCCGTTTTAAGAGCCGAGAATGTACATAAAACAAATTTTACTTGGGAGATAAAGAATTTCTTTCTTTTTAGGGAAATGAACCATTAAAAGAGGACTTTGAAGGGTGAAAAGTTTTAGAAGGTAGAAATTGACTGGAGATTATAAATGAAGGCGGTAATCAGTTGCCTCCAACGCTATTTAAAATGAAATAAAACTTAGAATATTGAAAGTTAAAATTAGCAAGGGATTTGTGCAGAAGCTTTGATTCGAGCATTACCTTTTGGGACTCCGGAAGTGTTATTTTTGTTACGAGGAAAATTAATTACTTAAATGTTTACATATTCCTAAATGTCTGACAAATTTTGAGATATAAACGAATTACTAACGGTAACTAATACAACAGAAGACGGCGAGCCCTTTATCAAGAAGACTTGAATTATAAAAATATTTTACTGTGCCTAATTAGTTAAATGCAACACGTTCATATTTTTAAACGAATATTTTTGGAATTATTAAACATTAAATTTCATCACTCGTGTCTTTGCATCTTTGTCGCTGCGTTAGCAATCCCCTTTTTGGTGAACTAATTGTCATTTTCAGGTACCATATGTGAAAAGAAAATGATGTGGGTCCTTTCCGTTATGGAAATAAGACTTAAGTCATTTTTAAATTACGAAAACTGTGAAGTTTGAAATTTTCTTTTGGTTACAATGAATTACCGCGTGATCTCATAATGGCGCACCTGAAATTGATTTGAATGACATACGAAAACAAGACTCTAGCGCGAGGAAGTAACTGCAAAAAGGGGCAATTCTGCCCCTCCCTCTGCGCATGTGCGTGGACTTTGAAAAATTTCCTATCAGTGTTTCCATCAAAAAATAGTTATTGACTGGAAAACTAACATCTGACGAGAAAAGAAAATAGATTAGAGGAGGTGTTGTAGAAGAGGTATTGTAGAAGAGGTATTGTAGAGGAGGTCGTTTAGTGGAGGTATTTTATAAGAGGCATTTTAGAAGAGGTATTTTAGAGGAGTAAAGTATACTGTTTTAGAAAAAAGAAAATGGATGGAGGCATTTATGGACTGTGAATTATGGTAGTAGTGGACTGTTTTAGAGAATCTAGCTATCTAGCGTCTAGCTGATGTAGCTAATTTATAGCGTGTTTCGGCATTACTAGTACCTAAGCAGCGACATGCTTGCATTTACAAAGTCAATGTGCAGAAGGAGGGGCAAAATGCACCTTTATTTCCTCTCGCTAGAGGCTATTCATACGAAATAATAATTTCATCAAAGTGGTAGCTTATATAACATTAGCCATCAACGTCTTCGCGATAAACGTAAACATTTTAAATCTACTTTATCTAAGAAAATATTACACTTAGAAAAATAAACATTTCTGACTAATTAGATGCAATAAAACATGATTGTAATTAGAAATGTCTTAGTTGAGGATCCCCATAACAAAATATATTTCATTTTTCATACATATACAACTCCTTGTAAAAAAATCGTTCGCGAAAAGTTCACCGATGGTACCGTTAGAATTCACGGGAGCTGACGTCACAAACGGGCTAGTTCATTACAGCAGAGGGGAGGACGTCATTTCAGAACTGGTTTTTGGCGCAGACAAACGTTCACTAAAAAACAGTTCTGAAATGACGTCCTCCCCTCTGCTGTAATAAACTAGCCCGTTTGTGACTTCAGCTCCCGGGAATTCTAACAGTACCATCGGTCAACATTTCGCGATTAAAATATAGATATCCAGCATTGGTATGTTTGAGTAGTTTTTCTAGTGAGAAGTATATTTTTATGACTAGCGCTGAAAAAGAAAATTACTGTAATATCTACTTAAACCATCCTGTATATTTTCAAAACCACATGATGCCTCAAAAATAATAAAAATAGTAGTTCTATCTCCGATAGTAAAGTCCGTTAAATAGACATCTTAGAAATGTCCCGTATCTCCATATTTACTCTCGGGGTAAAATGGATATTTGTTGCCAGAGCTCAATCAATCCGGTCGTCTGGATTTTTGAAGTTGGCGAATAATGAATCTTTTTTTATTCTTACTAGAATTTAGATTTTATTTTGAGTTTGGAAAGTACGATTCGCTGCGATTTGTAGAGGTCTGTTCATTGCACATCGGAGGGATTTTTAGAATATTCAAAGAAAATAATTTTAAGGATGTTCTGAGGACGTTCTCTATCAGAAGTCCTGCGGACATCCAATAGCGTCTAAGAGTTTTTTCTAAAGTAGAAATACCCTGAATATCCTATAAGGAACATATCTAACTAGTAAAATAAAATTTTTAAAAACTTAAAAATTCCAAATTTTGATCCTTTTTTTATGTGCTTGCATTATAATTATGGATTTCTTTAATTTACCAAGCACATTTTGAATACATTGAACACCACAATCTTGAGATAATTAATAAAATACTATTTTTTAACATGGAAATGGGTATACATTGTATACCCATTTCCATTACAATAGATTTCATACTATGCAATCTATTGTAAACTGCTATAAATATAACGATAACATGTTTATCTTCATTTAAAATGTTGTACATATATTGTACAATATGGTATTAAAAATATAATTTGATAATATGATAAATAATATAATTTAGAAGTTCAAAGCATCTTCTTTGTATATGGATAATACATCCTGTGTACATATTTGATCTATAATTATGGACGTCGTGATATTTTTCCTTCTATACTGATAGAATTGGCTTTATTATGGATAAGTTCCTGATAACGAAGCCAATATTTAAATATTGATAAGCTCAGGTTAATCATATTGTGTGTGTGTGTGTGTGTGATAACATATATTATGTAGATGCTGGTGAATAAAGAATATTGTGAGGGCTTTGGAACTAAAAACCTCCGAATAATGGTCACCTGTGGGACTCTGCATAGGTGACCGTCCTTTGGAGGTGGCTGTTATTTAGAAGTTCAATAATTAGTTATTTCAACACTGGCGTAAGGTTAAACACCACGAAGTTTCGAGAGCTAACTATTCCCTTAGTCAAGTGAAGGCTGAATTCTGCCTTCACTTGACAAAGTGAATGAAACTCTAATGACTGTTTTGTATATAACATGCAGGGGAATGTAATTAGCAGACGGAAGTATTAAGAATACATAGCGTATCATCAAGAATATAGCTTTTAAACGTCAATAGGCGATTTCCAAACAAAGGTTTCATCCTAGGAACGACCCGCACACCAACGTGAGACAAATTATACCAACAAAAATTGCTGTGTAATCCACGGGATGTTTTAATGTTGACTATGATTATCCTCAGAATGTCCTTTCGAAGTCCTAATTAGTTTATTCTAGTCATTTAGATGTCAGAATTTGCCAGAACATCTCTAAAACATGTCTGTGTGAACTTGAATAGGACCCATTTCGTACATCTCAACCCGGACGTTTAGCTATTCTAGGAACATCCTCTCGACGTCATCGACTCCTTTTATGGATGTAGTCACAAGTCCATATTCCCCATCACGCTGATCTGCACTTTTGCTTCCGGGTGATAACTTGGACTGCTTGCTCTCACCCGGATACTTTGGTTTAAGGGTAAGCATTGCACGAGCAGCTCCAATTTTTTTTGTTGTTGTTTTTTTACACGAGGAGATTTTGTGGGCTTCCGACTGGAGCCATGGAGGTTCGTCCCAGTGTTGAAGCTACGCACCATCCCATAGCATCCCTCTCCTTCAGTTTTCGGCCTTCGTCGTGTATCGTCCATGTTGCACGGTTGGCGGATCTTGAGAAATGAGCTCGTCACCGGACACTGATGGATTGTACCCAACTCAGGTTCTCTGATTGCATCTCTAAAGAGATCCACTCTCTCCATTGGGAGTTGTCTCTTGTCCTCTTCTTTTAAATTTCGTCCAGTACTTTTGGAAATACAGTGCCGCTAGTTCAGCCAACATTTTCATACTTACTTGCACAATCAACAACAAACAAGTCCGTATTAATCCCATTCATCCAGAAAGTTTGTCCTTGGAATATTCTAACACCCTGCGTTTGCTATCTGGGTTGAGACATACATTAATGTAAGATAAACTAAAGATAAATTAAAATGACTTCCAATAAGGAATTTAATTTGAAAAAAATATAAATACAATATTTAATCTAAATTTAGTTACGAAATAAACATTTTGTGTAAGTTGTTAATCTCATTTGTTAGCCCAGGTATTTGTATTTAGTTACTTCTACATTAAAATATTTTTATTGTAATATAGTCAAAATCATTTAATTTGCAGTCTAATAACTTGAGATGCCTAATCTAATTGATTTCAATAAACCATTAACGATGTTCCAGAATGAACCTTGAAATCATTTTTAAATTTTTATCTAACATCGATTTTTACACTCTCAACTGGTTTTGTGACATTGGTTACTTTTAGTGCATTTTATGCAATTTTTACCTTTGTATAAAGCCTACTCCCTCTCTCAGAAAACCGCACGTACAACTTTATACCTTCTTTGGCGCATAATGGCCTTCACTCTCCTTGCGCAAAAGATTTCTTCCAACCGATCAACTAAGTTTAAATTTCAATGGCAACCAAGTTCTCCCATTGTGTAATACACTCACTGTATAACAAAAAAAAAAAAAAATCGACGCACCAAGAAGGGGTTGTCCGATTGCGATAAAAATTGGTGGATGTGAAGAACATACATAGAAAAAGAAACGATTAAAATTTCAGAACAATTGAATGATTTATTGCAGAGTTTGACCGTTACAAAGGGAGGAAGTCAATAAGGCGTTGGTCCACCTCTGGCCTGGATGCAAGCTGTCACCCGGCGTGGCATAGACTGATAAAGATCCCGGATGGTGTCCTGCGGAATTTCTTGCCAAATTGTCTCCAACTGTCGGGCTAAATCGTCAACATTCCGGGATGGTTGCAATCGCCTTCCCATAGCGTCCCAAATGTGCTCTATGGGAGAGAGATCAGGAGACCTAGCTTGAAGACAATTCATAGCAACACGTGCCGTGTGCGGCCGGGCATTGTCTTGTTGAAACGTAAGTCCAGGGTGTCGCAAAAGGAACGGTAACACAACCGGTCGTAGAATGTCGTCTACGTACCGCTGTGCTGTAAGTGTGCCAGAAATGACCACCAAAGGGGTCCGGCTATCAAAGGAGATGGCACCCCAGATCATAACGCCCTGTTGTGGGCATGTGTGGCGTGCGATAGTAAGGGCAGGATCCCCACGCTGCCCTGGACGTCTCCAGACACGTCTGCGGTTGTCGTCAGGACACAGTTGGAAACGGGATTAGTTTCAAGTTAATCGGGATCAACACCACTGTAATCGGACTTGACGGTGTAAAGGCGTGAGAGGTAAGCGGCGTAACGGTCGGCGCGAGCGTAAATTCCGCTCTCTCAGTCATCTGCAGAGGGTCATGTTGGACACACGTGTGCGGGCCACACATTGTATAGTTGATAACGACGAATCCGGTGCTGTGACAGCTGCTCTGACAATCGCTCTGTCTTCCCGCTCTGTTGTGGCCCTAGGTCGACCGCTGCCATCCCTACGCTGACATCTGCCGTTGTTGACCCACTCTTGCCAGCACCGTCCAATCGCCGCATCGCTTCGACCCACATGTCCAGCGATTCTTCGATTCGTCCAACCAGCCTCTTTCAATCCGATAGCACAACCTCTTTCAAACTCTGACATATGCTCGTAATGAGCACGAATCTTTCGGCGAGGCATTGTTACAGTCGACGTAAGATATCCGCAGTCAAAATGCAACAGAAATTTTGACCACATATTGAGAATCGCTCCTTATATACACCTGCTGAATGCGCAGTTCCGATGCGCTGGAGTTCCCGCTATTCATTCATTGGACACCAAATTTTAATCATTTGCATGTTCGGTCAAAATGTCTTTGCATACGAAATTTCATTACAATCGGACAACTCTTTCTTGGTGCGTCGATTTTTTTGTTATAGAGTGTATTATCGAGATGGAACTTAGATCTAAAACAGACGAATGGAATGTGAGGCAATTTTCGACTTAACATTTTATTTTAGTCGTTTGTTCATATTTTTTTTAATTTAAATATTTTAGATTGCCTTTCTCTCGTTTGTAGTTCCATACGTTTAGTTGCTGCATTTGCTTTGATAAATTATATCTTATCGTCTTTTAATCGTGGATATCATTTTTCCCCTTGTTTTGTTTTTTCACTTTCCTACCATCTTTGATTATATTATTATTATATTTAAATACGTTATTTTTTCGGATTGTTTTTCTGCTGATATTTTTTATACCGTACTTGCTCCTAACTTTTATCTTACTTACAGAATTGCTGCATATATTGAAATATTATTTTCATTGTCCTTTCTAAAATAATGTACATTTGAGAGCTCTATAGAAGGTAAAGCTGAAGAGTTCTTATAACCCTGCTACAGCGAAATTTTAACAAAACTTTCTGCCGTCCAAAAAAATAAAGAGAAAGAAAAAAGAAATAACTGTGTGGAATAGAGCTACACTTAGAGTCAAAGCACGCAATACAAGAAGATAAAAATGATTTAAGTTCCCTCGTTAGTTTTCTGGACGTTTATTTCCCGAGAAGGTTGAAACTTTTGGTTTCCGAAATCTGGAGTTGCGAAGTACAGAAATTGTTGGAGTAGAAGAGGGAGGAAATGGAAGAAAAGAAAAAAAAATGTTAAAAACCAAAGGTAGAAAAAAAAGGAAGGAAAGCATTAAAAGTATATCATGATAGTCTTTTGGTGAAGTAGTTTTACTCAAAATGAATCATCTCGTGGAAGACAGAGTGAATTCGTTCTCAGGGAAAAACTTTTGTTCCATCAATAGCAACAGTTATAATGCTGGTAACAACCAAAAGGTCGGTGGTTGGAGTTCAAGCTGCAACATTCCGTGAAAATTAAACATTCTGATTTATACTCTTTATAATTTTGAAGACACATCTAAATATTTAAGATTCTAATATTAAACTTACAACGTATAATTATATGGACAATAAAATATGGTGTGTAGTTCGGGGTCGTTTTGGTTATTGTATACATATCTCCGAGCCAGGGCCAGAGAAATCTCCGAAAATGTGCATTCCCGGTCGGGCATGTAACCTAAAATAATATATGCCCGAATTAAAATTTTATGTGCCCGAAACGTATCACTACATTTTTTTACTTTATTTTTTTTATTTACATTTTATGTGTTTATTTATTTATTTATTTGTTTGTTTTTGTACTGTATCAATTAACATCAAGACAAATAGACAAGATTTATTATTATGTAAGTTAACTTCTTTTAGGATAGAAACCAGGGGGGTACTATTAGCTTCAGTAGGGTGTCCCGATACAAATGCACTTCGAGCTTGAAGAAAATTTCTAATATCTGTTATTAAACTGAACGAGATAAAAAGAGGCAAATGAACAGGAGCTTGACAAATGGCAATGAGTTGTGAGCTGCAAGAAGTCTGGCAAGATGGCAGCCAAATCAAGTGTTCCCACAGGACTTGTTGAAAATCCTGAAGTACTTGCATGTGGATATGGCATTTTTATCTTTCTGACAATTGTTGAAGCTCTCTATTAAGTTTACACTATTGTTGAGGTATTGAGATCGTCGCCAGGACATTGATAAAATCACTGAAATAAAAATGGAAATTTATTTTTAATTAAAACAACTAAAAAAACCTCCAGAGAGCTGTTAAAAGCTTACATTTTTTAAAGCATTAAAAGCTTTCAATTTTTTACGTGCCCAGTCGGGCATGTGGCGAAAAAACATACATGTCCGGCTGAAATTTTTACATGCCCCGGGCATGTCGACAATAGATTTTTCTGGCCCTGCTCCGAGCGATATTCTCATAACCTTTAAAAAATGCAGATTTGTTTTCAGAAATATCTAACACCCATTTTTTTCCCTCAAAATTTTTAGCTTTTTCTTTTGTATGGAAGTTTTCTTTTAATCGTATTTAAAGACAAGAAATCGTTTAGTGGAACTATTCGTCTGGAATGCGAAATATAACAAACCCGATAATTATAGACATCTGCTCCTTTCTCAATCGACG
Organism: Dysdera silvatica; assembly: GCA_006491805.2. Taxonomy (NCBI): domain Eukaryota; kingdom Metazoa; phylum Arthropoda; class Arachnida; order Araneae; family Dysderidae; genus Dysdera; species Dysdera silvatica. Next base: position 123,044,956 of record QLNU02015270.1, read on the forward strand.
TAACAACGATTTAACAAATTTGCATGTATTTTTAAGTATTTTTTAAGTGAAATCGAGCTGTTATCCTTTTCACCCTTCAATTTAATCGGGCAATAAATTCTCTGAAAAGTATCCAGGAAGTTTTTAGCTCTAAATCTCTTATTTTATGGGCATTGAAAACTAAAAGCACAATAACGTTTTCGTTATTCAGTGTAAAGCGCATAATAGAAGCTAAACTTGATTCAAATCTTAGATACTCATCTGGTTAGTTAGTATATATATCCGCATGTTATGAATCTTGAAGTAATGTATATACAGGGTGTTCATATAATATTTTGACAAAATAGTGGGGATGATAGTACCCATTAAGTCGAACAGCATTCACTATAGAACCTAGGTTTGATTTGGCTCATAATGCCTAAAAAGTGGAAGCTCGAAAAGCGTCCATCTTACACAAATATTTACAACTAGTGCGCGAGAACCACAAAATACGATGTCTTCGTATCATCTATGTACTTGATCAACTGACTTCATTTGTATCTTTTGCGTTTCATACACCGCTAATAAGCGCTTGTGTATACTGGACGTGGTTCAAAATTACCATTTTCTGTCACTCTGAGTGGTTCCATAGTAAATATTCCTCATATTAATGGGTGTATATATAGCGTGTCCGTAAAGTCATGGTGCTTTTTGACTGGTCACAGGAAATCAGAGAAACAAGGTAGAAATGTGAAATCTTCACTAAATAAAAGAAACTCTCCAAGTTTCTGTACTCTGATGTGCAAGCGTGTGCGCACACAGGTGATGACGCAACACCACGAACTGCGCGGCAGTGGATCAGCCCACGCCAGTCGAGATGTGGACGTTACAGAGGAAAATTCAGTGTGTTCTGTGGCTTGCTCAATTCAAATTCGTGACCAAAGTGCGCAGACGTTATTCACTCTATTACACCAGACGTCCTTAACCGTGTGTGGGAAGAACTTGAATATCGTTTAGATGTGTGTGTAGGGAAACAACAACTGGAGGCCACATCAAACTGCACTGAATAGGTATGAAACTTGGATAGTTTTCCTTTTATTTGGTGAAGATTTCACATTTCTATCTTGTTTCGTTGATTTCCTGTGACCGGTCAAAAGTGCACCATGACTTCACGGACACACTGTATATACTATCGCCCTTACTGTTTTGTTAAAATAATTGAAGAACACACTATATATAGGGTTTATATAATATGGCGGAAAAGAAGTTCACTACACGATTCCTTGTGAAAAAAGGAATAAAAAATGTCCAGTGCATTTTTTGCTTAAAATCCTTATTTAATAAGTTATTTCAAATCATAGTTAAACCAATAATAAGGCAAAGCCAACCCATTTAACATCGCTTTAATACAACGACACATGCGTTTGCGCATGTACGGCCCTTCTACGAAGAAAGATGAGAAGCTAAGATTTCACAGGTTTTTAAAAACTTGCTAATGGTCACGTGTTACTTGAATTTCAGAATATTGAAACTCACACCCACGTTACGTCATAATCAACAGTAAACACCACATTTGGCGATTTCTCGTGCGAAAATACTAACTACTATCATGAATGGGAAGTATACGGATCAAATGTGCTGTTTGCCACTAGGTTCAACCTTTTTTCTTTTTTTTTTGTTGTGGGGGGAAAACATTACAATTAATAGCATTTTGTTCTTATTTTATAAGCAGTCGTGTCCCAGGGACATTCCGTCCTGTGCCCGTCTGGCAGGCTTGCGACGTATTTGCTATCAACAGTATAGTAAAGTGAACTGCAAACGCGCACCTCGTTGGTCCCTTGAAATGCATAATCCACCACTGCCAGCGACGAGAACATATTCCAATATTTTAAACAGAACGTAGTACATCTATGAAGCAACGTTTTCCACAGGAGGGCCTTAGTACAAATTGCATATCATCATATAACTTCGAAACTAGTTCATAATTTACCATCTTGGGTATTCAGTTTCGAAGGAAATGAAACGAGTTAAAGCAGATACTTGTTGATTCGGCTTTAATAGTAGTATTTTAGCTCGATGTTCATAACTGTAAAAGATTTGCATAAAGCAGATGTTGTCAGGAATGGGAAATCTTCCCTGAATAGGATCAATTTCCCATTAAAATCAACTGCTCACTTAAGGCTACCCGGAAGAGAAGAAAACAAAATATTTTTTTATTAAATTTGAACTTTTTTTCTTTATAATGATACCAAATTGATTCGTTGGGGGAATCAGAAGTTCGTTAAATATTTTTTGCACTAATAGACGCCTAAAGAAATGTATGCAAGAACATTTAACGTGTTTACGTGTTTCTCGAAACAGCGTTTTTCCAGATTCGGGTACCTTTCCCAGAAAACTGGAAGTGAGTATGTTCTTGAGATTTGTGCATATTATGTATTATGTCTTTCTACATATAGTTTTGCAGAAGTTTGTTAATACGGTGATAAAATAAATTTATATCATTTTTTTAGTAGTCAAAATCCCGCCAAATTCAGTGAGTTTAGTTTAAAAAAATTTAAAAAATATTTTTTATACCTTAATCACTATGTTTGAAGTACGGTATATGTAAGAATGTGCATTTTATGTGTGTAGCAAATTTTATAGCGGTAGATGGAATAGTTACTGAAAAAAGGTACCTAAATTTGGTCAATTAGACATTAGCGAGATAGGGCTTTCTGGGTAGCGTTAAAAAAGTTGGAAGTCATTTGATTTACCAAATTCATTGGCGGTACCGACTTGTTAATGACCTCCCTCCCCACCACATTTGGTGTAAGTTCATGCTGCTTCTGAGTTTGCCATAGGCTATTTCCTTCCATTTGGAAACTGATGATCGCTATTTCATTTTTTAAAGAAAATTTCATATGATTAATTTTTGCCTCATTAATTGTAAAATAATAGATATTTTTTTTTTTCTCAAAGTACTTACTATAAGTTTTGTGGAAAATGAACAGTGATGAACTGGGGCCTTTTCCTCGCGGGCTTTCCCTACTGCGGAGGTTATCAGTACGCCACTGTTGCCATATGACATAGGAATACAAAAACAGGATTAAATGCGGGGGAGGTGGGGTAGATGGCTTCAAAATGACTATTCCTCTTCCTTATTGCACTACTTCTGCTCACTTTCCATAAAGAAATTAACTCTGCATCCCGCCCCCCCAATGACAGCGGATATGGAAGCGTTCAATATTACGTAAGCAATATTTTGGCCATTTTCTACACCACCCCCATTGGTAAGCAAAAATTAACATTGGCTAACATAGGAAAATAAGAAAACAAGCTTGACGATGAAGAAACCTTCACTAGGTTGCCATACTTCGGAATTCCAATGACGTATTTGGACACGCAACTAAATTTTCAGGTTTGAAGTTAACGAATAAAACTCACTTGTGGGCAACCGCACCTCTCCAAGAATTTCTTTGGTTTGCTTTTCTAATCATGTGCGTGTCTGGCGCGTGATTCGTTCATCTTTGGCCTTAATTATCTTATTAAATATTGATTTTAAGCAAAAATTGTACTGGACATTTTTTATTCCTTTTTTCACAAGGAATCGTGTAGTGAACTTTTTCCGCCATTTTGTATACACCCTGTATATAGGTTTTTTATGGGACCGTCGACTCAAATACAGGGAGAGTTCACTGTATTAATATTGTTTGTTGTTATACTGAAATCTGTACTCCTGTTCAACTTAACCTGACAGTGGAGGAAAGGCTATGCCTTGTAACCTTCCGCCCTTACAAAATAGTTCGTCAGTTAAGTACTACATTTTTGTGTTAAATTCATCGTCAAATGCAAACAACATGTCTATATAATTAATCTAGAATTTTATATATAATGTGTACCCAGTAATATCACATTTTGTCTTTATTTAGGGAAAAATGTGTTTATTACATCATCGCTTTGAAATCTAATAGGGTCAAAGCATGTTTTGGCACAATTTGCAAAAAGTGAAAATTGCAGCAACCCTTTCCCTCCACCCCAAAACGGGAAGACGATTCATTCTCTGTTCTTTCTTTCGGACTTCGCATTTTCGCATGAACGTAATAATGGCTACTGCTCCCATAACTAATAACGACTCTTACGTTCTAACCGCATAAGGCTGGAAAACCACTTGGAAGTTCCGCTAAGATTATTGTCATGCAAAATGCGTGAAGATTACCCTATAGCGAAGCTTTGTTCACCAATATGTGGTATTTCTTATCTGACTCAAGCTCCACTATATGTCATTCTAACTTGATTGCGTAATCGATAAAACCTGTTGAATTCGGTATTTATATTAGTCCCGAAATGACTGATCCAGTTGTTGAAAACAATAACAGTTTATTGCGCCATTTAAACATAACGTAAGTAAAACTGGTTAGTAAACGCAATATAAATTCTAACACAACGATAACAAATGACGACTCCAACCTCGACATGCAGAGGGCTAGCGTACAGCTAGTTAAAAGAGAGGGAGAGCGTATGCATAACCGTACCTTATATCTAGAAGGTGACGCCACGACGACGATACATCTGCGTAATTTTATGATAATCAGCATGAAACAACCCCAAAAAATCTGACAATGATGTCATAGCGATTGTTGGCTTTACCCATATAACACTACGCCTGTGATCGATAGTCACACAGCATGCTTGGAGGAATTGCATCGATCACGTAATGAAAACTAAAACTCAAATGTGGGAATTGGATGCCCTTACGGAAAATATTGTCGAACCTGTAATTTTTGCAATTGGCGGCTCCGACACTTCAGATTATTCAGACGATAACCTTAGCGGGATAGAATAATTTTGATTATAAAAATAAATAAAGGCCCTTTTCAGGGCCATAAAATAAAAATAGCATTAATAACAATAAACATTATTACTCCACATACACAACGCATGCCTAGGGCCGTTTTCTATGGCGTAGCTTATAGAGGGAGAGACAACTTCCACTTAGGGTTCGTCCATACATTACGTCCGCAAGATTTTACACATTCTACCCCCCCCCCTCCCATCCACAATTGTCTGCTTTTA
>QLNU02015270.1:123050065-123065596 GCA_006491805.2 Dysdera silvatica
TGTACATTATTAATAATTAACAAATTATGATGGTAAATTATTAGTGATGTATTATAATTATTAATTATGACTTACGAATGATGTATATTATCCAAAATGGATTTTGCTAATTAATGAGAATAGGCCGCAGTTTCGGGTACACGAGTGATTGATTGATTGTTTGGCTTTTTTATGGCGCAAGAGCATCTGGGCTATACTGCGCCAATCGGGTACACGAGTAGTAGACCAACCATGAAACAAGTAGGCCACGAAGTCGCAAACAAGTAGGTATTGGTTAATAATACAGGTGATACGTATCTGGCAAATTTCACGTTGTCCAAAATCGTGAAATTCGGAATTATTACAGCAACATACTCTATGTACTTGTTAAGCACGCAGGTTGGAAAGACCACCACCAGTATTAATCGAATTTTATCTCATGTTGCGATCAGAGCCCGAAGAGACCGATTATCTTACATTGCCACTGAAGATTGTGACTTTGCGGCAGAGTTAACTTTCTTAAGTACTTTCCCCACAAACAACTTATTCCCATAAACGACTGTTCTGTAACAACAGAAACCAATAAAATACTTCCCTTTGATGCCACAGACTAGTCAGTTTGTTCTAGTGCCAGATTAAGATTTTTATGGGCTTAAGTCCTAAAGGATAAAATGGGCCCCTAAAAACAAAAGCGCAGGCTTCCCGATATTCAGGCAATAGATCATGCATTTTCTTTGTACATTAGCTTCAATATCTGGATTTATCAATAACGGAAATTTCCCGGATATTTATAAATAAGATAAAATTTAATTGAAAATTTATTTATTTAATTTATTTAAATTTAATTGAACTTAAATAACATTAGGCCAAAAAATCACGGGGCCCTGGGTCTGTACTGTGTATGTAAATCCGGCACTGGCCAATCCAAGAACCTTGATGTATGCATTCCTCATTGATTAAACATATTCGCACACATAACTCATATCAAATCGAACTTCTTTCCATTGGGACTTATGCCAATCGTGATATCTGTATGTACATAAAAACCATTGTATAAAACAAAATGAGCATTATAAAAAGAACCTCGAGAAAGTTGGAGATTTACTTGATTCCACAACGAAATCTAATTTAGACGCTGATAATTAAACGTTAAGAATATACATAAAAAACACCGTATAAAATGGTTTTCGTCCGTTTTTAAGAAACTATGTGGATCATTCCAGCAGCGCTTCCAAAAATTTCCATTGATTTACTTACGAACAGTTTTCAACGAATATAATACATCGCCTTACAAAGACAAACTAATTACATTGTATTTTGTCTTTCGACCTTGGAAACTCCTACTAAAATTCAGCATCTTTTCCTTTTATCAAGTCATTGTCACTTCAATGTATATAAGGAACGTTCTCCAATATCTGTCCGAATACAAAACTAGAGACACAAAATTTTAAAACACCAGCTGAACTCACAAAATGGCATTTGGGCTCTTTAAATTTTCTTATCCGCAAAATAATTGTTTTTGCTTTTCTGAAACACTTATCAATTAAACATATTCCAAAACGTGCGTCATAAAAAAAAATCAACGATATTTACGTTTTTCCTAAAAAAAATTGCTGGATTGAACCTTTAATGGTGGAGATCCTTGAAACACGCTTTTGATTTCTTCTCTCATCCATTTCAAACCTATTATTGTCATGTTCTCCAAATTTAATCAAATTTTAATAGTATAGTCAGAAGTATGTCGTAACAGATATATCAATAACCACTATATATCGGTCGAAGAAAAATTATTTCTATTCTATTCCATCCCTCTTTTTCCTCTTCTGTATTTTGGATCTAAGTCCTATTATATTTTTAATCTATAATCTCTTATATGATAGTATAATTTCATATATGTAACTCTTAATAGTACAACTAACTTGTTAATTAATATTTGTTTTACAAACATTTTAACATTTTTTAATGAAAATTTCTGATTACACATGCAGTCTCTCAGATATCCTTCTGGCTAGCATTTTGATAAACAGATAATTTCACAAATTTTATCCAGGTGTGTATCGCAATTTTCTCAAATGAAGCCCATGAAAAGCTCTAAATAACACTAATACTGCTTATTCATCAATTCTTAAAAACGACGCTCAGTCAGTTCTTAAGTTATTACAAGTTTTCCACGTCCCTCTGCTAAAGATATACAACAACTGAACTGTTTAAAACAAGCGTAATTTAGAACCATAAAAATCTACATTTTTTTTGCCAACATCACCACATTCTGGAACAGAATCCCGTAACAAGCTAGGGCCTAAAATAATTTAATATAGATCTTCTGTTACATTGCTATAATTTTTATACTGCTCAAGTTATGTATCACAAAATGTTGTGTATCGGGTTAAATAAAATTATCATTATTGTTGAAAAACGCAGATCTAACATTTATAAAACGATTAGATTGAGATTTCAGACAAGCTTCTGAATGAAAGACGAAGCTGTGTGATATATTTAACAAAAGAAAGCAAGGCTAAAATAACGTTCTCTACTCATTAGGTTTTTGCTATTAAGTTCACAAAATTTAAATTTATAATTTAATTACCAGACAAATTCGTGACCTTTATTTCTTAACGTGACTCGAAAAATGAAAAATTCAAAGAATAATTAAAAGCAGTGGAAATAGTTTGAAAGAAAATTAAAATAATAGCGAATAATTAGCATGCTTAACAAAATTAAAAAATTCATGTAAACTTTATTAACTGCATGTTGGTAATTTTATGTGATTTTTTTTTTCTGTGAATATAATGAATTTTTTATTAGTTACCCTGATCTTCTATAACAGTGGTTCGTTAACTTTTTTAGACCGCGGACCCCTTTCAGAGATCACTTTTCTTCGCAGATCCCGGACCCCTTTCAGAGATCACTTTTCTTCGCAGACCCCGGACCCCTTTCAGAGATCACTTTTCTTCACAGACCCCCCCAAGAATTAACTCAAAGTTTAAAGCCCGGAATTTGCATCATACATATTTATTTCTAGTGTTTCATCACTAATTTTCACCATTTAAGGAAGGAATTTTTCGTCCCCTCATAATTTATTCTTAGCATTAAAGAGCAAATGCTCTTATTATTTTTACGAACTTTTATGGCACACTGTGAGAGTCTTGCGGACTCCCAGATAGGTTCTGCGCATCACAGTTGAAGAATTTCTATTCTAGAATATGTAAATAATGTATTTGAGTAACCGAAATCATCAACCCAATAATACGTTCTATATTCAATGTAACTGACTTCAAAGTCTATTGGTAATCGCTTTGTGGCTAAAGAGCCATCATCCTCATGATCATCATCATTGGTAGTGCCTTGAGTTATCCCAGGTTTTCCTCACACAGTATTCAATTGTTATTTTCATTTTTCTACAGAGGATTGAACCCCAACCCTCATTTACACAAATACTTATATTTGTTTCTTGGATTAAAGGGTTTTTAACAATATACGTCGTTACTATTAAGCAGCTCGGCGGCACCTTTCTAACATATAAAATAAAAATTAAGAAGAATACTCGTATTATGTACAGGTACTCGTGTACTTCACTTTTCCATTTTCACATGTTAGAAACAAACTCCATAAATTTTATTTAGGTTCTTGGTGTTCAAGGGTAGTTACTGCTATTTGCATTTTAGTATGCTTGACTTTTCTCTGAAGGGTTGTTCGCTTCCGAAGAACGTTGTAATCCTTTGAATACTTTGATGCGAACAGAAGGTAATGTTCAACTTAAAGACGATAACGGCAGTTGTATCCGGCTCCCAAAGTGGGAATTTTCCATGGAAATAGCCTTGCGGGACTTATCGTTTAATCGTAAACTCCTGAAGTTTCTGTAATGTTCACAAGGATAATAAGGATTTCCTATTTGAATTCCACGTAGTTTACAAGTTTGCAGCAACAAGCTTACCAGGTATTGAATGTTAATTATTAAGAAATGAGAAATCTTTATCAATTTTATTGTATGAATATATATATATACCCACACACATTCGAAGTAAAAGTGTAGATATGCATATAGTATGTGTATCCCCAAAAATGCATGAACATGTATGCATGCATGTAAGCATTCGTGTGCCTGCATGAGTATATTAAACTCGTTAAAGTTCCTTGCCGCTAAACTTGCAGGAGAGAACTGTTTGTAATTGAAAATTATTGATTTAGTTATTAATAAATAATTTTATATTTAAATAATTAACCATAACATATGAAGGTAACGATTATATTAATGAATTCTAGGAGATTCGATCTTGAAGATTATAATTTTCATTAAGAAACCCACATAATTATTATTGGTTTTTGGAAAAAGTGAAATGATAATAGCTTTTAATTAATTACTACTCAATTAATTAATTAATTAATTAATTAAAAACACACGTTTGATTCATCGAATGTTCATTTCATCATCCTTTTTCATTTTTTTAGAAGAATTGATTAGATTCCATGGTAGTCAGTGGCCGTACCAAGATGGGGCAGGGAAGAGATTATCATACTGTTTGTGTGCAAGGGTGCCGCCAGCGGCACACATGCAGGAATTTGTGCCCCCACATTTTTTTTCTAGAAGTGTTACTGGTGATTGTATACAAGCACTTGTAAAACATACCATTCAAGACAGCGAATTCAAACGTATGCCCTATAACAGTGATTCTCAATAGGCGATCCGCGAACAATAAAAACTGGCCTGGCTAGAAAACGATAACCTAAAATTTTTTCCTAGGGGTTAATTTTTTTTCTAAAGGGGGATTAAGCTCTTACCCCAATGCTAGTTCATAGAATCAGAAAATTTCTAGGTGGATAAGTCCCCACTTATGCCAATGTCATAGATAATTTCATTTTCTTATATTCTGACCCGCCTTGGAAACTAATTGAAAATCACTGCTCCATAAAGAATACCATTTGTTTGTATTTATATTAATTAGTTTTTGTTATTTTTATATTATATCAATTTTTTAATTGTTACTTTTATATAATTTTAAATTATTAATTTTATATTTCAGATTATGACTTGCATGATATTTTAAACTGAAACTTTTACATTATTTTAAATTAATAATTTTATATTACTTTGAAGCAGAGGTTCTTAAACTGCTCTGCGGACCCCCAAGGGCTCCACCGTGATTATCTAAAGGCTCTGCGGCAGAAAATGAATTGAAATGGACATTAAAAATGAAAAAACACTTTCAGAAAAATTGATTCACTTGTTCAGTAAAAATAAATGGATGATCATAATTTTTGGAAAATTATTTTTCGTCACATAACGATTACGACGTAATTGTCTTAATATCACGAGAGTTGTGTAGAAACTAACTTATATATAGGCCCTACCTAAAAAACGCATGTTAAAAGTGAAAAAGAATCAGGCTCCGTGGCCAAATTTTTTCTTAAAAGAGGTTCCACGAGTCAAAATATTCGAGAAACACTGCTGTAAAGTATCACTTTTATGAATTTCTATCTAATAACATAATTATTTTCTTTGTCACAAATCAAAAATTTAATGAAGAACGTTTGACTTACAAGGAAACCTTGAAGTGTAGCGCTCCGATTTTAATAAGAGTGATACCATTGGATAGCACTTGTGATAAAAAAATAATCCTGTTGGGATTACGGTTCGAATACAACCACTCAGGAGCTACAGGGCGATTGGTACAATCCCTCCCTCATACATAAGCTTCATCTCAACGTGCTAATAACCTGCTCCACTGCAGAGAAACAACAAATATGTTGACAAAAGTTAAAATGTCATTCCGAATAATTTTTACGTTGTTCTATTGTTATTAATATAACCTACGTTTCGGTGCATATTGCAGTTAAAGAAACCTAATCTTCGATATGGAATGTTATATGAATTGATTTATTAACCTATAAATAAACCTCTATGCCACAAATCTGGCGATTAGTAAATAATTTGTACACCCTAGGGCATATTATGTCCATTTCTTACGTTTGGCTGAGCACTTGCTGATTAGTGAAAGTGCCGTTCAGCGTAAAAATGCTTGAAGCATAGGGATTCTTCACACCAGGCACATTTTATAAATGGCTGGGTTTCACATTTATTACAAGTTTTCTGTGTTAGTTTGAAACATCTGTTACACAGATCTGAAGGCGGAGGTTTCAATTTGTATTGACGCCTTCTGGAAAGCATATCGCTGCATGTCAAATGCAAGGGCAGAGATATGGTTGTGAACCACATAATGCACTTTTAAGATTGCTTCCCTTGTAGTCGAATCCTCTTCACAAATAAACCGATGAGTTTTCAAATGTTTGGTTATGCGTTTGGTCATGAGTTTGTAGTCATGAAACGTTCGAACATCAAGGGGCTGGAATACTTCGTTATACCCGCAGGTATATTCATTACCTTACCGAAAATTTTGGGAAACGTAGAAGTTCAGGACCTACATTCCCTGTCCACTCATCAGAGATCAGGAGGGCATTTTCTTTACATATTGAATTTTTTAGTGTTTGGGAGTACAATTCAGTCAATTTATTGTTGTTTTCCCTGCAGTGGAGCAGGTTATTAGTACGTTGGGGGGGTAATGATTATCTATGAGGGAGGAATCGTTCGAAGAGCCTTGTCCGAATTCGACCACTCAGGAGTTACGAGTACTTTCATTGCAGTTTTCATTTTCCATAAAAGCTATCCAACAGCACCATTCTTACGAAAATTGGTATGTTGCACTTCAAGAGGTTCCCTTGTTAGACTATTGTCAAAATAGGCAAGAATGGAATTCTGTTTAACACAAGAACTGCTAATGTAAATTCTCACTAATTTACGCAACCTGTAATATTATTACCTGTAATATTATAACCTGTAATAATTACCGGTTTCACAATACAATAATATTCACCAATGCAATACGAAGTAAGTAATAAAGCCAATTATTGCGAAATTTGGGTATAGACCACTTTCATAATTACCGGCATATATATCAGTTGTTTTTCGTTTACATATGTTTTTACATAAAGTTTAATTGGTATCGCATAAGGCATTAGCAACAGTAGCTAACAACAATATGTATCGTATATTATTTTGCTTTTCCACTTTCTTCTAAATGACTGGGATTTTAAAGTTTCATATTAACGCTCAAGGAAGATCAATATCTGAGTAGAGCCACCTAAAATATTTTGTTCACACATAATTGAGAAACACGGATTAATATTGCAGTTTTATAACATCTATTTTTTAAAAAATACCTTAACCGCATCTTTTTTGTACTCTAGAGCTATTATTAAGCAAAATTAAAGGTTGTTTTCACAGCATCACTGTGATAAGGCGGTAAAGAATGCGGATGAAGACAGCTTTAGAGGCTAACTGAATTGCAGTTAAGACTAAGACTGAGTGTCTTAACTGAATGCTAGTTAAGAAGGCTAAAGAATGCAGAGGATATGACAGATTAATCATATGTTAGGCACAATGGTAGAAGTTTCACTATATTACTCAAGAAAAAGGTCAATTTGGACCTTTGTTTATGAAATTTTTAATCTAATGTTACAGCTTATCCTATAATTTTTCATTTAATATCCTTGGGTCGGGGGACACGAAGGTTTTTGTATTTAGAAAACAGTCTATATTTCTAGTTAAATATGCATATATTCACTCTGACAAGCATAAAGAAAATTAATGGCAATTGTGAACACGAATGTTCACAAATGAACACAAACTTCTTAAATAGAATGAATGAACATAAATTTCTTAACTAGATTAAGATTCCAGATTGTGATGTTAAAGCGTATGAATCGTAAACAAAGCAAGAAAATATTGGTACGAAATTTTAATATTTGAAAGAGGAGATAGAATATCAATAGCAAACTTAAGGAGATCTGCAACCGAGCAATAAAATAAAAAAGCAAATACTTGAAAATAGAATATGCGTACTACTTTTTTGAATCTGCATTTTATTTCTCCTCGAAAAAGAATCCTATTTAATGCAACCACGCTGCTTTTTCGTGTCTTCCAGAATTTCTTGGCTTTGTACCTAATTTGCAATATATATGGACTCCGGTGAAATGTACTTCTCGAAGAATACATATCCCTACTGTTGCGTGTTAACAATAAAGCAGAAAATACGAATAAAGGGGAAAGGATATAAAGGAGGGAAAATTTTTTAAAGGAGAGAAGGAAACCTCAGGGGATTTTTCCCAGATTTACAGCAGGGAAAATTGGCCTTTCGTAGCTCGGTTTTATCCCTCTGTTATCTTGAAAAGGATCCTGATTTCTTGGTTGAGAATTGGAAAGTCAAAAGTTAGTGTTAAAGTTACCATTTGTCTTCTCTTTCAAGAAGGGATTTTTTTCCCTGACAAAGGCCGAAGTTAAATTACCCGGAGACTTCCTTTGATACGCTCATGGTGATTTTTAAATCTAAAAGTCTTGTTCAAGTGCACAGGATTGAATTTCATCTCTTCAGTAGATGCAGCCTGTATTGAGAATATCGGTGTAGGTTATTTATTCTACACTTCAGTAAGTACTTGATACGCTTGTACTGTAACTCCTATATACGAATTTCTAATGCCTCGTGTTTTCCATGTATGCTTTTTTGTTTCACGTGTCAACATGAGATTTGAAAGCATCCTTTAAAGAATTCTGTCCAATCACTTCGGGGGACGAATTTGAAATTTAAAAACGTTCAAAATTATTCAGCAAAATTTTTCAGGCCCGTCGTATAAAAAACATTGAAAACAAAGGTAATCAAATTCTAAACTAAAGCATTTTAATGTTGTTGCCAATTTAATGAAACATTAATTCCTGAATATATACTCACCACAATTTTCTCTCACTTGATATACGTATATGGAATTTCGAGTATTTGTCCCATAAATTAAGCTCATGTTAAATTAAGGTTAAATTTAAATATTTAGTCCCTATTTCTAATACATGCTAGAAAAGAATTATGAAAATTACATATATATACACACACACAGGCTGAGTTTAATCCACCGCACCTCCGATGCATTTTTGAAATCCTTATGTTATTATAAGCCTATTTGCAAATCAATGTTGGGTCGAAAAATGGAATTTTATATGGGCTTTTTTTTTGAGTGGACTATATTTGCTGATTCAGTGAATCATAGGTTAGTGGAGGCCAACCTTATTTTTAAGATTACATGCCCACTTGGCGCGATATTCCATTTGTTGAACCAAATTAGTATAAGATTTATTATGGCAGTATTTCGTTCCAGTTTTGAAGGAAAATAAGTTTAGTTATTGGTTTTATGACTATTCAACACAGAATAGACTGAACTGAATGATTTCATATTTTGGCTAGAAACTGATTACGCAATAATAAATTAGACAGAATTGTAATTGTAATCTATAGCATTCGCCAAGAAAGCTCGCTAAATTCTTAAATGCAATTTTCAAAAAAAAAAAAAAAAAAAAGTTTGGCTGACATTATTTCGCGAAAACATTCACGCGCGGGATTCAAAATAAAATGAATGCTTCTCTTATGCACGAATTGAATTGCAACTTGCAATGTGATTATAAAAATTAAAGCAATTTGTTTTCTGCTATGACTTTCAGAAATAAAACAAAAATAATATAGAACTTCAATTTAACAAATAGAGAAAAAAATAACTTTACAGCTACTTCAAAATCAAATATGTTTAAATTTAACAAGTTAACGCCAGCTCTGTATTACTGAACGTATTGTAAACTTTTAGAATACGTGCCTATGATCAACATGTAGAGGGCGCCCTGCAGAAAATTCGTATATCCCCAATGAGTGAATGATAATGTTGTGTAGGGTGGGAAGAAGTTGTTTACGGAGGGCGAATTGGTTTTTATTGATATTTGTTTTGGATTTACCAAGGCAGACTATTGATGTGGTGTTTTAGTATTAGCGATAGTAGCGGACGAGGCAAGGGGAGCAGAGTTTCAAATGGTGCTCACGAGTTGGTGGGGGTAGAAAAAATTAATTATTTGGTGGTATATTGTAGTCGGTTAATTTAGTGTGATGGAGTAGGTAGAATTTGGTGGAATGATAAAAGTGATTGGGGGGGGTGTAGGTGTTTGTGATTGGATATGGGCGGGCAAATTTGAATTTCGTTGGTGAGCTGTGAGGGGAGAATGAGTTTCTGGCGGCCGAGGGGCCAGCCGGCGAAGTGGTGGGTGGGCTAACGTAGGACGGAGTCTTGGGTTTCGATTCCTGGATCTAGTTGGGTGGAGTCTGGATAACCTTCGACGGATTCTCTGGTGTGATAGGGTTGGAGGCCATTGTGGAGTACGGAAATGGGGGGGCGGAGAAGGTAAGATGTTGGGGTAAGAGTTAATGGGTGGGTGAAAGCGGTTTACAAATGCCTGAAGGGGACCCAGAAGTCTCCTTTGACGCGTGTTGTGTACGATATGGGATTGTGTGATTAGTGGGTTGGGGTGGAGGTGGATGTAGTCAAAATAATTAATGCAAAGGTCTTGGATGGTTTGGGTGATTGTGGGTATTTGCAGGTCTTTGAAAATTTGGGTGTTTCGGATGAACCATGGTATATTAAAAAAATTTCTGAGAGTGGTGTTTTCAAATTTTTGGAGAGAGGTTAGGGTTTTGTTGTTAAGAAGAGACCATGATGGGGTAGCGTAAGTAAGGATAGGGAGTATAGCGGTAGTGTATAGAAGGATTTTATTGTTACTGGAGAGGGAGGAGCGTGGGCCTAATAAATTACTTGGAAGGGAACAAGCTGCTCTAACTTTATTTTTTATAATGTGTAGGTGATTGGCGAATAGAAGTTTTCTGTCTATTGTTACGCCCAGATATTTAATTGAGGTGGACCAGGTGATTGGGGTGTTGATGATGCAGAGTGTGTTTGAGGGTGAATTTCGATGTTTTGAAAAGAAGATAGCTTGTGTTTTTTGGGGGTTTACTTTGACTTTCCAGTTATTTAGCCAGCGGGTGAGTTTCGAGATGTGGTTTTGGAGGGTTTGTAAGGCGAGGTGGGGCTCTGGGTTTGAAGTATAAATGGCTGCATCATCGGCGAAAAGAGCTAGAGAAATGTTAGTTGCTTTAGGAAAGTCGTAGAAAAACAGGGAAAAAAGGGTCGGAGAGAGTTTAGCCCCTTGCGGGACGCCTGCTGTGATGTTACGGGGGGAAGAAAGTGTGTTATTGTTTAGATTAATTTGGAAGCGGCGATCTTTTATAAATGAGTGAATGAGGTTGATTAGGTATGGGGGGGGTATTTATATGTAGAAGTTTCGCGATAAGCCCCTGGTGCCAGACTGCGTCGAATGCCTTTGAAATGTCAAGGCTGATTAGTGTTGTGGATAGGTCATGGCTGAGGGCGTGTTTGATATTGTGTAGAATTCTTGATATTTGGTGGGTGGTGGAGTGTTCCTTTCTGAAACCGAATTGTTCGTGTTGTATAATGTTGTTGGTTTCCAGAAAGTCGTTGAGTCTGTTTAGTAGGATTGTCTCTGCAATTTTGGATAGTGATGAGAGTAAGGATATGGGTCGGTAGCTGTCTGGTTGTAGTGGGCTTTTTCCCTGTTTTAGTAAGAGAATGATCTTGGCAGTTTTCCATGATTTTGGGAAGTATTGTAGGGATAGTATATTGTTTATGATGTGTGTTAGTGTAGAAATGGCGGGGGGAGTGAGATGTTTAATGGCTGCATTTGTGACGCCGTCTGGGAGCTTTTCGAATGTGGAGGTTTTAATGATTATTACAAATAGTTTTTATGTTACAACTACCAAATGTTCAGGGCCGGACATTAGCTGAAGCCATTCCTCTCTCCCCCAAAACCGAGCAGTTTTTAAACACAAAAAGATAAAAATATTACTACTGCTAGGTTATACAAAAAGTGCTCACGAACTTGATTTACAACTTTGTAATAATTTTACAAAAGTCTCTGATTGGAGCGGAGCTTGACTACCCTCTACCCACAAAAAAAATAAAATTAATTGATGAGCTTCGGAACCATTGATTAGTTGTAATATCATCAATCAGATAATAACAATTATTAACGCTGTATTAGGGTAAAAGGTCACTAAATTCGAAATTTACAGGACGGTGCATAAGCATTCCCAGAAAGTGGAAGGGGGTGAGGTTTATTTCAACCCTCAATCCAGAAAATTAACCATGTTAAAAAAATGCACGCTAACACTTAGGCGATGGAGGTCAAATCCTCGCGACCCCCCACCCTCTCACCGTTAGGATAGGCAAATGGGACGATGTCTAAACGTTCTCTAGTGCATAATTTTTAAAAACTGAGGTTTTTTATATTTATTAATTAGGGAGAGATTTAAAAAATAGCGATGGGCCGCCAATTCTAATAAACTGATCATTCTCGCGCGTAAGAATATTGTAAATTTTATTTTCGTTGTTCGTAACACGGTGAAGACAGCATGCAAAGTCGCCAAATTGGGCTTACCCTTTTTCTGATAGTATAGAACCAATGAAAAGGTTATCTCGGAAAAATAAACAACCCAGTAGTTACTCGTTAGCGCCTATTGGTGAAACTAGTCCAATCAGTGAACAGATGGCTATTTCAAAAATGTTTCTCTAGTGCGGTGGATTGAACTCACCCTGTAGAATGTAGCGAAATCTGTATATGACAATATTCAAGAGGTTAGAAAAAGGCATCGTTATAGGTAGTTCGTCGTTATCGACAAGGATAAACATAATAAACACTTAACATTTTTCGCGGTCCGGACAATTATGTAGTTATAGATATATTTTCGTTACATTACAGCAGAGTTATATGGACAGATTTTACTGTATATTCCTCAATTTCTTTATTTCTTCAGTATTATCGATATTTCAGCAGGGTGCCGATAGCCACCGCGGGTCCCCCAGGCTTACTTCGACCGTCCTCCATTACCCCTTCCCTGAGCCGGGCCCCCCACAACATAGGTCCTTGCCAGAGCGGGGCCTTAGACTCCATCCGGGCCCCCAGGATGCAGCCTCTGCTGCCCCCCCCTCTCATTGGCTCTGTATTTCAGTAGCGAAAATGAGAAGACAGATACTAAAGGCGCAAGATTAATACTCATACGAGTATATAATATACTCGTTAGAATTGTGTGTGTGTGTGTGTAAAAATAAATATATATAATATGTGCGCGTGTGTATGTATAATACAAACATCATCTCCATTACAAATTTAATCAAATTTAATCATTGAAAAAGGTAAATTTAGCTTGCCGAAGTAATGTGTGTAATGTCGAGAAAGTACTCAAAATGAAATTGCAGAAGTTTAAAACAAATTTAATTGGATAGTGGTGACGAGATTTCCAAGATTAAAGGTAATGAAGTGTTTGCAAGAAATATTTTCAATAACTTGCTTCCATTATATGTGATGAAACAAACTGCATCCTCTTTTTGAATATTATTTAATCATAAAGAACCCGTAGCATATAATAGCTACAATAATTATTAAAATCGTATCATAACTCATTAACAGTAAATAGTAGAATATACCTCAGTGTGGAAGCAAATTGGTTAATTTTTGTTAACTTCTTAGAAAATTCAATTTTGCTGTTCACAGTTCATTCGTAAGAAGACCCAACACATATACAGTTGTATATCTACAAAACTGCTATTTATTTTAAAGTATTAGGGGGCTCGTACCCCACGGACCCATATGTCACTATACTTATACGTAGTACCATCATTTACAGCAACATTCCGCTAGATAAAAAGGCGGATAAACACTTAGAAAGGTAAAAATAACTAGAAGTCTACTAGCTTACAACTAAATATAACTGAACATTTTCTCGTTTTGGCACCGACTTTTGATTTTACTTCACCAACTGTTGAATTGCTTTTACTTCACCAACTGTAGAATTGATTTTACTTCACCAACTGTAAAATTGATTTTACTTCACCAACTGTAAAATTGATTTTAATTCACCAACTGTTGAATTGATTTTACTTCATTAACATTTGAATTGATTTTAATTCACCAATTCCTGATTCATTATCTACAGCGTAAGCAGGACTGCAGCTTATCTTTAATGCCACAATATCGTTGACGTCCATAAAGGATATTAACACTTTTCGGAGAAATGTTCCTCCACCGTCTTTCAACAGTAGTGACATTCTAACTCTCTCACCAAATTCTGTTTTACCAGTTTTACAGAAGACGCGAGGTTTGTCGCGTGCCCATACTTCAGCCCATTATGTCGCCTTTTTTACATCTCGGAGATTCACTGAATCCTAATAAGGTTTAATATTTTACCCGAATGAGCATGGACGCATTTCACTATTATATGGTAATGCGCCATATTTGTTACTAATTATAGAAAGCTACGTGTCTGCGAGATACATTGAGCGTGCTCGCATTACATTGTTTTTTCCCTTAAACGGAACGATTAAAAAAAAACTAATATCTGTATTAACAATGATCAAAATATATATATCGTGGTAATACAAGTGATCTTCTATCATTATATTTCTATAAACTCTCACCAGTCTAGCCATTTCAATGCCTGACAGTTCAGAAGTACCAGATAAAGAGGAATGTTTGCCAATTGTTTTGACAAAGGGACATAATAGTAAGCGAGTGGTATCACCCTACGATACATTTACACCCGATCAAACCTATAGTTCGTTCACGAAAAGTAGTCCGATGGTACCGTTAGAATTAACGGGAGTTGACATCACAAACGGCCTAGCCGATTACAGCAGAGGGGAGGACGTCATTTCAGAACTGGTTTTTAGCGAACTTTTGTCTGCGCCAAAAACCAGTTCTGAAATGAAGTCCTCCCCTCTGCTGTAATCGGCTAGGCCGTTTGTGACGTCAGCTCCCGTTATTTCTAACGGTACCGTCGGACTACTTTTCGTGAACGAACTATACTTTAAATCTAATCCAACCCCAATGAGCTTGAAAGAAGTAGGCAAACCAGCGTGCCACTAAGGCGCTTCTCATCTCAACGTAAAACCCCTTTGCTTTTAAAGGACAATGGAACAAATACATGGGGAAATAACCGTGATAGTTTCAAATCTCGCGTCTTCAACAATTAAAGCAATTTTTCAATAAACTCAGGTGTCTTCTCCTGCAATTTGTTAAGAGCAGTAATTGAGTCGATTGTGATAAGCCAGAATTTAAAAAGGATTTATGAAATTGATGCGTGAAGTACAAAAAGTATTTCTCGTTTTTTTAGGCTTCAAAATTTAAGTTTTTTAATAAATTGCCATTTTTCTGAAAACCATATTACTGATGTTTGGTATGCAGGGAACTTTCTTCGTTTGTCACTGGTAATTTAGCATTTTTTTTTTATTTTATTTTCCAGCAAATGCAAGTTTTCAAAGAATTCGTTGGTAATGGTGATGAAGAGCTATTATGTAAGATATTATTACACTTCACAGGGATAACACAATTGCCAAATAATGGTCAACACAGAAAAGCCTCCGAGGCAAGATTTTTGTGAGTTTTTCGTGTGGGAATTTATTATACAATAATGTTTGCCACCCACGTATATTTAGCTCAAGCTAGAGGTTTTTTTTTGTGTTTTTTTTTCTGAGAAAAAGAGGCACTGTCCTCATCCTGGACGTCCTCATTCGTCTAGTAGGTCAAGACACCGCGGGCTCAACGCGAGGACCCTGGTTCGTGTC
>QLNU02015270.1:123065696-123079878 GCA_006491805.2 Dysdera silvatica
GTTTTCTTTAAGGTTTGTAAGATATTATTACCCTTCTCGGGGTCAGCGCAATTGCCGGATAGTCAACACACAAAGCCACCTGGCCAAGGGTTTTGTAATATTTCGTGGAAGAGTTTTTTATATGTGGTAATTTCTGAAACCTGCGATTGAACTCAAACTGGAGCCTTCAATGTATTGGAGAAAAAGAGAGATCGGCCTAATCTAGAGTAGAATTAGGTTCCCTCCATCAGATACCGAGGGCCTTAGTCGCTAGGCGGCGTAGGCACATTATCTAATCCTAGAATAGGGAGATGTCTCTTTTATCTCCAAAACACTGAACGCTCTAGTTTGAACTCAAACGTGGTTTTCATAAATTACTATTTATAAAATAATATTTTACAAATTTTAAATGAGAAGATAAAAACTTAGTTCCTGTGTTCTGGTGGCATAGCTGGTTAAAGCACTGCAGTGTCTGGATCAGACGAACCGGGGGCCCTTCGTATGAAGTTTAACTTCTGGCCCGGAATCGTATCTCATTGTCTTCCTCACAAAATGAGCTTTAGCTTCAGCTTAAGTATGAGTTTAAACAAGCATTAGTAGAACCATGGGCGCCGACGGCATAAAAATATTGGGGGGGGGGGACAATATACCAGTAGAAGGCATTTTGTTTGAAATTGGAGGGGGATATGGAACCCTAATACCAACATTAGGGGACGGATCTCCTGTCCACTCGTAAATGGCGCTCGTGAGTAGAGCCCTGATTATGTGTGCTAAAAGACAGCAAAATGTGCACTAAAGAACCGCTAAATTTGCTATAGAAACCTCAAAATAACCATGCACACTTAAAATGTATAAACATGCACCTAAGACGAATAAATATGTATTTAATTTTTTAACGCTTATGTCCTGCATTTTAAAACAAATAGATTTATTAACAGCCAAGTAGAAAAATTCGATATACATTAAATCATATGTTTTATATATCACAAATCCTATGACTGTATATCGCAATGTATCTCTCGTTGTTCTAAGCAGTTAAGCTTTATCTTCTATCATGTAATAGCATTTTTATGGCCAAAACTGTCCTTTTCAGAGCTACAAAAGATATTAGATAGCACTTACAAAATTTTTGAGGGTTGACTATTATGTATAGTTTATCGATGGTAAACCCAGGTCTATCACTGAGAGAAAATGAGGTGGAATTTTAGAGTAACTGTTAGTTTCAATCTGACCTTTCATCAGTTGCCAGCATAGGGCAGTAAAACTGACCTTTGGTTTTCCTAACAAGTATTGTGGCTACAGTTCAGCTATGAAAACATTTTTGGCTTCCTAGAATATAATTAAAAAATGTACATTTATAAATTTATTATACAATAATTTCTGCCACCCACGTATATATTATAGCTCAAACTAGAGCTTATGTAATTTTGGAGAAAAAGAGACGCTTTCCCCATCCTGGATTCGAACCAGGGTCCCTCCGTTTAGCCCGGAGTGTCTTGGACCGCTAGACGAATGAGGACAGGAAACAACGCTCTCTTTCTCCGTATGTAAAGGTGTTAAGGTATTATTACCCTCCGCAGGGATAACACAATTGCCAAATATGGTCAACACAAGAAAGCCTCCGGGGCGAGATTTTTGTGAGTTTTCGTGGGGGAGTTTACGCGGGTAGCAGAAATTATTGTATAATATATATTATAGCTCAAACTAGAGCTTATTCGTTTTGGAGAAAAAGAGACGCTTTCCCCATCCTGGATTCGAACCAGGGTCCCTCCGTTTAGCCCGGAGTGTCTTGGACCGCTAGACGAATGAGGACAGGAAACAACGCTCTCTTTCTCCGTATATAAGGATGTAAGATATTATTACCCTTCGCAGGTGTACTATCTTCCTTTTAAAGGTATGTGGGTTTTTTCATTCCCACTTAAACAGTTCCTTGAGCGGAAATTAAATGTAAAGTACTTACATTTTTGTTGGATGTACAGCATCGTAAATAACTACATGTTGATAAGATTCGTGGTATCCATTGTAAGTTGAGAAGAATATGTGCTTTTTAAACACCAACAATTTATTCACGTAAATTAAAGATATTACAGATATTTCTTTTTAACACGTAAGAGGTCATTTCGAGCTATGCCCGGCCGCGCTTACATTCGGTTCCAGACAAGATTCAAAGGCATTCTCCTTGAGTTTGTTGTATGTTTCTCATTTATAGTTTCGATACATCCGAAACTTTATCCAATGGGACTATTGGAATTTTAACCAATGGGAAGAGATGTTACGGGAGCCAATGAAATCTTTTATAGATCCATATGGACCATGTACGCCATAAGTTCAATGCTTTGGTTATTACATATTGAGCGCGTGTACAAGACTTTCAAGCTAGCTGCTATTATATATTTAAATACATTGGAAAAACGAAATATTTAATACTATTGGATCTTAATTAATTTAATTTGGTTTAAGGGCTTTAACTTTTATTTAAAGGCATAACAGTAGGGATAACACAATTGCCAAATATCGTCAACACAAAAAAGCCTCCGGGGCGAGACTTTTTGTAAGATTTTATAAATTCCATTGCCTCCCCGCTCAGATAAGAAGTACGAGGAACGTTTAACTTTAGCGTTGTCGTCAAATTTTTCGGATGAGGAAATAATAAAATTCTTAAAATTACTAAAACCCTTAAAATATGCATTTATTCTGGAAATTCATGGTTTTTGTGCATTTATATTCAAAAACACTAAAAACAGCTAAAATATGCAATTGTATATGCACATATGCAATTGCATATATTTCGGGCTCTAATCGTTAGCCGTGTTTTCTTTAAGTTTAAGGATTACCTCGTTTAATGAACCACCGACGGCGTTTTTTTTTTTCTAAAATGCCCATAGATAAAAGAATATATATTTGCCAGACTGGTCCTTGTGATTTATTTCCCAGATAGCAAAGATCGTCCTAAGGACAACCTGAGGATGTCCAGAACGTCCTCAGGACGATCTTTACTAGCTGGGTCATCATAAGACCGGTCTGAGCTAAGCGCCCTCTGTTATTACCCTCTGTTACAAAGCTATAATACAAAGACCCCAACTTTTATTGCGTAAACGTTGAGTGGAAGCTATCATAGGCTTCCCATAGTCCGTTCGAGGAAAATTGGCGGCCAGTCTTCGTTGGAATTCAAGGGAGTTGATGTAACAAGCAGGTTGTTTCATTGCAGTAGAGGGTACAGCGTCTTTCATAACTCGTTTTTCGCGCGCGAAAAACGAGTTATCAAAGAGAAGTCGGCTCGACGAGGCAATACTAAAACTGAGGGATGAGCTTTCGGTAAGAGCTACGGTGGTTTCAGTTCGTAAGCGGGAAAGAATATGTATCAGGTTTGGGGACCACCAATTTCAGCAGCGGCTGTGAGTTTCACATATCCTTCCGAATGCATACGTGCTTTAATCATAGGTAGACATGGAATACGTCTATTAGATTTTTTTTTTTTTTGCATATACATTTTTAAACGACGTGGGAAACACCATACTTCTTTTATTTCCATTGTGTTTGTATACTTCAAAACAAATGTTACTTTTATTGGTTAGCTTTAAAACGTGCATTCTTGCACCCAAAAAAACACCAGACCTTTTTCGACGAACGCCTATTTTAGTGATGTATTGCAGACAAAAGGCTAAATTTCTCCTGAACTGGAATACCGATATGATTTATTGTAGGCTTTATTCGAAAGCTGGTAAAATGAACAAGTTTTTGATAAATTTGACCGATTGTAGCTCGATGGGTGTTTGCGGAATTGCCGGTTAAAAATTTTGCCAACAACGCGATTTTGTACTTCGCCAATGTTTCAGCGCTTGTAGCTCGCCGTTAAATTCAGATATCCTGATAAAAATAGTGTTACGACTTTTCCTACTCTTTCCAAATATGTGCTTATTTTGCGTTTAGGTCTTTCAGCAAACTCACAAATTTTATTTGTTTCAGACTTGGCGCATTTTTCTTTTTTTTACCATATCTCGGAAACGGTTAGATATAGGGCAAGGTTGCTATGGGCTTTTATGCTCCACATGGGCTCTTCTATCACCCCCTTTCGTTTGGCAGATTAGGTCAAATTCACCATGTGTGTGTGTGTGTATGTATTAATGAAAGAAACCATTTTCAGCATTACATAAAACATTTTTTTTTGCAAGATATCAGAACCAACTTTACGAGAACTATATCCACAATAGTTTTCGTAATGTTGGTTCTGATATCTTGCAGAAAAATTGCTTTATGTAATGCTGAAAATGGTCTTATACTACTTTAACCTTACCTATTATAATATTTAATTGGCTTTACTCCAGGCAGACATTGGCGCCAGAGTGATTCCAATTTAACTAAATTTACCTGCACCAATAACATACAGACAACCTACACAACGAAAATCACCAAGTACCAAGATCTCAGACATGAAGTACGAGATATATGGGGTATGGAAAAGATCTTCATCATCCCGTTAGTCATCTCAGCAACAGGGATAGTACCAAAAACGCTTGCGACGAATTTGGAGATACTCAACATTGACCCAAACACCTACATTGAAATACAAAAAGCCACAATCCTAAACACGTGTCACATTGTCAGGAAGTTTCTAGACATGGCACATTAAGAAGTGATGTAAAAAGAGGCTTGGGAACATGGCGCTCTGCCCGTCCCAAAGCCTGTTTCCGCCAAGAATGGGCGAGGAAAACTTTTATATATATATATATATATATATATATATAGTGGATTGGGACACCCATCCCCATATACATGAGACGTCATGAGTGTATGTAGACAGACACAGTCACGCTTGCGCATGCGTGGAAACGGAGAAGACGGGGAAACGCGAAGCAACCGAGTTGGAGTGCGGACGCAGGGTAGCAACGCTGACGACGATATGGGACATAGCAGAGATTACCGCGACGATATGTAGCTGCTGCGATATATTTTGGACGCAAGGCAGTGACTCTTACAACTTGCAGTAGATGTAGAAATTTATCATTCATTAAATAAAAGACATATTTATCTATGGAGTTCTTCAATATGTTTCATTTTAATTCATAAGTCCCACAATTGAGAGCTCAACCGGGATGAACTAAAATTAAAATAGTTGGACGTTAAAAATTTGAACTTTTGAAAAAAGAAGTGAAATTTGCTTTGTTGGTAAAACAATAATAACGGGACGACGAGAAGATAATGACGACCTCTGAGTTGCGCAGCTGACGTGAAATACTGTGTAAACATCTTTTACAGACGTTAAAATATTTTGTTATATATATATATATATCTCAATGCGTACTCATACACAGACGCACATACATATAAGACATAAAATGTATGTTTAATCTTTATATCTAAAGAACGTATTTATGTAAATTGCAGATATGTTGGTTTATGTATGAAGTTCATAAAAGGGGGCTTACAGGAGGGTTGCAGAGCTCCGAGATATATATAGTGATACGTACATAAAATTACATCGCAGGGGCGGTTATGACCCCCCCAATCAACCCTTTTTTACGTACGTCAGTGTATGTATGTATGTGTGTGTACTTATATTTATATATACTTTTATTTCAGGCATACCTGGATCGCCTGGACCTAAAGGCCCATCCGGACCCCAAGGCCCTCCAGGTTAGACTGTTTTATTGATAACTATTTGCACTTCCGCGTTAAAGAACGCGGAAGTTGTTGAATGAATGAATGCCTGTCTGAGGAAATCATGCTCTAGAAAGAATACCGGGAGCGTATGCTTTTCGAAATTTAATATTTATGGATGAAGCTGCTTTCTAAGACATGCAAACATTTATTCCTGCTATAGATGCAAATCTCCCTGATGTGCAAATTATGCTAATCACGACCACATGCCAGAAATTACACGCTCAGGTATGCAGAATCAGGTGTTAAAAACGAAAGCCGCAGAATTTTAAGCATTTCGCTAATGTCCTTCATCAATACGTGCTTCGAGGGCGAGTGGCGGAAGTTACAAAAATCTTGAAAACTATGCAGAAACTTTCAAAATGGCTGATAGAGTATGTTTTATGGAATATTTCAAACATGGAAAACTTGCATTCAGTTATATACAATGCATGGATGCTGTCGAAACTAATTATTTGTTTTAAAAATTGCTTTGGATGTCTATTTATCTAAGACGAAGTTTCAGAGTTTGGAGAAGACTAATATTGAATTAATGAGTTAATGGTTCCATTAGCCTTCAAGCAGAATAGCCGTTAATAGCTGCCTTGTTTGTGCGACAATAATTTAGATTAATAGAGAAATTTAATCAGTTTGACTTTTCAAAATTTGTGCTGGAAAATATTGAAATAGGTGAATTGATTTATGAAAACTTTAGATTATAATCAAATAAAATTAGAATTTATTCATGTATAACACATTAAAAACATGACATACAAAGGATACAAGACAAAATAAATATTTAAACTCTTGCAACCGAGGCGCATTTAATTTCTTCTTGTCTCCAGAAGGTATTCTTTTAATTTATTATTGAATTCGTTTTAAGTTTAAGTTTCTCAATTAGTGTTAGAATATCATTCCATAAATCTATGCCATAAAAGTTAATGTTATTTTTCCTATTTTTTATTTTTAATTTAAGTTCATTTTTATTTCTTGTCTTATGATTGTTATCGTTTTATTGACTAAGATGGACTTTAAGTGTTTATGCGCGTTAAGTCATTCGTATACATATGAAGCCACTTTCAAGTTACTAACGTTATTTACATTTAATAATTTGTTTTCATGTATTATTTCATCTTTCGATTTAATATAATCTATTATCGAAACCTTTTCTCAAAATTATATATATATCAAATATAATTTTGTTTTCTTTATTTACGTATTGTGCTTTTATATATGACGTCATTCCATTTTTCTTTTTATTATTCATTTTCCCTCAGCGCGATATGAGAAGGGTATGAGTGAGAGTTGCTATAAAAAACAAATGGTGGACGATTGAGAAATCGCAATATAATTTGTTTTTTGGCTCTTGTTTGTTGGTTTGGCTATTCTCTGGTGTAAAAATTTCTTCTGATGTCACTTATAATTAAAGCGTTTTTATATTTACCTGGTCAAAATATTTTATGACTTTTGATCGAAATAGCTAACAAGGTTCATAGAATCTTCATCTGTTAACAACTTTCCACAGGTCATCGGATAGTGAGGCCAGAACGCACCATGTATCAACGTTTCTAGTAGGAGCAACACACTCTTCCATTCCAAATAGTGTTAATAAATATATATTGTTGTTGTTGTTGCTAACTTCATATTGATAGCTTTTTAATATTTTTGTTCAATTAATATCATAGAAATAATTTCTACTGAACATGGAAAGTTATATTTATCAATTATTAAAGTTACACTTTTTTGCTATTATTTCATGTAACTGATCAGTTATTTATTTCTGAAATTTATTTACTTTGGTTTCTATTTATCTTGATATAATTTGATAATATTTAATCATCAATGCTGTTCTTAAGAAGATCTAATTTATACGAAAAACATGATCCTCAACAACTTACATGCGGGAAGATGTAAGTTTTTCTCAAAATTTAGATCTTGTCTGTCCTATGTCTCCTTTTAAATTCACTAAAAATATTGCAAAGAATATTTAAAACATAAAAGATATTGAATTTGTTTTAATGATACATGTGGAAAGATATATAATTTCGCCGGAACTATATTTACTTCAAGTTTATGTTCAGTTGATTGATCCCTGAGGAAAAATCAATTAAAAAAAAATTAGCAATAGTTGCAAATATATCCACGGCAAATGAAGGGAAATTAGTAAAAGCATTTATCCAATATAAATATCAGTATACGAAGTCAAAGGTGAGAAGGTGGTTAAATCCCCTTTTCTTACATTATATTCCAAGTATAACAAACGAAATTCTTTATTAATATATGCTAATACGAAAGTGGCATATTAATACATTCGTTTAATTTCAGTCGACGCTCTTAACAATTTTAGGACGATGTAAAACTGGGACGTAATCTATTTCAACTTGCATTATTTAAACTCTATTTCGCATTCATATATTAAAAAATAATTGGTAATTATGAAACCTATCGTAAAATATAACTCTTCACAGAGATAACACAATTGCTAAGCTCGATCAACACAAACTCACCGAGACAAATTTGTCAATTGCTTTCACTGCGAAGCGCTTTAATACCTTACGTAACTTTGCATATTATAACGAGCGCTGTAGCGTTACGCTATAAACACTGAGGGGAAACAACAACTTATTGCACCTTAACTAGTTATTATTAAGACCGTAAGATATGTAGTGGCGGTTGGTACACGCTATAAGCCCTAAGCAAAAGCAACATTACGATTTCCGTTTCAAATTAAGCACTGGAAGAAATCCAGTCCAAACAGCAGTATTAATTTTAGTTATTAAACATATGTATCACACCACAGCAATAGTATGCGATAGCAGTATTGATACGTATTATTCAACAGAGAAGACTGCAAAATAGTGTTAACTAATACACAAGAAATTTCCTTCGTGTTGTAATATGAATTATCGAACACCAGATGTCGCGAATGAAACTCACCAAGAACATCGACGGCGCTTTTGCAAGAACCGATAGGTCCACATAAACGCAATTCACGATTAAAGCTCCATTCGAAGCCTATAATTAATCACCTGTCAATTTTCTTACCGAAGCATAAAACCCTGAAGGACAGGTGGGTATTTGGCCCAACGACTGGGGGTATTAGTCGGTAACAGGTGGTGCCTCTAGATCTATGAAAGTTCCCCCTTTCTAGGGGTGATTTTGCTACTACAATTTTTTGCAGTTGTTGGATGGACTTCTAAATTCTCTGTCCGATGTAAGAAGGTCGAACTGACGGAGTTGCAACAAACAGTCTTTTTAATAAGATTACTACCGCCCTTAGCTTCAGAAAGGTCCATCATTTAAAAAGCAGCTTTTTGAACACTTGCTAAATTAACGTCTGTCCATTTTAAAATCAATAAAAATTTCTACCTCAGGCAACATGGGCCTTGTCATACCAAACAGTCTTTACCCATTGCTGCTCAGGCGAATCAATTTAATATTTTGTTACATAATAATCTGCAACTCTGATCAGTTCTCCTAAATAAAATTCGTATTGTAGTGTATTTCTAAAAGCTTGTCCCAATTTTATGTTTGCGGGACATTAGCATTTTACCACATCCAATTATCCCATCATTCTTGTCGTGACAGTATGAAGGAAAGGAGCATCTTTTCCGTGTTTCGGTAGGCTAGTCGGTAAAGACACTCCGATGCATACAAAAGATCCCAGGTTCGACTTCGGAACGGGGGCGATGTTGTTTCTTTTATCTTCATATATATATGAGTTCTATATACCGCTCTAGCTTCAGCACATAAGCTTCGGTGAGAAAAAATATTGTTCATTAGAAAACTTAAGTATAATTAATTACTTACTAAATTTTTCCAAGTTGCAGCTTCAGCAAACGCTAGTTTATTTAAAAACAAGGTTCCCAAATTTGACTACACCTTTCTTTAGAGTATTTGGCAAGATTCGCTTATTTGACGTGCTCGCTAATTTGAAGAAAAAATATAATTGAGCAAAGTATGCTAACAAGGCTTAATTAGTCTCGGGAGTTAATTGCACAAACTAATTAAATGCTAAAACGAACTAAATTTAAATTTTAACAAAGTTAAGCAGCGAAAATGTTTGGGTAATTGTTTGCACTGAGTTCTGCTGATTTTCAAAGTTAACGTACCTTGTTCCAAGCACGTATTCGGACTTAAATATTGAAATAAGTTGTTATAGTCTTTGGCGCTGAATGACCTACGCTACCCTTTCACCATAAGAGTATAATCAGCAAACAAAGTTCTTATCCTTAATTTTTATATTAAATAACAAAGAACAGATAGTAATTTTGTGTCCTCCTATTTTCTCGTAAGTCTTATATAAATTTATTTTAGTAAATCAGTGAATGGGTAACTGACAGGTGAAACATACATACATGCGGCAAATAGAAATGCATATATAGTATGATTTAGAAGTTGAGCAATTATTTAAAAATTAATAACTCGCAGAGTTTTGACAGTGATGCAAAACGTTTGAGTAGAATTACACAGAATAGCGCGGGATTCTTTTTTAAATCGAAACATAAATGATTGAATGTTTATGATCTCCAGATGTTATTTCAATAAAGTGAAAGGTATGCAGTGAATTATGTAACATACATGTAAAATTAAGCCCCTCATCAAAAATCACATACATGGTTAAAAAGCTGCTGAAGGCAATGTTTGAAGGAAGTCGGGTGCTAAGCCGTCAGTTTCGACACGAATGGCCAACTGAGTTAGTTGATCTGACATTTTATGTGTTTTAGTTAGAGGGCTACTTGAAATCATGAGGGTATGCAGTTTGTCTCACTTCATTGGCCAAGTAAAAAAATTTTATCAGACATCATGTTTCAGCAATGCTAACGGACATGCTGTTTAATGTTGTCCTCAGCGTCTTCCCTTATCTTCAGGCAGTACTCGCAAATGATGGTCATCGCATGGAATTTTTTTACAAATGACTATATGTGTTCATATTTAGAAAGAAAACCTATATTATTCTGTTTATTTTTACGCAAATTGCGTTGCCCTGTTCTCAAACCGTAAAGTTTTTTTTTTTGAAGTTTTGAGCAACTTTTGAATCACTCTCTATATATAGAAAAAAAAATTCGTTGGTATATGACATTTGGCGCAGAAGAAATAAACGCTTATATCTGGTTATATAATAAATTTGGTTGACATGAATGTGATTTAAATAATGTTCTAAGTTTTATGATTTGAAAAATAATTTACTGAAAACGTGTGCACTGAAATTACAATGCACTTCCTTTATGCAAGCAATTGAAATCTATTGAATTCTGTCTCATAATTAAAATTTACATTCATTAGTTTATTTGTTATATTAAAAAAATTACCTCGCTTTTCACTTTCTTCATTTCTGCGCTGAGCAGTTTCCAAGAGTTGAAATTGATGATAGCATCAGCTAGTTATTGCGAGATTTCCATTCGGCCTATAGAGGAAAGGAAAAAGATTCTTGGACATAAAGTATTAAAAAAAAAAAGAGAGAGAAAGTGAGCAGTGAGGCATTCTTGAAAAGATAAGCCGATGGACGAGAATTTGGTGAGCTTGAGCTTTCTAGAATACAGTTCGGAGTCTCCAGCTTAACAGAATGATTCCTTCTTTACTACAGCATATAACATTGTCCATGCATAGATATTTCTTTAACCAGAATTTGTAATAAACGACTGCGGGTAACAAATGGAGCACTCTCACCCAGCCAACCAGTACCGTCGCTTTTAATTCTAACGTCTAGCGATAGCAACTAAACATATAATAATATTAAACTATAAAGTTAATCAAAACTTCTAATCTGGGCTTCTTGGCCCAAAACTAATCCAGGAATTACTATGAGGTCACTTCCAGCGAATGGTGCCATCCTCCGTGTTTCAATAATCGTTTCGCATATGAGCTATCTGCAATTATACTGTAACCTCTCTAAAGAAGGGATTTTCAAAACTATTATTCGCTAATTACCATTTGACCTCAATACTATTACAAATTTGGTTAGTACAACAAACATAACTATTTCCATTATATAAGGGAGTTAGTACAAAATTCTATTTCAATTATCATTGCTATGTAAAGAACCACAACCTCAGCGCTCCTCTAACACTTTTCAGTAGACTATAACTAAACCTCCAATCATTTAGTTTCAAATAAGAAATAAAGTACTTATCGTATCAAAGCCATGTCCTTGCTTATCAAGCTCTCGTATTCCATGGCACAGAATCAATCCTCCTTGAAGCATCTGTAAAACTGGCATGGGCAGCTTGGTCCGAAGGCAACTTATTATATCTCTCTTCGAAACAGCTCGGAATGAAAAGTTTCCTTCGTTCGGATTTGTTAATTTTTAAGCAACGGCTTATCTCTTTACGACCTGTTCTTGAATGGCTTAACAAGTACGAGCAGACTATCCTCTAGCCAGCATTTCCGTACTTTAAAGTGAGTAGGAACTTAAGCTTAATAGACATAAGTTATTGAACAAGACTTCCATGAGGGTTAGTATTCTCCGGCAGTGCTGGGCTTTACAATACCCTTGATACAAGCAAGCATGCGCTGATGCAACTACAAACAGCAACTTTATACTGCTACGTGACATTATACTGACGAATTTTACGTAAGGACTTCCCGAGAAGGCGAAGTGCCCTCTTAGTTAATTCTAAATTATTAAATCTAAAAATATCCAGTTGGATTATTATTTTACCTGTAATGGTAAATTACCATTACAAACTTCAAAATTCATGCAACGGTTTGTTGGTTGCAGTGTTCTAAAACTTTTTGTTGCTACAGTAAACATGCATTTAATTCACTCGCATTGAAATATATAACTGTACAGGGCGTCCATAAAGCCTGACCCCGGGTCATTTTTTCGGAAACGGTTGGGTAGATGGAAAAATCGGCGAACACGTATCCCATTATTTTTGGGGGCACATTTTTTGAGTGAAAAAATTTTGGTGTGGAACCCTTGGGGGGAGTTGGGGTGGGGTTCAATTCAAAAATTTCAAATGGAAAGGTATGTCAAGTTGCATGCCGTTCGAAAAATCTGAATAAAAAACAATTATTAACGTTGGTCCCAGGTCAATACACCTCACAAGTCATGAATGGCGAGCGTTTAAAATTTTCGTATAAAATCCCCTTCTTTACCAAAATTCCCCCACACACAGGTACTTAAAATCCCGTTCTGTGCTTATTTCTGAAGAGAATGTGCTTCTGCGCATGTGTAGCCACTGTGCTTCGTTTTACGTGTTAGTTAGAAACATCGACAGATGCGGCAGTAAAAATTGCTTGTACAAATTATAGGCGCATTCGGCTTCGTTCAAAGCAATGGAAGTTTAAATAAATCTTTATTAAACTTTCATTTCTTATGTAATTACTCTCTTTGTTTTATCATTTAACGGCCATACAATGGTATGCTCAGTGGAAGACAAAGTGGGAATAATTTTTCTTTATGGGGAATGTGGTCGAAACTGCGGGTCAACCTCTAAAAGGTTCAATGAATTATTTTCTGACCGATCAATCGATCGTAAGTGCGTGTCCGATTTAGTAAAAAAATTTCGCGAAACACAAAGTGTAAAATATCGGCCACGCTCTGGTCGATCTAAGGTGGCTGAGGGTACAGTGCTGGAAGTTATCGGCAATGCTAGTGTAACACCCCTGCAATCCTTGAGTGAAATGAGTGACTGCACGAACATTCCTAAATCCACAATCGGCAAAATCCTTAAAAAACATTCGTTTTATCCGTATAAAATGCACTTTACTCAAGAGCTCAGTGAAGATGACTATGATCATCTCCTTGAGTTGTGTGAAATAATAAACGCAGAAATCGCTGAAAATAATCAGTTTTTACAAAACATTTGTTTCAGCGATAAAAGCACATTCTTTCTTAATGGGCATGTGAATACCCAAGACGTGCGTTACTGGAGCGATGAAAATTCCCATATATTAGGAGAAGGACATACTCAACGACCACAAAAATTAAATGTTTAGGCGGGAATTTAAGGCAATCATATCATAGGGCCTCTTTCCATTGATGGTACTTTAACAGGGGAACGTTATTTAGATCTGCTAGAAAATTTAGTAGACCCTCTAATTACAAAGGTTGTCGAAAATGCTACAACTGAAGAAGGAGAGCTAGAATTTGATGTAGATGGAATTGTATTTCAACAAGATGGTTGCCCTGCACATTATGAGCGCGCTGTGCGTCAGTATCTGGATAACAGATTCCCAAACAAATGGATTGGTAGGCGATTGAGTGGCAGGCTCGATCCACAGATTTGTCTATGAATGATTTTTTTTTATAGGGACACCTGAAAATTGTATTCTATAGAACCCAAACAACTTCGTTACTCTAATTAATGTACAGAATTACTACGGCTTGTCGGGAGATACCATCACATACTTTTCAGCACGTGCGTCAGGAATTTGAAAATCGTTTATTTTATTGTCAGGAGGTGAATTGTGAGCATTTCGAGCAGATAAAGTTCAATCTAGTAGTACGCCGTGTAATTTGAATAGGAATTTGATCCTATTGGGGCTGAGGAGATCCCCCCCACCACCTATAAAATCTCCTCTGCATCTACACATGCTCAGAAGCGCACTCTCTTCAGAA
>QLNU02015270.1:123086811-123097314 GCA_006491805.2 Dysdera silvatica
TAACGCAGTAATTGGAAAATTTAATCCGCCAATTGCTTCTATGTAAAAAAAAATTACCCTTCTGCGCCAATGAATAATCTTCTAGCAGAAAACAACATACTGAATTATTTAAATTAAAGTTTTTAATAATAAAGCAAATTTTTTTCTTCAGCTGGTTTTCTGTTATTTTTTAAACAAAATAATGCATGTCATCCGGAAATAGTTTTTCAGCACACTTCTGGATTTTTGGAAAAAAAAATGGACTCGCGGAATTGATTGGCTCTACAAGAAACAATTTTTATTAAAAATCTTGAATTTTAAAACGACATGTACCAAGGAATATTTTCTGTAAATAAAGCAAATATCTGTCTTCGTCGTTTTCTTAATTGATTGAGTACATCTTAATAATTGAAATTGAGAAGTGCTTATAGGAAAAGCACATCATTAAATATGGATTACTGTATTCCATAAATTTTCAACGATTCGAAATCAATAAACCAAGAGTTAAAATTAAAAATAAGGAATACATTATATTTTGAACAATCTGGGGGGTTTTTTCAGCATTTGCAAATAAACAACTATAATTGTCACATTATTTTTCATCTTATGGGGAAAATTATTGGAACACTAGTATATTTTATTTGTTTAAACACGGCGAAATAAAATAATGCACAACTGTTTTTAAGGTTTACCTAATATAATTGAATGTAATATTAGATACATTTTTTGAAATAAATAACCCACACTCAACTCTTTGGAGATTTGTCTTTTCGTATATTTAAGAATAAATTATAGTTTACGATATAAAGGCTTTGAATTATTAATAGAAGCATATTTTGAACATAAACGAGAAGTAATATAATCCTATACTATATGAACAATAAATAGATGGCTTGTGCATATTTTAATACTTTAGATCCTCTTCTGCAAATATAAATAACGATATTTTTGCTTCTCTATTCGCGTCTTTACCATGCCTCTCACTACCCAGTTCTGAAATTCAAGAGAATTCAAAGTCAAAATTAAATCCAAAAATATGTTAATAAATATTAGATATCTTAAATATCGTGTTCGACACCCACGTTCGTACATTACGACATATATTAAAGTCACTTTGCAACTTGAACCCCAGAGTGATAAATGTTATCTAGCATAAGCCATCCTGAAATATTCATTCTAAAGAATGGAGCAAACATTTAATCATTCATTCCTTAAATGAATATTTAATATAGAACATTTTTCCCCATATGCAGTGAAAATCGTTTATAACGACGCTGGTTATAACGACCAACCGCATATAACGACGGAATTTTTACAAGAAGTTTGGTTTGCTATTCTACTCCATACTAAATATATCGGTTATAACGACGACACTTGCTATAACGACGACACTTGCTGTAACGACGGCGATTTT
This sequence comes from Dysdera silvatica, assembly GCA_006491805.2. Lineage (NCBI taxonomy): Eukaryota > Metazoa > Arthropoda > Arachnida > Araneae > Dysderidae > Dysdera > Dysdera silvatica. The sequence goes on from QLNU02015270.1 coordinate 123,088,205, forward strand.
GTAGTCTACGTAGATTCTAAGTAGGGAAATTAGTATCGGATATAACGACGCGACTTGACAGTCATAAAGCAGAACCACGTGGGATTGTTATTAAAATTTATACGTTATTCTAATTTTGTTTATTTACAAATGTCCAAGAGATTTTTATTACTGCTAAACCTGAATATTAAAGATAATGAATTTTAAAAAAGTGATTTATTAACTGAATATTACGAGGGTCATATTCTTAAGGGGGCCCATATTTTTTTCAGCGTAGAGCCCATAAATCTCTTAAACCGGCACTGTTCTTAAGTCATTAATATAATAAATACTATTTATTACATGTGTTTTCTACATTATATACTTTAGTAGTATTTTCTACAATTTTTTCAACTTAAATTAAGAAAGTACTGTGCATTTAATGTGGCTATAAATATAATTTAATTTAAACGGAAATTAAATTTATTACAATTAAATATATTTTTATTTAATTTTGAAACTATAAATAATAATAACATAAACTAGAATAATACTTTTTACTATCAAAATCATTTCCAAAATTCTAGAGTGTATTGTACTATATGCTGCTATGATTTTAAAAAGATATCGTTTATAACGACTATCGGTTATAACGACCGAATTTTCACGGTCCCTTGAAGGTCGTTATAACCGATTTTCACTGTACTTGTATTTTAAAAATGCTTTTGTATATAAAACCGTGTCCTAAAAGACAATTATTTTAAAATAATTAAACACAACATATCAGTCAATAAAGAAAACCGAAAGAAATTTTAATAACTGAATAACATTATAATTGATGATTATTTCATACTATCCTAAACTGCTAAATATTACTGAACGTATTTTATGTAGCATATTACCGTGACTGTAGTAAATAATAGTTACCTATCATTTGCTATCACCAGCACAGAAGCAATGTAAGCTTTCAATATGCTGTTCAATTAATATTTTACTATTCATAATCTCTTTACTTTAGGTCATGTGAATATAAATAAGATACAATAATCTTATTTCTCATTAATAGTACGTATATGAAACCATGAATCTTTAGCAGAATAGTTCCCATCATATGTATAGGTGGTTCGCGTAAAATTGACCGCGGGTACAGTCAAAAATAACGAGGGCCGACATCCCAAACGAGTTAGTTGGTTACAGTAGAGATAAGGGCGCCATTTCGTAACTGGTTTTTCGCGCAGATAAGTGCGCGAAAAACCAGTTATGAAATGACGCCCTTTCCTCTACTGCAATGAACCAACCCCTTTGCGACGTCAGCTGGGTAAATTCTAACGGGACTAGTGATCAATTTTCCGCGAACAGACTATACAAAACTCCGAGTCAAAATATTAGAGTAATATGGGAAATCAGTGTATTCAATATACTTAAAGAGCTGATTTACTGAATATATTGAAGAGGGGGAAATAAAATAAATTGGGCATGTTTCGAATACACTTAAAAATAAAATTATTCATTTTCGTTTCGTACGTCGACATTTTGTTGCGTATTTTAAAAAATATTTGAAATATTCGCAAAATCATAATACCCAAAATAAATGTATAAAATATTTGAACATGCGAAGATTTTTTTGATTGGTTAGAAGAACATAAAATTTACAAAGCGACATATCGGAATGTAATCAGTTTTGTATGGTGCATCTATGCAAAGGTGGTCAAACTCGAATGAATTGAAATATTTTCAAACAAGTATTCTAATAACCTAAGTTTTCAAAGTATTCACTTCCATCGACTCTAATGACTACATCAAGGAATCATAGGAAATCGATGAATACCGTGAGCAAAAACCGATGCTGAAATGAAGGGCTGTTTGTTGTTGTTTTGTATGCAAGAAATAATAAACAATTTGGAAATGGAGGCCGAGCAAGCCGCACTGTGTTTCCAAGAGAGAGAGGGGGGGGGACATAGAGTGGAAGAGATGAGGAAAGAAAGAAGAAGTAGAATTTCCATTTGGGAATCAGAGCTCTTAACGAGATGTTGTAGAACCTAAGTTGAGTTCTGGTGAGCAAGATGAAAGGCATTTTCACAGGAGACAAGAACAACTAAGTATGATTGGTTGATTGAATTTTTACGACGCAAGGATCCCTCTGATTCAAGCGAGATAAAACTAAGTATGAATGTCTACACCCACTACACTAATGCGACTTCGCAAACTGACGAGGGAACCCCACAGTGAGTGCTCCGTCGATTTTGATGAAAGTACAGCCAAAATAAGGAAAATACGTATCTCGATATTCGTGCCAATGCGCATTATTTTCGAAGATATGCATTTTTAAAGATTTTGCATCCGATATATGAGCTTAAAATACGACATCCTTTGCAAGCCAATCGGTAGCCTAGTTGGTAAGTTACCGGCCTAGCGCTTCGTGTTTTTGCGTTCGATGCCCGCGGAAATCGGTCTTTTTTTTTTTAATATATATCCTTTTTACATGTTCATTTATGTATTTTTATTAGTAAAAATACTTTGCTTACAATCGGATTTTGTTCATAAACTTACTTTAATAAAATTCATATTTATGTAGTTATATGTTAATTGTATGCTTATTGGCAGTGATAATTTCTACTCAAATTTTAATTGTTGATTATCAAAAAGTTGAAAAGTAGAAAAAGTTTTGGTGTAGCCATCCAGCCTGTTATGTAGTTAAGTAGATCCAGCACACTTTAATAATGTTTTTACAAATGACGACGGCACCTCTTCTTCTACTGTTGAAGTAATTCCACCTCATTGTACCCCATACTGTTAACCTCGTGATGTGTACTTCTTCCGTCAAGTAAAAAATTTCATTAAAAGGTTACAAAATTGTGTTGAAATCTTACAAGAAAATAGTCATTTAAACACGCGAGCAGATAGATGCTTTGAAGATCCATTCACTTATTTATAATCAACTTTCGGCGCCGAATTTTAAGAATACATTACAGTACTCTTGGTTTGTTGCAAAGTTAACAAACGAAAGAAGCGTTTTTGAAAATGTAGATGGTATTTGTTTTCCAGATGATATTAGACAAAGAAAATCAGTTGTTCGAACAATTCATTTATAAAATGCTCACGTTGTAGAATTTTTTTATGTTTTTATTGTTTTTATGATAATTATCATCCAAAACTGTGTACCAGTATACAATTCCGACACCTCCGATAGTGATACACAAAAAATATGTTCACATCAGTCAGTTTTAAAATAAAATTGATTGCATTTTATAAAATAAAATGTTTCTATATAAATAAAATGCACAATAAAATGTTTATATGTTATAAAATAAAATTATGTTTATATGTTATAAAACAAAATGATGTTTATATGTTATAAAATAAAATTATGATGTTTATATGTTATAAAATAAAATTATGTTTATATGTTATAAAATAAAATTATGTTTATATGTTATAAAATAAAATTATGTTTATATGTTATAAAATAAAATTATGTTTGTATGTTATAAAATAAAATTATGTTTGTATGTTATAAAATAAATATTTTATTTGTTAATGGATAAATGGCTGAAAATGACATCAGATAGTATGGTGGATGACACCATAAAGGATAATAATGACAAAATAAGACGAATTAACGAAGTGTTCTTTTTTATTAAATGGTATTGTTAAAAGTTTTCAGAAAAACTCTTCCCATCCTTAAATTAAAAAAAAAAATTTGCGTTATTGGTGTAATTCCATCCCTTCACAGGTCGGCAATGATTTACGCAAATTTTATAAAAGTTATATTCACATAAAAACTTACAGCTAACTCCTAAACTTTTTGTACCTTTACAACTCTTCAATTAAAAATTAAAATTCGTGTAAAAATTATAACTGCGAAAAATAGTATCACAGAATTAAATATGTAAATATGAATTTTATTAAAGTAAGTTTATGAAAAAAATCCGATTGTAAGCAAAGTATTTTTACTAATAAAAATGCATAAATATATAAAAAGGATGCTATTAAAAAAAAGTGATCGATTTCCGCGGGCATTAAACGCAAACACACGAAGTACTAGGCCGGTAACTTACCAACTAAGCTACCTATTAGTTTGCAAAGGATGTCTTATTATAAGCTCATATATGGGATGAAAAATCTTTAAATCTTTAAAAATCAATATCTCCGAAAATAAGCTGCATTGGCATGAATGCCGAGACACGTATTTCCTTATTTTGTCTCTACTTCTATCAAAAAAAAAAATCATCAAAATCGGCAAGGCACTCACTGTGGGTTTCCCCTTGTGAGTTTTAAATCACGCATGCCTAAGACGAAGCCTTCTAACTTCCAAGCGAAAGGCTTCTATAGTATCATGGTGTAAGAAAAAACTGTTGTGAAGTAAGAGGGCTAAAAAAGGGTAGTTTTAGAAGTAAAAGCGTGCTTTGTTTGTCCTGGGGTGATCAGGGAATATATATTTCTGGTCTAAGCAAGAAGCATTTGATAAATACATGAAAATTCGCTAAAGTTCGTTGCTTTTGTCATGATATAGGTTTGTATGACGGTGGAGGGTTCAGGTTAGGCCTGTAACTAGGATGAAGAGGGCAAACTGGGGCAGGGCAAAGAGCATATGGGGCAGAGGGCACCCTGGCATTGTTCTATATATAAATAGCTCGATGGGGGCACAAGCATGGAGTAACTGGGACCACACCCCTGCCTGCTAGCCCCGACTTGGCTACAAACCTGGTTCAGGTACATTACGTACTGGGTGCGAAAAAATCTATTCCGAAATATACCAAAACATTCTTGAGCACTTTCTATTACGGAAGATACATGTAATGGTAACATTTTCTTTTTGAACAAACTTCAGCTATTTGCCACACTTCTAAAGCCACTACTAGATAGCTTAAATTAGGAAAATCTAATTCATTGGCAGGCACACGCACTAGATTTAAACACCATTGAAAATTTGTGGGGAAATTTGCAAAAATTGTTGGTCGTGTTTGTGAGGTTTACGGAGCAAGGATATCAAGTGTAATGCTGAATCGGTACATAAAGTTTTCCGAGGAATCCGAACCTCTTAAGACCTAGGGAACTAACCCAGATTACAATTAGCAGTTAGTTGGTAAGTGTTTTCTTTTTTTTTTCAGGAGGAGATGGGGGCCGAAACCAGAATAATGATGGTTTAAGCAAATGCACGACCAATGCAATATGACAGGGCCTTAGGTAAGGAACGTCTTCGGAAACTTATATCAAGAGACAGAAATGAACTTTTTTCTAATCTGAAAACACTTTGGACACATTTTAATAAAGAAGACTGCGGACTACTAATCAATAATATATGCAAACCCGTTTAGGAGCTATGCCCAAAAGCCAAGGAGAACACAATGAAGTATTAATAATCATCAAACAACAATATAAATCAACGTTTATTGGCGTAGTGATACCAGCGCCAATGACGTGGCTAGATCATGAAATGTTCAAAAGAAAATAAATGTTTCTGCGTTCGGTGGGACCTGAACCCAGGACCTTCCACTTACCGGGCGGAGGCTCTACCTACTGAGCCACGAACGACAACACCTAATCTCTCATGAACATAAATAAAGACTATTTACTAAAGCCGGTTATTTCACACTACGCCAATAAACGTTGATTTATATTGTTGTTTGATTTAATCTGCGTAGTGTCCGATTTATTTAAAAAATACATATGCTCCAACGGGCATTTCGATCAATTTAATACCGGTCCTTTCTTAATTTGGTTTAAAAAGTAGCCCATGTACTACACCATTCTGCGAAACAGTAAGTAAAGCCTCCGCCCGGCAAGTGGAAGGTCGTGGGTTCAGGTCCCACCGAACGCAGAAATATTTATTTTCTTTCGAACGTTTCACCATCTAATCACGTCATAACATCGGCGCTGGTATCACTACGCCAATAAACGTTGATTAATATTGTTGTTTAATTTAATCTGCGTAGTGTTCGATTTATATAATTTAATAGTCATGTTGTTTCCTTTTAATTTAAGGTTTATTCATTTATTCCAGCATTGTTTTAATATTTTGAATTAGATTAAACAATATAATTTTGTGAATTTTTTCAAAGAACGTATTTTTAACGCAATTTATAAAAATAATTTTTATGATTTATAGCAATTTATTTGAATATTTTTGCAATTTATATGAATTACATTTTTGTGTGTTTACATGGTTGAATAATCTACGAAGTACATAGATTTAGATAACGCAAATTCATAGGCGGTGATAATTATTTTCTATTCCTCCTGTGGGCTTCACTTTAAATTTCATTTGGTGGCTGATTTCGTTTTAATTTGAGATATTGTTATAGATTCATGTGATATTTTGAAAAAAATACGTTATTTTTTAAGAGGGTCACTCACGAAAATGTTCTAAAAAAGTTTTTTCGCTATTTAAAAAAAAAATAATAGATTCTTACCTTTCAAATCACGCAAACTTTTGACTCTAGGTCAATTAAAACAATTCTTAAAAGAATTTACTAATATAGCAAGTGAAATTAAATGCACTACAAACTTTTTACAAAAATGCGATTTTCTCAAAATGATATTTCCTGTCGCAAAAGGAACATGTTTTCAAAATCTTGAGTTTCAATCGGCTTATAATTTCTTGGGTAATTACATATAAGTATTTTACATACGTTGCGTGTAGCGCTTTTTATTTTTTTATTCGGTTTATTCATTTACTGACCCGAACGTAAAATAGAAATCGTGTTTTCTGGAAAAAAAGTTCTTTTGATATATTTTTAATAAATTTTTTTATTTATAATTAATAATTAATTTAAATTTTTTTATATATTTTTAATTAATAAAATATTGTGACATAGTAAAATGCCACATATAAAATATGTAAATATGTTTGATAACTACACCAAAAAAAGGTGTGTTCATCGAATAAGTACTTTCGGAAAAATATTTCTTATTTCACTATGGAAAACCCCAAAGTCTTTGGTTTCGATGCTTACCACACAATTATTTTTATACTTTTGCAGTTATCTAGTAACTTTTTCCACTTAAATTTAATTTATTTTCAGTTTTATTTTATACTTTTATTTATATCAATAAATAATTTGATAAAGTTAAATTTATAATATATATATATACACACACACACACACACATATATACAGAGAAAGAGGTTTTAAATAAAGTAAATTTAGAATGGGAGAAAAGGATAAAGAAAAATATAAAGAAGAAATAACTGTGCAATTATCTAAGTCTAGCGCTCATTGAGCCACTGCTATATAATGGATAAGTTATAGTGAAAAATAGCAAATACATATATAAGATGAATAGTGCATGTAAAAAAATAAACAAAAAAATTAAAATTAAAAAAAAAATCAAATAAAAAATTGTATTTGTATGTTTATATTTGTATATATATATATGTTTGAATATTGTATTTTCTATTAATCTTTTCTCTTACCTTAATTCTATTCAACCTAATTCATCTAACTCGCCCTATTTTTAATTTTTTTTCTTATTTTTTTTTATTTCTTTTACATGCAGTATTCATCTAATATATGCATTTGCTACTTTGCACTATATATATCATCATATTCAACCATTATCTATCCACTGCTGGATGAAGGTCTCTCCAAATGCTTTCCACACAAGTCTATCCTGGGCCATTCGTTTCCACGTCACCCCAACCTGTTTTCTTATTTCATCCACCCATCTAGTTTGAGGACGTTTTCTAGGTCTTCGGTGGTCTCTTGGAATCCAGTTCAGAATTTCTGTTGTCCATCGTTGATCAGTTCTTCTTGCAATATGCCCAGCCCATCGCCATTTCAGCCCTTTTACTTTAACAATGATGTCCTCTACTCTAGTTTGCTCTCTCACCCAAGTGTTTCTTTTTCGATCTCTCCTAGTTATTCCAAGCATGCACCTCTCCATGCTCCTTTGCGTTGTCTGTAACTTTCGTATTGCTCCAACTGTTAGACTCCATGTCTCTGATCCATAAGAGAGGACTGGCAATACACACTGGTTGAAGACCTTTCTTTTTAGACACAAAGGCAATTTCCCCTTCAGGATAAAACTGTTTCTTCCAAATGCACTCCAGCCAAGTTTAATACGTCTGTTGAGTTCTTTCATAATGTTGCCATCCATTGAAATCAGCTGGCCAAGGTAAATATATGAATCAGCAATTTCTAGCTCAATGTTGTCAACTTGTATTTTTGTTTCCTCTACAAAATTATTGAACATGATCTTAGTTTTTTGTAGGTTCATCTTGAGTCCAACTTCTTTACTTCTAGTTGAGAGCTCCTGTACCATGTCTTGGAGTTCTAATGGGTTCGTTGAAAAAATAACAATGTCATCAGCAAACCGCAAATGATTTAAATATTCACCATTTATTTTTATTCCCTTGTTATTCCAATTTATCAGCTGAAAAATCATCTGTAAAGCTGAAGTAAAAAGTTTTGGAGAAATGGTATCTCCCTGCCTCACCCCTTTGCCAAGTTTGATAGTTTTGGTATCTTTATGTAACCGAAATTTTGCACTTGCATTTTTATACACACGTTTCACCATGTCAATGTACACATCCTCAATGTCTGTTGATCTTAAAGAGTTGATGACTGCTGATGTTTTAATAGAGTCAAAGGCCTTCTCATAGTCAATAAATGCAACACACAATGGAAGTTCATATTCATGTGTTCTTTCAATTAATTCTCTTAATACTTGAATATGGTCCACTGTACTGAATCCACTTCGAAATCCAGCTTGTTCTCTTGGTTGAGCTGCATCTAATTTTTTCTGCAGGCGATGTGTTAGCACTTTTGTGAAGATTTTATAAATAGCAGGTAACAAGCTAATTGGTCGGTAATTTTTCAAATCCTCTTTATCACCTTTTTTATGCAAAAGAATTACTGTTGCAGAATCCCATTGGTTTGGTATGTTACCGCTGTTAAGACATTTGGTAAAGAATTTTGCAAGTATGTCTTCTACATATTCTCCAGCTTCTTTTAGGATATCTAATGTAATACCATCATCGCCAGGGGCTCTTCCTTTCTTCATACTTTTTATTGCAAATGAAACTTCTTCTTTTAAGATTTTAGGAGCTGTTCCTTCGACTATTTCAGTGTCTTCGTTTAATCCACTGTTACTTTCATATAGTTTTTTGTAGAATTCTTCAACTCTTCTAAGTATTTCTTCCCTATTTC
>QLNU02015270.1:123097414-123178289 GCA_006491805.2 Dysdera silvatica
TATATCTGGCCGATCCACGTTCGGCCCAATTGTCTTCAATAACCGTACAACTAATAAAACAACGTAACGCCTAGCAGAGTGACTTACGAAACGTGGATTTTACGTTTCAAGCGCAGTATGAATGAGGCACAACAGAAGTCTGGATGTAAAGCTTCTGACGAATTTGTCCGTCTTTTATCAAGGATACAAGTATGTTAGCTCATCAACATAAGCGTTGACACTTCTCTGTTGGTTAGATGCATGCAGGGACGGATTGTGTCCTCTCAAAGGGCACATACCTTGGAGTTTTGAGGGTGCAAGTCCATGTCTATTCGGAGGCAGTAATCCTGTGGTCTATGAGAACGCACTGTCCCGGAGGTCGGTGGGCCGGCATGCCAGTCCGTCCTTGGATACATATACGTGTGTTTTTGACGAAAGGCAACCAAGTCGATCATAAATATGCATCGAAAATTGTATTTAATAATCAAACCGCACCTGTAACGTTGAATTCGCGCTTCTTGATGCTTTCAGCGACCCTTTCGAGAGGGATCAAAGTGGTCTACTGGTTTTGACCAGACAAGATGGACTGTAATATTAGATAATAATTTACTCGTAAAGAATTACCTCTCGGCGCCGGGTGGGTATCGAACCCAAAACCTCTTCATGTCAAGACAAATACTGTTACTCACTGAGCTACAAGCTTGGACCAAATTCCCCTCGCGAGTGAATATAATGCTTCACAGGTTCGCAATTAATAGAGCAGTTTAGACTCCATTTTAAACAAAAAACAGCGAGGGGGTTTGGAGTCCAACCTGGTAACTGAGAGATGAATCTTTTCTTTGCAAGTTACTTTTTTTCATCTAATATTATCACGTAAGATGCTATGATGAGAATTGTTGACTTTAATAAGCTTGACTTTGTTACCTAGTAAGTTTGGTTGTCGGCAATGGTGATTCCAGACAACAACAAAAATTGGGGGCACAAATTACTACCTTGGGCACGGGTGCCACTTTGCGGCGCCTGTGCACATAGGCAGAATTAATGATGTGGGTTTCCCGAAAAATTTTCCAACGCTTTACATTTTGATGAGAAATAATGAATGATAGCAAATACAAAATTGTATCATTTCTTTTTCTGAAGCTCATAGGGGCTTCAGATATATTATTGCATATATATACTTGATGCATTGCAGAGCGTATTTTTAATGACATGTATTTACAAAAAATATCATACATGCAATTTTAAAAGGCGTCCAACATGGTAGTTCGATAATTACATAAATATTTTATTAAAATAAAATAGAATTCTATACTAGGAAAATCACATCTATATTTTGTATTACAATACCGTTAGATTATATTAATAGTACTTCTAATACAGAGGGTGTTTACACATATTTATGATTTTGACAGCATAAATAAAATACATGCCATAAAATAAATTCTAATGCATTCTGTTTGATATCCCTGTCCTTAAACTACCATGTTACATCTAGATTTCTACGATAATAGGACTTTTTGTAAAGTCACAAGCGGAATTTTTTCCCATTCCTCCTCCATCCACGGTCCATCCAAGGTAGTGGGTCGGCGTTTTGAAAGAACTTGTTTTAAAAGTCCAAATGCACAATAAGCCATCGGTGCTACATCTGGAGACTGGGTAGGAATATGGCTAATTGGTGTTGACTTAATTCCAGTTTCTTGTCTCCTTTTTTCCAGAAATGTGGTCGTACTTTAAGAGGTATAGATGCTCGTTTTGTCCTGATGGCGTTCCACATTTCGAAAGTCGATAGGATACAAGTGTAGAAATCCTTCTTTAAAAATAGGAGTCAGAACATTATTTTGATAATATGTAGAGTTGAGTTTTGGATTTTTTCAACTTTTCTTATTTTTTATTTTCCGTTACAAGAAATGCCAGCGATAACCATTTTCGAACCAAATTTTTGAGTCTCTCGGGCCTGTTATTCAATGATAAATCGATCATTTTTACAACCATCAATTAAATAAATCCACGCTTCGTCAATTGTAACAATTTTTTCCATCTATTTCCTGCTAAACGTCTTCCATATAACAACCCGTATCTAGTTTTCCGCTCAGCAGCATGTCGAGAGTGAAGATGGTGAAGTGTACTTTTTTTGCTTTGATTAAATTCAAATCTTTATTATTTTATTTATAGTGCATTTGCAATAGTTTTTTGAGGTTTTGGATTTCTTGTAAAACCATAGACTGCACTTTAGAAACGTTAGGAGAAGTACGGACCTTTTTGTGATATTTCTTTCGTTTATTCCCTCTTGACATTAAAGCCTGACGATTTCTTCCTTCTACGTTAATAATATCGCTTATTTTATATTTTGAAACATGAAAACTATGCTTCTTGCATCGCTTTTTAATTATTGAATATGAATATTTCTCTTCGGAAAGGGTAAATATATAGCCTTCAAGCCAAAGCTTTCTGTCGTATGCCATTTCACAGCGCAAACTAAATTCTCAAATATTCTTCAAACTAAATTCTCCAACCATTTCTCACTTTTCATGTAATTGCGTGCTGCCAGATTGTTCCCGGGTCGTTGTTAGTTTTTAATTTAAAATCAAAGTCTTTATAAACATGTGTAAACACCCTCGGTGTTATTTTTTTTAATGTAATAGTGTATTGTTGTATTGTTTTATATATGGACATATAGTATATGTATTAAGCACGCTTTTAGAATGTGCCTTGGTAATACAATGGCACCGTTGTTTGAATACTCATTCACAAAATTTGCAGTTGGTCCCCCATTCTTCTTATCTTTTGCCTTTCCCCGAGTGCTCTTCCTCAATCCCAAATGATCTTTGCTTTCTTTTATCTTCACTGGTCAATACACAAAAGGAAGAAAAAATGAACCTGAAAAAAAGAAAGAAGAAAAGTAGGTAGTTGCGTACCGAACCGGATTCATCCGGGTCCTTTGTCGGAACCGGATAATATTAATTGAGGTTTCCGTTTTCACTTTAACTTTTTTCCGTCTATTCAAGTTTAAGCATTAACTAGTTTTTCATCATCTCTTTCAATTGAAATTTTTTTTCTTTCACTTTATTTACCCTTTTCTCTATTTGAGGCTAATGACGAGACTCTGTTTTGGGCTATTACCAAATTTTTTGCGAACTCCTTTTTTCCTTTGATCTTTTAAAGGTGCCTTTGTATCTCGTTTTCTTTCACTTTTTTTTATATATATATATATGTCCCTGATTATCTAAACGCTTAGTTGTCTAAAATATGTCTAATGTCTAGTTATCCGAGAGATAACTAGTATCTCGTTTTTGGTGTTCACCAAAACCAACGCAAAAATGGCGCAGTATAGCCCAGATGCTCTTGCGCCATAAAACATCCAAACAAAACCAACTTCTGGGATTGGAGTCCTACTCTGCTATAAACAAAACTAGCCGGTTTGTGGCTTGATCTCCCGTTATTTCTAATTGCAATATGAAGGTCTCTGTTAACACACATGGGCCTATTATGGTGAAAGAAATACAGAGTAACCTGCTTTAAGCTTATTCTGCTGGATTCAACTATTGGCAAGTTGGACCTACAGTTTAACGGTGGTTCTGAACCTCAGACAGCACAGCCGAAGTCCTGCGCATAAGGCACGTTTAGTTGTGCCACCCTCCCAGAGCATGACTGCTGTCCACACTGTTTCAAACACAGCGCATTATCGAGAGCTAGATATTACTGGGCTAAATATTACTGGGCTGTAATATTACAGATATTACTGGATAAGGACAACTGTGGGACTATGATTATACAGGGTAATAAGCATTTAAAAATGTTTCACCTTAATAACTTCGGTTCTTAGATATTTACGATTTTGAGCAAAATCACGTCGATTTTTATTTCCAGGGAAAAGCCCAAAATTAGTATCAAAATTTTTTTGTTCAACCCAGTGACCCTCAGTCCATCCAATTTTGAATTTTCAAATTTATCTTAAATATCTTCAAATGCATCCCCATCTCGTGATATATCAATTTAAACGTCGTAAAGAATACAATGTTCTTGCGTAAACAAAATTGAAATTGCTTCATGCGTTCGTGAGGAAGAGATAACGATGTAATCGATATTTTGACCCTTTCAAACAATTGGTCATGTGCAGTGATATTAATAGGAAATAGCTACAAATACTGAAGTCAGCATTCGTTATTTCTATCAGTATATCAGCGCGAATAACGCAAAATAACGATTTTATTTTCAGCTCTTTATCCCGAATGCATGAACGATTTTTTTTCACATGCATATTTTATTTTATACGTTGGTATATCACAAGATAGGAGTTGCCATTTGAAGCTTTAAATTTGGATGACTTGAGGGACTGGGGCGTAGATCAAAAAAAATTTTGGTATTAATTTTGGGCTTCCCCATGCAAATAAAAATTGATGTGTTTTTGCTCAAAATCGTACCTACTTTAGAACCAAAGTTATTAAGGTGAGGCGTTTTTAAATGGTCACCCTGTATGCATATTGTAAATTAGTGGCCCTGTAGTGGTCAGTGGTAACGCATTCGCCTATCGTACTGTTATCTCAGGTTCGACTCCTAACTGCGCCGAGAAAGGATGCTTGCCGAATAACTGCTCACCATAGGCGGCCTTAAGCGGTTCAGATTCCCGGGAAAAATCCGGTGACGGAATGGCCCTTGCTGTCCTTGCACCGTAAAACTCAAACATCATAAATTAGTGCTTATACGATACAACTCCATAACGACATCGGCATTGGCGTAACTTCTGTGGGACTTGTGATGGCTTTGCCGTCACTAGAAATAATTTAGCCCATCTAGTATAAAAAATTTTAAATTTTACAGCAGGATGATATGAGGTATTCGTGTGAGGCTATAACGCCACCATTATGGACTTCGAGGATAATTACGTAATGGTTATTAAAGTTATGTAATATAAAATTCAATTTGGGCATACAAACGTAAGAAACGAATATGAAAGAAATTGACAATGAATCTAAGTAGCAGATATTTTTTGTGCTGACTTTGAAATCCCTTCGAAATATGTTTCATACATCACTTTCAGAACTAACGACTACTATTCATACTAGCGCCGAAATGGTGTTGAATAGCAGCAAATACGAAGAGAATTAAATTATATTTATTATTTTAATTCTGAACGCTGGTGAAAATTCACTCAAAAAGACTTATTTAAGGTGTACTTTCTGTGCAAAATTTATTCGCAAAATGTCATTCTCTTCTGAATAAATTCTGTAAATAAACCTTTCTTCTAAAAGCCGAGGCTATTAAGAACATCTATTGCAGGGCAATATTTTTTTGCTGTAAAATATGCATAATAGAATTTTTACCATTAAAAATGAAATTCGGTAATGGATCAAATATTATATACATACAGACAGACAATAAAACCTTTCTCAAGTGGCCACCCTTGGTACAAGACTGCGATGGTCACTATAGACAAGTGATCATCATACACAACAAACTTTGGTATACGCCTGTCCAAGTTCCTTCCAGTTCTTTCCCATGTAAAAAATCGTCACTTTATTCAAGGGATCATTTTACCAAGTTCCACCGTATATGAAATGTACCTTATATTAATTGCCCGTAGCTGAAATGTGTCGCATATATTCAAATTTTGCATAATGAGTTTCTAAATAGAAAAGGAATGTAACTATAATACATGTCGTATGAAATTATGTTCAGCTATGTATCATTACTGATCTGTTATTCGTATGTCTTTATAGAATGATTTTTTTGCTCTTTATTCTTAAACAATTTTTTTTATTCTCAATAAAAAATGGAAATAATTTTATACATCATATGCCGAGTTGGGTACCACTTTACCTTATGTGAAATGGCTTGTTCAGGATTAAATAAAATTTAATTTAATTACAAATTTTGAAAATGTGATACGTTTTTCAGTATTTTGATTCTTTTTATGTTCGATAAAATTTCTAAGCAAAAAAAAAAAAGCATAATGGTTTTAGTAGCTTAATTGTGAATGAAACTGATCTTTTTTTATTGGTTTCGAGGAATTTTTGCTGGAACATAAGAAATATTCAATTTCTTTCGCGAATTATTGAAAGAATTCCGTTATTTGAAGAAAAGAAATTAGTCTTCTGCTTGGCGATTTTTTATAAATAAGCTTTTTTTTAGAAAAATTTACGCTTACTAGCTTTAACTTAATGTTACTCTTAAGAATTTTTGTATTTAATTTTTGCGCTAAATAATTAAATCTAGCATTAAATTTTTTTTTACGATTTGCTGCAAATATTTTGAAGCTGTTGCATTCAAAATAACTTTTTTTTAAATCTTTTTTATCGAACAGTGTGTACTAAACTTTGCTTTTTCAATTCTTAAGCCAAAAACAAAAATTTTAGATGGTTTAATTGGAGCAAAGACAATAAAATTAATTCATTGAATTGCAAATACCGAAAAAGTATATGTTTAAAATGAACATATATTTTTATGTTATTGAAAATGCAGGAAAAAACCAAGGAGCTGAAAATATTGTCTCCTTCATAACCACTTACATAACCACTTCATAACCACTTAGGTTTTAAAAATTGTAAATTGCTCATAAGCCAACACGTTTCATTATAGATACAGAGAAATACAACATTTTAGGCGTCATAAAATTTTAATAAAAAACTATGTTAGTCGACATTTATTTCGGATTGGCGTTAGCCGTCCTTCATCAAGAATACGAGTGGTCCAAAATTAAACCCTCAATTTTATAATATTGTTAACGGTCACAAGACTACTCCGAATTTCATCCAGGGATGGAAAAAAATTCTGTCTTCCAAGTACCAAATATCGCCTCAACTTCAAGTTTCTTTTTATCATCAACAGATGGAGCTGAGATCGCACAAACCGGTAACACAAATATGTAAATACGGCAACACTTCCGTGCTGTTTAGTTTTGGACCACTGGCATTCTTGACGAGGGACGGCCAACGCCCGTCCGAAACGTACATCAATTAATATCGTTTATTAAAATTTTACTACACCTAAAAACGTTGTACTCCTCCTCATTTATACCACGTAGGGTGACGTCACCTTACTAATCGTATGTTCCATACGTTTCTCGCGTTGGAAATTTTTTCATTTTCTTAACACATTGACTTACCTCTGTGCAAGACTTCAGAAGCTTATGGAAAGTGCGGGGCAAGAAATACAAACTCATATTGAAGAAACTCAATGGAAATCATTTGCCTAAAGTGGATTTTTCCAAAGAATGAGGCGGTTCTGAAGGAATTAATAATTTGGACTAACAAGGGGAGGGCCCGAGCTGGACGACGCCAATTTTAATGAGAGTGGTCTCATTTGAAAGCTTTTAAAAAAATTGTTAGACACGTATTCGGACGTTTTTCAGCGTGCTTCTTAATATAGATGCCAGGAGTCAAAAAAGTGCAAAATTAGAGGCATTTTCAAAGATTTCAAACGGCTTTATCTCGGTTAAAATTTAGAGCTAAAAATTAAGTTTCGACGCATTATATGCATCTTTCAAATATATCGAATACTTGTTTCAGAATTTTTCGAATAAAACATTATTAAATGTTATTTTGTAATTTTGGATATCGCCTCTATTACTGCTATTTATCGAAAGACTTCTTGGCAGTTTGGTGAAATCAATGGCGATCTTTCTAGAAAGCTGGCTGTTTGCGTTTGTATTATTGAATATGCATGAAACATATAAAAGGAGGTTGAAATATAAATTTATGCATTAAGGATACAAATTAATAATGGAAGATCTTACTGCTCATGGGAAATATCGTGAATTTATTGTTTGTAATCATTTAATATCTTTTCTTGCGAAGATTAAAATCTTCGTTCAATAACTTGCATTCGTAATACCCCAAAAACTACCTCGCGTTACAACAGTGGGCCACCCAGAATTTTTCGAAGGGGAGGGGGGAGTCAGTAGTACACAGAACAGAATTTTTTCAAAGGTGTGTGTGTGGTGGGGGTTAACACGGAGAAAATTTTTTCAACTGTCGTATTAATTAGTAAGGTTTTGTTGTATTCTATGAATTTTTTTTCAAGAGCAATATCAAAATAATTTTTCCGTTTGGTCAACCCAAGCCCTGGCCCTTAGATTCTGGGCACCATCGCTCCTCCCCCCCCCGTGGGTGCGTCACTGCGTTAGAGTGTACTACTTTCTTCATCATGTATCGCTCGGGGTTTTTTTGGAATAGTAAAAGAAGGATTGCATTATTCTACAGAAAAAAATTCCATTTTTTTTTTCGTGTTATATTATAGGATGAGCATGTTGTGTATGAGTAATGTATATGTGTGTTTGAACGATATGAACTACGTTTATACGTTTTATTCAGATTGATATTAAGTTACAGAAAACTTGTGTAGGAAATTATAACGTCTTGACAATTATTATGACTTTAGTTGCAAAGAACGTTAGCGAAAGTGAATATTTGTTACTTACAAAAACAAAAACAGATTTCTCAAAAATATAAAAAAAAATCGGATAATTTTTTATTCTGATCAAGTAATACATGTTAAATTTTACTGCAAGAATATGCAGAAAAAATGCAAATGTTAGTCACTGAGTTTTCCGTAAAATGTAACTCTACTCTTACAGGTTCAGATGAGATAATGATAAGAGCAAGCCGGTTTCAACATCTTTCTGGAAATATCGCCAATGATTTCGCCGAATTGCTAATAAGTCTTTTAATGGATATCAATAATAGAGGCGATGTTCAGAATTGAAAAATTAGATTCAATAATGTTTTATCCGAAAAATCCTGAAACATGTATTCGATATGTTTGTAAGATGCATATAATGCATCAAAACTTAATTTTTAGCTCTAAATTTTAACCGAGATACAGCCGTTTGAAATCTTCAAAAATGCCCCAAATTTTGCCCTTCTTTGGCCCCTGACATCTATATTAAGGCGTATGCTGAAAAACGCTCCAATACGTGTCTAACAATTTTTTGAGAGCTTTCAAATGAGACCACTCCCATTAAAATTGGCGTCGTCCAGCTCGGGCCCTTCGCTTTTAAGTTTTGGTACCTTCTGTCATAGAATAAAAGTAGAATAAATACATTTTGACAAAAGAACCAGCAAATAGAAGAAATTGACCATGCACCAACGTCGAAATCGAACCACATACCTTTGGTTCACCATTCCAATGACTTAACCACTAGCCCATCGAGTTACAAAATGCATGGTTTTCTATTACTTCTGTTTGCCAGAACATGGTCTTTTGTATTATAAGCATATATTTCATGGTTAGAGCAGTGTTAGTAGCAACCCAAAGATCGCTGGTTTGATTCGAGCCCAAGTGCATTTTTAATATCTTTTTCTGTGAAACTTACGAGTCAACGTATAAGTTCTATTTTGAACTTAAAGTCGCTGGGAGTCAAAATTTAAATGGAGCAAATACTTCACTCACGACCTATCTGAAAAATTGGGAAGGTGTTAATCTGGTAGACGTACTTATGGAAAGAAGATCATGCATGGCTGCGCTGAATAGCTTAGTGATTATTTTGGTACTGAAACTCAAAGCTCACTGGTTTGAATCCAGTGTGTGTGGTTAAATACTTTTTATTTTAGGCTCTGATGGGAATAACGAACGCATATATTTTAATTTGAACACAAGAGCGTGAAGTATCAAGGCTTAATCTTAAAGCCTTGACGTTTGTACACAAATTTATTTACAATTACTTAATTTTGTTTCTTAAATACATGTTTCCATTCTGCTCTCTACTTTTTACATCCTTCTGAAGAAGAATTGCGAGAAAACGAAACGTAACGTTGCGAAACAAATATTAATGCGACAAAAACTTGCTTATAGCAAACACATTACCGTGAAAATCATTCTCAGCCTATTATAATGACTAAATATAGTGTTACCTCCCATAAGGGACGATTCCCCTGGTCCCCAGTTCGTTTGAATAGGGACATACGTACCTTCAAAGAACGGACACTTTCGTTTAAGGGACAAAATAAGCCTGTCCTGTGAGCGTCCCTTATTGGTAGGTAACATCCTATTTTGCTTTATATATACTTAACACGTTAAACGCCACGACGGTTTTACATACCGTTCATTTCACGACACAGTTAGACGTCAAGCAAGACACTCCGGTCCGTACGGACCGGCGTGGCGTTTAACGTGTTAAATACGTGCTCTAGTTTCTTTTACTAATTTAATATACATCAGATTTAAATCCATCTATGTATAAAGAATATGTGTAGTAGACATATAAGGTGTCCCACTGGTCCATTTAAATAATTAAAAAAAAAGTGATGGAAGTGTACCGTTTTTTTTTCTGGCTAACTGATAATTTACCGTTTTCCCAAGCACAGTGCAGCAAACGGGGCATTTCTATCGCTTCCCCTTTCTTTTTTTATTAATTGTTTAAATAAGCCAGTTAGTTTTGGAACACCCTGTATATGCAAACTTTTTAATACTGTAGTATATTTTCTTTCAGTTGCTCCTAAAATCATTGACACCGTCAAAGAATCTACACTGGTCGTGGACGAAGGACACAACGTCAGGTTGAAATGTGCGGCAACTGGACAACCGCCACCACAAATTAAGTGGCGCAGTGACGAAAATAAACCCATTCAGTTACGAGCGTGGCAGTGTGAGTATTTTTTTTTAAATACCGTGTGTTTCACCAGATATTTTACTCTTCTCAGAGACGTTATGATTACCATTATCGACCATCACCCAAAGCCTTGGGGATAAAACTTTTATAATTCGCGAGGATTTTAATTTGCTTTAAGCGTTAATCACTTGTGATATTCCTGACAAGGGTAAAAGTGTCTTTTAAAGCACATATATATGAAGCTAAAGGCATCGTTTCCCAAAAGTGCACTGCAGTAGTGACACATTTACCTGGTGTTTCTTTAACCCGGGTTCGGCTCACCAATCAACTAGTTCCAACCATCAAATAATGTAGTTAGTTCGTATTAGAAACGATGGATCGAATGAAAAAATTTACAATCTCCTTGCTATCTCCTTTTACAAAGATTTTCTATAATTCCAGTCACAAACTAAAGTGTTTTTGCTATTTTATTTAGAAAGAAAATCTGCATATGCAAAACGTATATTTTTTAATATTCATATTAATTATTAGTATTAAAAGAGATTAATGGAATTAAATGTTAAGAATTAATTTTATGAGATCTATTTATAATTCTTGCTACCACGAATATCATTCAATAATATTTGTTGCCTATATATTTTCATAAAACTCACTGTACCTGCTAAATCGATTTCAATCTTACGATTCAATGGTATTTTCACTGTTGATATAGTCATTTCTTTTCCGGGACGAAATCAAATTGACCACAACTTTGTTCTAGAACCCTGTCCCGTTTTGAGTTGGACAATTCCTGCAAAATGAAATTTATGATATTCTTTCAAAAAAGAGACTCTTTGATAACTTCAAGCTATTTGGTAAACATTCCTACCATATTTTAAGCTTTTCTACAGATTATTCACTATATTTAACTCATTTCAAACTACATTTCAAACAGGTGCTGGACTTGGAATAATTAATTTGTGATTGCTTAAATTGATATTTTGTTAATTTTACTATCCATATTGTTCTACGATCTCTTCTTTTTCATGCAAATACGTTTCATCTAGTCCTGTGTATTTTGATATTTCTAGTAAGATATCTGATACCTGGCCATTTTCTTTGTCTTACTGTTGAAAATAGAAAATAAGTTACTAATTTATTCATTTTTCAGCATATTGGTGTTCTAGCAAACATAGTGTTCAAGTATTCTAGTGTTTTGTCTAGTTATTTTCATATCATGTTATATTCTAGTATCAGCTGTTCAAGATGATGTGCTAGAAATTTTTCAAGTACACAGAGATCACATGGGGGTATACATGTGTATTGCCAGCAATGGGGTTCCTCCTCCTGCATACATGAAAATCAAGCTCGAAGTTGCCTGTAAGTATATCCCATTACGTAATACTATATCTCATGAAATATTATACTTTGTTAAATATTATATCTCATTATATATTATCTCATTATATATTATCTCATTATATATTATCTCATTAAATAATATTATGTATCATTAAATAATGTCTCCTTATGTTTCTAAAAGCACTAAACTTACATTAAAAATTGAAAAGGTGAGCTGTATATTCAAGAATAAAAACATGTGAAAACTGTCTTTTTAAACCTAATATGTTTAAAGAATATGTAAAACTAAATGCAAAATGTACGCACAAGAGTTTAATCCATTAGCTTGCTGCAATTTGCGATAAACATATTTGAATCACAAATGGCGGCTGAACAAAAATCTTCATTAAGGAACTCCTTACGCTATTGGTTTTTCATTTGGCTTAGGTGAAGTTGTTTACAATGCAGATAAACGGTTCAGGTGATGGTCGATCCACCTGCGCTGAACAGCCGATCGATAAGCTTGCATCACAATTCACCTTACTGATAAGCTGAGCTTGGTTTAGGGATGTTACGGTCTTTTGTTCAATCGAGGATCTATCTTCAGCTATACATCATTGATGATTGAAGTTTATTGGTTCGAACACATCTGACCAATCGATTGATAAGTCTTTCGATATAAAGGGTAGAATCGTTAAGCGATATGATTGCATGAAAACGTGGACCCAAAATTTGTAAATTGTTATTTTGTCAAGTAGGGGAAATGAGACAAGTAGAGAGATTATTTTGTCTTTCATTTTCTTTCCGATTTTTTCTTGGATCAAATACCTCAATTTATTATGGTTTTCAACTCCCAAGTACAGCAACAGAGCATCACTGTTTATTTGTTGCTTTTCTAATTCTGTTTATTTGGTTTCGGATTCACTGTATCCGGTAAACCAAAGATTTTATTGAAATGTTAGGGGATAAGACTGTCACAAAACTAATGCATCGAAACTTATGCATCGTTAAACTTACTATAGTCATTTTCAGCGCATATATGTCATCGTTTTTACTTAATATGGCGTCTTAGTTGCCAATCGGATTTATTAAACCCCCAACGAGTTCAGTTGTGTATTAAGACAATGTGGTTAGGATGTCTCGCGGAGTCACCGCTCTCTACCCAAAAGATCGTTACTGAATTTTCGGAGATGTAAAATATACAAGTACAAAAATGCATACTTCATTTTATTTATTAGGCCTAATGAACTTACATTTAAGTCTTTAATTACTACCCATCGTCCGCTTCTATTGGGTCTATTTTTGAGTCTGCTATCAGT
The DNA here is from genome assembly GCA_006491805.2 of Dysdera silvatica. Lineage (NCBI taxonomy): Eukaryota > Metazoa > Arthropoda > Arachnida > Araneae > Dysderidae > Dysdera > Dysdera silvatica. Next base: position 123,110,579 of record QLNU02015270.1, read on the forward strand.
TGCGTTGAAGAGCCATTCTAGAAGCTCTTTCTATCTTTCTTAGCACAGTAGAGCTTTATTTAATATGCCAGGAAATATCAGATATACTTGCGTACGGGAGTGGACTTGGTCTTCTCCAAGAGCTCATACCTTGGATTTTCAGAGGGCGCAAGTACTGGTTCATTCGCAGGCGAGTGTCCTATCCCCCGTGAGGGAGCACCATCCCGGGTGCCTATGAGCCGGCGGCCCTGTTCGCCTCAGCTTGCGCATGTGTCTCGATTTTGAACCACTTTTTCTATCAATTATCTTACAAATGTCATTCCTTTATAATTCTTAATTTGTAAAGACTAAAGTAAGGAAACCGTAGATTATATATATATATACACCAATTTTCCAAATTATGGTACAATTTTTCAAATATTTAAAATGAAATTAATCTGTTATCCGCGCACTGCCAGTCTCCATTTTAGTTTAGGTTTGTGTAATTATATATTATTTAGAAATGCGTAAAGTGATCCTGCTACTTCAGCAACAGAAAATGCAAATAAATATCCAAAACCATGCATTATTATATTAAATTTATTTAGTGTTTAATATATATATATAGTGGGACCTGGTAAATTGCCAACCGGAATAAAGTGACCCGTCTTTATAAGAGAGAATTGGTACGGACTTAGTCATGCATATACCGAAGTCTGTCATGTATGGCAACCACCTGTCTATGGTAACCATTGCAGTCCTGTTCCGAAGGTGGACAGTTTAGGCAGGTTCTACTGCATGTAATTGTAAAATACTAGGCGTTGCTTAATCTCATTTTTGCCATTGTCTCTATTTTTTAAATAAAATACGTAAATTGCATATAGAAAATAGCATGTATTATGAAATTTGACAATGCTGCTCTTTTCTTTCTCATAACCCCACACAAAAAATATTGAAATCACTTCTAAGGAATCTGAATATCTCATTCTGAGTCATTATTAATATCAGAAAAATAAATATGTCTTTCATTTTCAAATCATCACAATATATAGAATCTTTGACATTCGTCGCTTAAAAATTTTAAATTGATTATCATAACTCTTAAAATTAAAACAGATATTTTTCTTTTCCTTGATTTCGCTTTATGGCGCAAGGGCAAATAACTGGGGGGGGGGGAATTGTATGGCCACAGATTTTCCTGTTGAAATTGATATAGAAGCTAGTAATACAAAGCGCTGATAAAAAGTGATAGAATAAATTTTAATGACGTGTATGGTTTGGATGTTCTATGTTTCCTTTTATAACTTCTAGCAGGTGTAGCCATACCCAAAGCAGTACGGATCTAGACCGTTTTCCAAGTCTTTTTCCCCCCTCTGATGTCTAGACTGAGGCCTTAAATATATAAGCCTCTCTCTCTCGAGATTGTTTGCACCATACAAAACAAAGAAAAAAAATTGTTTTGACTGAAATAAAGTAGATTGAAGATTACCTTGAGACAGGACCTACAATTTCCCACAGTTCCGAACCTGAATTACATAGGAAATTGAACACGGGGATATAAATTGTTAGGAAAAACGACAAGAACTCGGTGTTAGAAGAATGTAAATTCGTATTTTACCCACAATGCATTTTGTATGCAAAATCACTAACTCACATGTTTAAATCATAGCTTTTCCTTAGCCAAATGCTCATATTTTTTATATGTACTTAAATATACAATGACCATTATTGGTGGAACATATGACTATTTATATAATATCACTATAGAAAAGTCTGATTATTTTATAGCCAATTAAATAATATTGTTAAACGACACGATTTAACGTCAAATAAAAATCTTTTTTTTTATTGACAATGCCTTTGATGAGTGAAAACCGAAAACGATTAATAGTTGCAAAGTCTATTATAGATAAGACTTGATAAAATCTTTGAAACTGTTTTATCACTTTGCGATTCATTTTGTAGCTAAGTTGTTTTGACGTTTGCTTATTTTTAATAGAATTTTAAAGGAATGAACAATATTTCAAAATTTTAAAAGTCATTGAAACGATTCATTTTCCTCTTTAAAAATGAAGAAAATATGTCTTAAGAAATAATTTACATTTCAAGTAATCCTAAACGAAATGAGAATGCACTGATTAACTACGGAAAATAATTTATCTTATTTGTACGTTTTTTTTTTAAATAATAATAAAAAAGCCTAAGACTCGCTCGCTACTAACTGACCCGCAGCGAATTAACTTTTTCGCAAATGTCTCCCAAAAGATTCATTAAATAAAAATTAATTCGCTACAAATAAAAGCTCAGAAACGAAAATCCGTAAAATATAAATACGTAATCTAAGAAGCTTTAAAAAAGTTATGAATGCTTCAATACATATAATTTGATTTTGAGCTTTTGGCATCGTTTCGTAAGTCAAAAACTGCATTGCCATACTTAAGTCCAAATCAAATTTGGGATTAGAAAAACTGAATTTTAACCGATAGCAAAAATCGAATTCCGAATCTATCGGTTTTTTCAGAAAATTCCATGGGGACACATAAATCATAATTTCGCTTATTTTAATGCACTCAAGTCTTCAGTTTCCAATGGACATAAGAAACGATTTGTTCATGTTTCGGCTTTTCACGTGAATAGATTATTGAAAACCATATACGTTGTATTCCAAATTCTACCACATTCAAGTCGCTCTTCATATTCTAAGCATCATTAAAAGGTAAAAGCTTGTATTTACAGGACCATTTCTACCATTAGGCCAGAGTAGGCGACTGCCTAGGGCGGCAAAATGGCGTAAAAAAATTAATTTTAAATCAAACAAAGAAAAAATTGAGCAAATGAGGAGAAAAAATGAAAATATCGAATTATTACCAAAAGCATACGGAACAATTACTTAATAAGCCTTTACTTGGAAGAATATAAAAATCTTCGATGTGTTTCATTGTTTAATTTTGCATACAAGTTCTTTTATATCTAATACATTTAAGCCTTCTAGCTCTGATAATACAACGTTGTGTTTTGAAATATTACTCCTTTAATATCTCAGTTTTCAAAAATATAAATTGTTGAAATTAAACGATTATAACATGTAGCAATTGTTTTACTATTCACAATATTCTAATATTACAAAATAACTAATATAAGTTTAAAATATAAATATAATTAACGGGTTTAATGATTAAAAGTATAATAGAACATTTACGTTGTTGTACCGCTGGATGTTGATGGTGGTAGATGGGGGGTATAGGCGAAAGATTGATTGTAGTAAAAAGCTAGGGCCGGCATTTTTGAATTTTTGCCTAGGGCGGCAAAACACTAAGAAATGGCTCTGTGTATGCATATATTTGTAAGTTCAGGGTCATAAATATATTTATGAAAAGGTATTTCCACATAGCTGACAAGCAGTGGCGTGGATAAGGTGAACTCGGTTGGGGGATCGAGCATTTCCCATTGCATTTCAATATACATAGTTCTTTTCAAATCCGAATCATATATGATCATATTCTAATCTCTTTGAGCCCATATAATTTTTGGATCGATACGCCCCTGCTAATCTATTTTCTGCAGCTTTTCTATGAGTTTAAGCTTACAGGGGCCAGAGAGAGAGAGAGAGAGAGAGAGACTAAAAGAAAGATACTTTTAAAATTATGAGCATTATATTTGACATCTATCAAAATCAAACACTTGATATAACCATTAATTTTGAATTTGCCCGTAACGGCGCTTTACATTCGCTCGCAGAGGGGAGTTCAATCGACGGGTGTAGATCAGTGGGGAAGAACACTTATCTGGTTACCAAGAGGTTGTGGGTTCTCCACAAGGCTCCGAGAAATCATCATTTATTTTGCGAGTAATTTATCATCTATTATATATGTGATCTAACTAAGCTCAGTTTAAATCTGAATGTACAGGGTCTTTCGTTTTTCTTATAATTTCTAAGAAGAAGGATCTTTAAAAGAAGTCTGTTTTCCTTAGTTTTTTGGATATCTCACAATGTTTGGCCCTCTTTTGTAATTTCGTCTACTACAGTTCGTGTGCTTCTTTGGCTACCTCGCTTTCCCCTTCCCTTGGGGATTCCAGTCTGAAGCTTATCTACAAGCATCGTTCGGTTTCTTCATAAGTTATAATGTTTTCCTTACATCGAACATAGCGTTCTATCACGTCATAAAACATTACATAAATATAATCATTTACGGGACATTTTCGATCAAACAAAAATTACATAGTTGCCTATTAAACACAAATTATCAATCAATCAATTGTCATATTCATCAACTTTTATTAAACAAATTCCCTAAATACAGCAAGGCAATTCTCATCAATAGTCATGTGATTTCCAACCATCGAATAAGTACGAAGAGTTCAGCAGTAAGGGTGAAGCCGTCCACTAGACTTAGGCAAGCCAGCTCAAAACAGATATCTAAAATTACACTATGTATCTTCCGACGTTACAATTAGCTACACGTATCCCTTACTTTATATTTTTATTCTCAACGTGCAAGGCTACACAATTTAAGGTTAGTCAAAATAACTCAGAGAATACATATATAAATTCAGTACAATTTTCTATATCATAAGTTAACATTTATATTTATATTTTAACTCAGGACATATTACTTAAAAAACTAGGAAGCCTATAAAACACAGTTTATCAGAAACCCCGCATTAGAAAGTTAAATAAACAAAGTAATTATCATTGCAAACGCAGCCATAGTTTGTCCGAAGGCCAATAACGAATCCACTACGTCCAATAGTTCAGCCGGCACACGTGCAGCTAGCTTAGGCAGTCGACCACTAGGGGGCGCACAAGTAGCTACCAGTCCTTCGCTATGAGAGGCAAGTGAAAATATGTCATGTAGGCTATTGAAGACTTATGTTCTCGAGCAATCAGGAGGAACAACGCTCTTACCCCACAAAATGAGATTCGGCAGATTCATTTCTAGATAGGCAACTATCAGTCGGCAAATGACGAATTGCCGCGAGATAAGTCGTACCCATCTCGGAAGAAATCAAGCGATAACCTTTCTCGGTGTACATTTGAACTAGCAATCATTAACAGACAATTAAACAGTTAAGTTCCTACAGAGCTCTGACATACTCAACACTACCAGAGCTATCCTGGACCACGACTGGAACCAGCCAGCCGAAGCGAAGCGCTTACATGTCGACTGATGGCTAGAGAGAGTCCGCTTCCTTTCGCTCGTTCGTCAACACTTTATACACTGAGCTGACGTCACACTGAACATAAAACATCAAAATCAAGTACTTCTCAGAATACCCAGTTGGTTAGTTATTTTACATGTAATGGAAAATTGCCATTACAAAATGTATATCTTTAGCAGCTATCTTTTTTGGTTTCATTATGTATGACCTAAGTTTTTGTCCGTAGCAGCTCTGTAGCCAGGTTGAAATGGCAACTGGGGTAAGGAAAAGGGCATTTGGGGCAAAGGGCACCCGGGAATTGTTCTAGTATATATATATGTAAGTAGCTCGATGGGGCTACTGGGGCACAAGCACATGGCAACTGAACCCTGGCCCCGGCTTGGCTACAAGCCTGGTCCTTAGATATTCAAGACCTCCATTTCTATTGTAGAACGTTTGAGTAGGATTAATTGTGCATAAATTAATTACGATTAAAACGTCACTTTAAATGCAGTCTTATTTCAGATGGAATATCATCGACCTCGGAATGTTAAAACAAAGAAAAAAAATTGAAGAAGTTGATTAATAATTGTCAATCTGCTTCTTCTACTTTAATTATAATTAAATATGGATGAAAAATCGGAAACAATTGAATTACGATTCTACGTATAACGTTGCTTTTTTTTTCTGTCATTTCCAAAGGGCAGCATTAACATTTATGCCTCATTTCTTCCTGTGTCTTATAAGTTCTTTGAATATGCCCTGGGAACTAAAAAGTTGCTCTCATCTCTGCGTTATTTGACTTCGGGTTAAAAGGATAGCACTAACGTTAGCAAATCTAATAATAAAGATTGATTTTATTTTTATAATTACTTCGCTTCATATTTGAAAATATATTAATTTTGAAATCCAACATCAAAGGAGAACATTGTTGCACTAGTATTTTGTTTTTTTATCAACGTTATAATCATAACTTTGCTCAGGCATTCCGTTTTTAATGAAACTTTTAGAATTTGTCGAATATTTTATTTTGTCTTAGCAAACTGCCTTCTTATATTTTATTCACATAAATGAAAACGTTATAACGTGGGTATTTAAAACACATACAATTAATATAATACGCATAATATATGTAATTGTTATAACATATATAATATGCATGATATATGTAATTGTTATAATATATATAATATGCATGATATATGTAATTGTTATAATATATGATATGCATAATATATGTAACTGTTATAATACATATAATATGCATTATATATGTACCTGATATAATAGTATATGATAAATATATATGTATTTATAGATAGAATATACATAATATAATTTTATATTTAATGTGTTTTCTTTACTCTGTTAAAAATGCTTTTATTATGCAAATGTGGCTGCATTGGACACAGTGGGTGTGGGGGGGGGGAGGCATCGCAGATCTTTTGGTTTTTCTAAAAGGCGGTCATGGCTTGAAGATTAGGGACTACTTCCTCCAGACAATAGAATCGCGGTGCCACCTCTGTAAAATAATATATCTTTTAAAATTGTTTCAATTATAGAATCCTCAAACGGATTATTCGAAGTTTCAAGCAATTAAATTCATTTACACGCAACTTGGCAATATGCCGATTTTGCTTTCTTAAAATTTCCTTTAATCGATTTTCATCTTTGCTATTTTCCACTGTCCAGTTATCTAAACCTGGTGTTTTGAATTTGTTGAATATTTGCTAAAGGCAAATATATTTTTTTAATAAAATGGAGTGCTTACATTTTGTATTTTCCTCGGAGGTTTTGTTTAAACGCCAGCAAAATACAAAACAAGAACGGACTAGGGATACTTTTGTTGAAAATATTGTGCATTTCTTTCAGAACCGTATCGATCTTTTCGAAAACGAAACATATGAATTTTCTTAATGGTACGTTTAATTTTATTCCATTGTGATTAATTACATGGAGATAATAAAGAATAATAATCGGACGATTAATTAATTGACGGAGCTAAAAAGATAGTAAAATTTAATTGGGGATTATTTATCATTAACCCACTGGTTTAAAATTTATCACACAAATAACATTTTCCAATTTTTGAAAAGAATTTATTCTCGGGTTTTAGTTTTCATTAAAATATTTCAGACATCATAATCAAAATAATATTGATGACAGAAAACTATTTTTGAGAGATTTCATCTTACATAGACACAAACATTAATATGTGCTGAACTAAAATGAAAAGGAAGGTTTTATATGCCAAAATATGCCGTTCCATCCCTCAATCAAAATTCCTAAAAAAAACATACGCTGGCAACAAAAGAATATAATGTGGGATATATTATTGTTATATTTTCATCTTTAGTTCATTAAATGAATAATAATGTAAACATTTATGTGCGAAATATCATACAATTCTATCAAAAAATTATTAAAGTACGTGCTACGTGAATTGTAAGAGCAATTTCTTCAGAAATCGTAATTAAAGTTGTCAACATGAATTAATATGCAGTGTCTCTCAGAATGGGTGGCACTACACTTATTAACTCGAGCTTTTCTCATCATAAAAAATTTGCTGGTATCACATTTTTTAAGGTCTTACAAAATTAGAATTAGTTAGAATTCTTTATCTGCACCATCGGAATCCCGTAGAATGGAGGTTCCATTAAAAAGTTAAAAAAAAAATACTTTTTCTCCTATTTAAAATTGTATGATATATATTATTTTACATCAAAAGAAAGGTTATTTAATTATAATTTTTAAAAGACTAAGTTTTTTTTACGACAAATAGAACTAGAAATATTACCAGTTGAATTTTAATAAATGCGTAAAATCGCACAACCTCTTCTGGATGAAAACATCTTCGAATTTCCGTAAAAGATCAACAATTGGTTGACAAATGAATAAAAAAATACGAAATAAAGCGATTGATACTTAAACAATTTGATTGTAAATAGCTTCTGCAATTTCCCAAAATGTCGTCTTCAGCCTTTATGCAAAGGCCGTTTTTTCGCAGGAAGCCTGCTGTAAACTTAGCAAGATGGCGGAAGAAATGTTTCTTCTGACAGCTTGCTGTTACGACACATTTTCTGCAAAAAAAATCCTTGCACGAATATTGAATAGCAACACTTCGTTTATGTTTCTATTAGTGATTTTTACTCCAAATAGCGACCTTTCAGGGAAGTTTGAATTTACTTGCATCAAGGAGGGAGGGGCTGTGCGATTTAATGTATTTTTTAAAATTCAACCTCCAAAATCTCTATTTCTACTTGATGTACAAAATCCGCTTTTATCTTATTAGAATCATAATTAATTTATGTTTTGATACAAAATAATGCTTAGACTGCAAGGGGTTTTAAAATGAGAGAGAAAAAGTATTCTTGTACATTTTAACGCTCTCTCCACATTGCTGTGATATCGTCCATAACACAGGAAATTAGCGCACTTAAAAATCTAAAAAAAAACAAAATGTTAAAAAAACTTTTTCTACTGAAAGGAACTAGATTTATAAAAAGAGTGGTATGACACTCCTGGAGCACTCTGTATATTGCATCTCGCAAACACTGATATATTTCTGTTTTTAATTAGCTCATTAAGAAACGAAAAACTGTTTCTAATAGCTAAGGATGTATGATAAAGATAATTAAGGACGTAAGATAACGATATTTAAGGGTGCTTGATAGATAAAGATAGCTAAAGATGTAATCATAGAGGAAAAAGCAATAAAACTAAAATTTCAAGTTATTGGTGAAAACGGTCATTTGAATGAAGTCTGTTACCTTAATATCTATTTGTTTAATCGAATTTAAATTATTTAAATATACAGAAAACTACCTCGTTTGGACTTGAGTTATAGAATGTAAATCATTTATACTACTTAACTAATGTAGCTAATTAAACCTACAAAGTAAAACATTGTCACTATTTAAAAAAAACGTAAAATAATTGTAATGTAATAAATTTGCAAAGACGTAATTTAAAATTACATATTTTATCAATGCTTTTCTTAGAGTCCATCTTTTAATAAAGAAATAACATACTTACGAGAGCCTTATATATATCTTTTAGACAAACATGGTTTTTGATTCGGCAATTGTTTGTGCCATCTAACCACTTTCAAACTTCATTTTATTTATAAAAAATGTCTTCCATGCTTTTGGTAACATTGGTAAAGCAGGAATGTCGTTAACAAATTAGCTTTTTATCTGCTGGCTTCCCGTTTAAAAATATGCAAATGTTAACACGTTAACTAGTGTTAGATTATAATTTCAAAAAACTGTATGCACAAGATTTTCAACAGGAAATAAGGCCCTGCGGTGGCGCAGTGTGGTAACGCGTTCTCCTATTGCGCGGCTAATCCGGGTTCGACTCCCAGCAGTGCAAAAAGAACGCTTACTCAGAGATCTCATAAAGATCGCACTGCTCACTGTAGTCCGGGGTTTGGTTCCCTAGGCCTTAAGAGGTTCGGATTCCTCGGAAAACAGTAGGTCCCGGCGCAGCATGACCACTGTAGTCTTTGAGCCGTAAAACCAAAAAACAAACAAACAACAGGAAATAAGATCATGGTAAGGAGATTCGCTTGGATTGATTAATGCTTATAGTTATACATTTTGTCATTTGATGAGGGTATATTTTCATCTAGAATATGCGTGTGTATGTCAAGTCTTCGCAATTCCATTGCATCTCAATAACTTGGTTGTCGTTTGCAGAAAGAAAATACTTTACGATTATTTGGGGGTTTCTTTCAGTAAGGTAACGTCGTTCTTTGTATTTTTGTTTGTAGTTCCGCCTCTTATAAGAATAAGAAACCAGAATGTCGGGACATTCAATGGAAGTTACGCTTTGCTGGAATGTTTTGTAGAAGCCCACCCGCCCGCAGTCAACTATTGGATGTGGGAGGACACGAGAGTCTTAACACCATCGTGGAAGTATAAAATTACCCAAAATGACGACGGTTACAGAACGCAGATGATATTTAATATCACCCATGTAGAGCAAAGTGATTATGGGCGTTACAAGTGTGTAAGCAAAAACGACAAAGGCAAAACTCATGGTGTCTTCAACGTCTTTGGTACGTATTTGCCGTTATGTATTCCTTTGACTTATGAAAATGCACAGGTTTTCTATTTATAAAGTACCCTTTAATGTTTTCCTATTCATTTGCATGTAGTAGTACCGAATGATACAAAGGTGTAATGAATTGAAAATATACATTAATTGAATATTCCTTTCTTCCCAACTCCTTTCTTCACCTAATATTCGCCAACCATAAAATTCTGGGAAAAGAACGGAAACTAGAAATTTGTGGTTGAGTGCTTTTGAAACTGTTATGCGCGACCAAGAAAAAAAAAAGAAAAGAAAAGAATATATCTAACTGTTGGCGTTTAAAAGGAATAAAGCCAACTATTGGCGATTAAAATGATTAAAGTCAACTATTGGCAATTAAAAGGATTGAATCCAATTATCGAGTTGAAGGATTAAAGCCAACTATTGTCAATTAAAGGATTAAAGCTAACTATTGGTGATTAAATCTAGTGGAATAATTAAATGCTTTAAGACATCGAACAACAATATTGATCAACGTTTATTGGCGTAGTGATACCAACGCCGATGGTATGGCGTGATTAGATGGTGAAACGTTCGAAAGAAAATAAATATTTCTGCCTTCGGTGGGACCTGAACCCACGACCTTCCACTTGCCGGGCGGAGGCTCTACCCACTGAGCTACGAAGGACAATATATAATCTCTTTACGAACGTATATATATTGTTGCCAGTTATTTCGCAGAATGGTGTAGTACATAGACTACTATTTAAACCAAATTGCAAAGAGACTGGTATTAAATTGATCGAAATGCACGTTGCAGCATATGTATTTATTTTATATAAATCGAACACTACGCAGATTAAATCAAACAACAATATCAATCAACGTTTATTGGCGTAGTACACATGCTGCAACGGGCATTTCGATCAATTTAATACCAGTCTCTTTGCAATTTGGTTTAAATAGTAGTCCATGTACTACACCATTCTGCGAAATAACTGGCAACAATATATATACGTTCGTAAAGAGATTAGATGTCGTTCGTAGCTCAGTGGGTAGAGCCTCCGCCCGGCAAGTGGAAGGTCGTGGGTTCAGGTCCCACCGAAGGCAGAAATATTTATTTTCTTTCGAACGTTTCACCATCTAATCACGCCATACCATCGGCGTTGGTATCACTACGCCAATAAACGTTGATTGATATTGTTGTTTAATTTAATCTGCGTAGTGTTCGATTTATATAAATACTTTAAGACATGTTTGGGACGTGCAGTGGTAACCCAATGCTGCCAACCAAAGAACGCGTACTGGCAAACTGATTCTTATAGTAGTTGGGGTTGGTTCCCTAGGCCCTAAGAGGTTCGGATTTCTCGGAAAACTATAGGTCCCGACGCAGCATGATCTTTGCTCCGCAAAATTACCAACAGTATAGACTGTTCTGGTTATTAATTCCGTATCGATTTATAAACCTGCTTGTTTAATATTATATAGATATAACGATATTACTAAGCTAAGAACATTAAGGTATCCCGAAATTGGAAAATTGCACAAATATTTTACCTCACTGTACATGAATTTATTTGAGCTATTTCCATTTTTATACAAAATTATGAGTTGTTACGTGTACCATGTCCAACGGTAGGGTTGGTGAAAAAGAACGTTTTGTTGGCTGCCTTTTTAGAAACGGTCTTCCTCTAATAAGAATTTACGCCTTGTTTGGCACAAAACGACCCTTGATGTCATTACGCCATAAAAATAAAACTCTGTGCATGTTCTAACCTTGTTTGGCGCAAAATGACCTTTGATATCCTTGCGCCATAAAAATACGATCAACCAACGAACCAACCACGCAATGTAAATGCAACCAATCAACAAATGGCTGAGTTCTTAGTAGCGAAGTTTTCATTTCCTTTCAGACTGACAGTTTTTATTTTCTCAAATAAATATGTATAGTGAATCCATCCTGAACGCCCACCTCTATTAATTATCACTTTTTTTTTTCTCGAAACTGATTTTTCGAGATGTGTTTAGTTCGTTTTTACCTAATTTGAGTGTACACTGTTTAAAAATAGAATAAAATTCTTAATGATTTTGTAACGAACATGTATTATTTCGGGCATGCTGTATCCAGAGGAGGGATCTTAGTGACACTTTCAAACCTTGAATAATTGCCAAAATTCTGACCACGAGATCCCGTTTTGTAGATCACTAATTTGAGAATAAAGAAGCAAAATAGAAACCCTTTGTTTTAAAAGGGAAATATTATTAAAATTGAAATTTTGACATCAAAACCACAAGCAAAAATTTACAATAATATCTGACAGCAAAATTGGTATTGTATTATTTACTTCTGTATAATGTATTTATATTTTTTCTTCACGATAAAGATCACACAATTTTATTCAACGTTATTTTGTAAAACAATTTTGGAGCAATCCAAAACTAATTCCTCGTTAGGGCCTTAGCTTTGGGTGAAACGTTACCGCTTTCAAATCTGAGCTACGGATTATTTTTAAAACCAAACAAATAAAAAATAAAAAAAATTAATATTAATATATTATTTATTTATTTAAAGTTAAAATACATGTATATTGCATGCCCTTTACAGCTTTAAAGGTGATGGGTGTAAATAAAAATTATGTATATTTTCAAAAAATAAAATATATATATAGTAAACAATACATTTCTATATAATTTATGTATGGTAATACTAATTAATCAAGGAAAGATTTATTTTGTTAATGTTAATCATTCAATTAATGTGGAAAGCGACTACAAAAAAAATCAGGAAAATTTTAAGCATATTTTCTGAAAATCAGGGAAATGTCATAGAATTTCTTTCAAGATTATGTTGCCATCCTATTATGCATCTCGAATAACTATTACATTACCTCGGAGAGCTATTACGTATCTTACAGCAGTGTTTCAAAAAGTGTGGTCTAAAGTATATTCAGGAAATTTTAGAAGCAAATATAATTAAATATTAAATAATATTCTAATATCACAGAGCGCTCTAGAACGTGACAGTCTTCGAAAAGCAAAAATTTTATGAGAAAACTAACTTCGTAAAATTTAAATTTTCGGAGGGTGTAAGTAATTTGTGAAATCTATATTACATCATAAAATTCTCATACCAGATCCTTTTATACTGTTTCCATTATGATTTACAGAATACAATTATTTAACTCATAAATAAAAGTGGTCAGTTATGCCTAATTATATTAACTAGAGCAAGTAACCGACAGCCTTAGTTTTCGAATTTTTCCTCTCGGAAGTCCCCTTCCCGTGGTTCTCAATAAATAATTTAGTTTCAGAGAGAGATAGGGTCCCTTCACAACTAAAAGAATACTTAAAGTTATACGCAATTAACCAGAGTATGAGTAACACTGTTTCAGATAGTTCCTATCTTAAGTAGCTATTGCATTCAACTTAAATACAAATTTTTAGACTTGAGTTGACTGCTACAAGGTTTCAAACTCTGTCACAGAAGTTGAGTAGTAAATCAGTTCACTTGTTTGAATTTCTACTTCTCAAGACTACAGGGAGAGAAGGTCTTCTAGAACGGGATTAGCGACTTTACGTAACCTCTTAACAGCAATACTTTTGTATATAACCATGTTTACAAGTAATAGAACCCTTCAAAGTAAATTCAAATGTGGTAATAGAAGGTTGGCATCACGGCTATCAGTCTTAATGCAAATTATCTCCTAGAAATGAGAATTCGACCTGTGATTAAGACGTATCCTACCATGAGCTAGGCTCACCAATAAAGAAAGGTTTTCATGATGTCATCATTCCATTACAAAACTGGCTACAGTCAATACCCGTTACCAATAGCGTTAACAAAAAAAAATCGGGGGCCCAAATTCCTGCCCATGTGCACGGGTGCCGCTGGCGGGGCCCCGTGCATATAGCCAATACAATAAAATCCGGTTATATTTGGGAAGCTGTGGCCCCTGGCCCCAGTCTAGAACCGCCACTGCCTGTTATCCTCACCGAAGCAGCAGTGTTGATGCAGCAACCTTCCCCCACGCTTGTTCTTGCAATTTCACTACATTGGAGAGCGTAACTAACGTTTTACGAAATGTAAATTTTTATGCTTTTTACGGAATAATAGGTGTTATAGTGTATTTTGAGCTACAGTATTCATGTTTTAAGATAGTAATAACTCAGGCAAGGATTACTATAATACTTATTGGACCACTGAAACTGGCACAACCCGTGAAGATAATACTCATAGACATCAACATGGAAATATGTCAAAAATGTATAAACGTAAAATAGGCATCTCATCCTATTTTTTTTTTAAATTTACGAACACCAATCTGAGAACATTGATTATTCTATTTTTAAAGCCATTAAAAATTTGGAGTAATATTTTAAAAAATCAACATTTAAAAAGCGTCGATTGATATTTCAATAAACGTGGATCAAAATTTTAAAAAATGTCAATATTTTAAAAACATTCGGTTTACTAAACACATTTATTAAGTTTCCTTTCTCTAACTTACATAACCTTAATGCCAATGTCCCAGTAAATAAAATGGATGCTTTTTGTCATTTTATGCCATACTACCGCTTCCCAGATTTAAATATTAATGTAACAAAATTGTATATATATATATATAGTTACAAGACAAATAATTAAAATGCTATAAATTATGGAGCAAAATAATAAAGTTCATCATTTGTCTCAGAAAACATGGTGACCACATTTTATAGTTTGAAATACTGTTTTTCGTTGCCTTGGAGAACTATTAACCCGTTTTAGATGTCATTACGTAGTTAAGAATACTTTCTCATACTCGTTAAGCTCTCCGCATGAGTAAACACGAGCGGTGTTAAAACGGAGTACGTGCCAAATGGCTTCCATATGCGTGACTAGGGTGGGTCGAATTTTCAAAAATTGCTCGAATCGAAACGTAATAATGCGGAAAAGTTGCTGCTTGTCGAGATAAACACAGTGGCAAAAGAAGTTTTGGAATCGGATAATATCTTCAGGTCACACATGACCCTCAAAATTTGAGAAATTAGCCATAAATTGACCTTTTTAGAAAATTTTGAAAAGTCCCTTAAATTGGTCGGATTTTCATAAAACTTTAGTTGTGGCAGTAATTTGAAAGTAGTTAATGGGGAAATAATACTTTGAAGGACAAAAATACCTCCAAAGGGAGCTGGCAGGGGGTCGCATTAGGACGAAAATTGGCCAAAATTGTGAAAAAAACAAAACACCGTAGAAGCGTTCATGACTTCAGAAAAATAGGTTAAGTAGACTGTTTGATTAACTATTGCTGGTCAGTTCTTCGTACGGTTCCATTCCACACTCATTGAAAAGGACAACGACTCGGATCTCTTCATGGGGAGGTGGCCGCAATTCGAGTTCCTCCAACGCCCTTTGCAATCAACCAAACGTAACTGGACGTGAAAAATCACTATTCATGATTTGGTTTGGTTCCCCATGAACTGGACTTTGACAACGCAATATTGGCATTTGACAACGAGAAACCAAAGTTTCTCTGATGAAACCATCTCTGCTGTCACCGCCACATATTTTGCTCACTGCTTCTGTGATTAGTTTCACAGTAAGTTTAACCTCCTGAGTGTGACATGGAAATTCGTTTATGTTGAAAGTTGTTATCTGCTTGGAATGAATGAGGTTTAAGATTTCCTCGGATGTTGCAGATGCTAGAAGTGGAGGACAGGTAATTTTCGTTGATGACTAGATGATCAACCTTGTCTAGTCTTTTGCATTAAAATTTAAATCAGGAATGCTGGACATACGTACGAATTTGCATTTCTATGGTTTCTCCCTGACTTTTAAAATGTGTCTCAAAGCAAACTCTCTGACATGCCGTCTTTCGTCTTTCACAATAGCCAGAAAAAATTCTCTGGATGGGCAATGAAAGCATTGTTTTGGATTATTGGATCAATGATTGTTTTGAGATGATCTGGTAAATATCGGGAATCCTGAATACACTAAAACACATGTTTTGGGCCTTGAAATATTGGTCGTTGGGTTTTGATTGTGAACCATAGAGGTGAGTATAGACGTTGTATACTTAGGATACTCTTGTTCACTTTTGGAAGTATGCATTGAACTTTCAGGAAGTCTGCCATTGGTAATTTTTCGCATCTTTGAAGGTGCTTTTCGATAGGTTCAGAGTACGACTACGGGGCATTTGTTTTGCCATCTAACTTTTCAATGAAGTGCCTCAATGGCAACTCATTGAAGTGGAGCATACAGATGGACCACTGTAAAAGTTTTTTGACGGAAAATTTTATAAATCCAATGGCTCCATTTTTCCACCCAGTGTTTGTGTTTGTTCCATCGCATCCAATGCCTTCTTTGCCCACCTTAAGAATCTTCTTCTGGCTATGGTGAAAGACGAAAGACAGCATGTCAGAGAGTTTGCTTTGAGATACACTTTAAAAGCCAGGGAAAAACTAGAGAAATGCAAATCCGTACGTAGGTTCATCATTCTTGATTTAAATTTTGATGCAAAAGACTACACGCGGTTGATCATCAACAAAAATTATCTATCCTCCACTTCTAGCATTTGCAATATCTGAAGAAATCTTTAACCTCGTTCATTCCAAATAGATATCGGCTTCCAATATAGATGAATTTCAATGTCACACTCAGGCGGTTAAACCTACTGTGAAATTAATCACAGAAGCAGCCAGCAAAGTATGTGACAGTGACTGCAGAGATGGTTTCATCAGAGCAACTTTGCTTTCTCGCTGACAAATGTCAATATTTAAAAACGAAGTCCAGTTTATGGGAACCAAACTAAATCAAAAGAATAGTGATTTTCCACGTCCTTTATGGTTGGTAGATTGGGAAGGGCGTGGGTGGAACTCGAAGTGCGGCCACCTTCCCGTGGGGAGTTCTGGGTCGTTTTCCTTTTCACTGAATGTGGAATGGAAATTAGCGAAAGGCTGCACAGCAATAGTTAATCAAACAGTCTACTTAACCTATTTTTCTGAAGTCATGAACGCTTCTACGGTGTTTTGTTTTTTTCACAATTTTGGCCAATTTTCGTCCTAATGCGACCCCCTGCCAGCTCCCTTTGTGGATATTTAAGCCCATCAAAGTGTTATTTCCCGTTAACTGCTTTCAAATTACTGCCATAACTGAAGTTCCATAATAATCCGACCAATTTAAGAGACCTTTCAAAATTTTCTAAAGGTCAATTTATGGCTAATTTCACAAATTTTGAGGGTCATGTGTGACCTGAAGATATTATCAGATTCCAAAACTTATTTTTTCACTGTGTTTATCTTGACGAGCAGCAACTTTTCCGCACTATTGCGTTTCGATTCGAGCAACTTTTGAAAATTCGACCCACCTTAATATGTGATATTCAGGTGATTACACTTAATTCATTTAATCTCCTCTGGAATGTTGAGCCATACTTGGGACACTGAGCTCCTTGTAATTATTTTGGTTTGCTCTTCAAATAAACTGCTAATGGTCGGAGGCTAAATAACCATAGATATTTTATGAAAAGAAGAGTCAGCCAGATACGAATGAACAGGAAAATTTCACCCACATCTGATTACAAACTCCTATATTAAAATATTCCAGAATGCAAAGACAAATTCAGAATTCTTTTGTGCCTAAACTTTTATAAAAAAAATTATACTGTCATTTTATTTAATGTAGTGGTTTTCAAACTTTTTATCTAACGGAACCCTATATTTATCACTATCTAACCATGGAACCTTTTATTTATCATGTGTTTAATCAAGGAACCCTTTATTCATCATACATTTAACCACGGAGCCTTTTATTTATCATGTGCCTAATCACGGAGCCCTTTATTTATCATCTAACTACAAAATTCCTTACTTACTATCTGTCTAACCACGGAACCCTTTACTTACCACGTGTCCAACCACGGAAAAATTTATCTTGTATTTAACCACGGAACCCTTAATTCATTATGTGTCTAACCACTGAACCCCTTCTATAAATATTATTTAAAGAAAACCTGAAAGACTTACTTAACACTGCTTTGATATAAATATAAAAATAAGCAACAAATCAATACAAGAAATTGGGTAACACTTTTATAATATTACGGCATATGGACTAAGCTTAGTTAATTCTATTCAAGTATTGCTATGAACGAAAATTTCAGAGTTTACTGATTCTTTGAAATTTTCGGCAATGTTTTAAAAATTGCTTGCGAAATCCCAGGCTTCCGTGAGACGGCTCAAAAAGCCGCGGCGCCCCTTTCCACCCCTGCAGCCGTCAGCACAAGAATATTTGAACAAGTATTTTTCGAGGAAATTATGTTAATTTTTAATTTCTCAAAGCGTGACTTCCAAATTAAATTGTAATATTCCATACACTACTCCATCAACGTACACTTTTCGAAATTATTGGGCTGGGAAACACACATTATAAACGTTTATACATTGCAACATATTTAAAATTGCAGTTTATTTCAAATTATTGGGGGACGGGCCCTACTGGCCCATACAACTCTATGCTTATGCAGTTTGTTTGTTTGGATGTTTTATGGCGCAAGAGCATCTGGGCTATACTGCGCCATAAACATACTGCTTATGCAGTAGTTCAATATTGAGAGTCTCTGTATTCAAGAGTCAGTAGTCATTTTTCGAGTACGTAAAGTACTCAGTCAAAAGACACATACAATATAAACAAGCTTATTCCTATCCGAGTTTGGTTTAACTTAGAGTAATTCAATAGAAATCGACAAGAATAAAGGAATAAATTTACTAATTAAGTTAAAAAATTTCACAAAAAAATGTCATCGTGAAATTATCAACAATTATATCTTCTTTAGGGGAAACCAGTGATAAAGTTGCATGTTCACAAGAACCCGTAATACAGAAGCATATATGAAAGCTGGAATATTATTTTTCTTTATCGAAATGGAATAGTGGTAGAAGGTTCAAATCGATTTTTCTATAGGAATTCAAAACCATTGGTAGCTTCAGTGACATTTAAATAATATCAAATCTTTCAAGGAAATGACTTAGCTATATGTAAAGGTGTAACTTTTATAAATAAGTTTCATATAGATACGTTCTGCTAGTAAGCCGACATATACTCGATTTCGTACGGTGAATCCAAACAGTTTTTCCTGAGAAATTGAAAAAAGGGACGTAAGTTGTTGTTTTGTATGCAAGAAATAGTAATCTGGAAATGTTGTCCGAGCAAAAGGCACGTGTTTTCAGGAGAGGGAGGGACGTGGTACAAGAGATGCGGAAAGAAGGAAGAAGTAGCACGTTTGAAATTTCTGGAAGGCCAAAAATTGCGGAAGGGGTTTAGCCAAGGACGAAGCGATGGCCTACGAAAGTCTAAACCTCAACTTCCCCTGTGCTGTCTTTATTGAGAGAAAAAGTTATAGCATGAAGTACGGGGAGAGAGAGGCAACAGATTATAAGAACAGTGATAGTTCATCCAAGAGAACGAAGGTGGTAACAGAGGTCCGTGGGTAAATGTAGCGCCCAACCCCGGAGAGAAAACGGAAGGCAGCTTGAAGAACAGCGCATAGAAAAAAGTGACGTAATCTGAAACCTAGAAAAGTGGTGAAGAACCTACGATTGGATTGCTTTGGATTATATAACTATTGGCAAAGTAATCTTGGATGTCAAGTGTCAGCAATGATAGATCTCTGTCATTCCATTTTATGAGAGTCTTTCTGAACCATTTTTCCTCATAAAGGTCTCATAAGCCCTCGGTATAAAAAGTATTAATAATTATATCTGAAACTCCTTATAAGTTGGTGAAATAGAGAATGTCTGCAGATCCTTTACAACGTACATGTTAGAAGTTAGCAGCTGAATTTCTTTGTGAGTGAAATGGAGAGAAGGGTGGTTGGGGGGTGATACGACAATACACATACTGGTCAGCCGTCACCTTGATCAGTTGGAGCCTTACAGTGGTAACACCTTCACCTGATATGCAGTTAATCATTGTCTCCCAACGGTAAAAAAAAACAAAAAAACCACTTTTCAACTAACTCTCACTGTAGTTCGAGTGTTGGTTCTCTAGACCTTAAGAGGTTTGTATTCCCCGTGAAATATAAGCCAACTATCTTACGTTAATGTAGTGGTAACGCATCCGTTTATCGTTCCATAAAATCGGGTTTGATTCCCAGTGGTATTGTAGAACATATATCGTCCCACTGTAGCGAGGATTCCCGTGAGGGCAGAGATTCAGATGGCGCGAAATACTGTTGGTCTCCACGCAGCACGACATTTCCAGTCCTTGCTCCGTAAAAAAAATACAAACTTAGTGGGATCAATAATTCAGTAAAACAGTTTTGGCCGCAATGAGTATAGAAGGGCACATAAAGCCAAAAAGGAAAAAGTTATCGTCTCAAGGAAACGAATGTTCGAATGAATCGCTGGATCACGAGATCAGCAGCCATAATAGGATCAACGGTTATTTTGTCCTTTATCCAAAACCCTTCTCCGCGCTTCACTTAATATCAAATAGCACGTTTGGCGACGACTAACAGTAGTGAAATTCTATTCCTGGATTACTGCATGTGTTTCCCAAGATGCTCATCATCCAACATAGACAGCATCACACCTGCCGTGGTGCTAAGCCGAGGAGGGGAGGAATTCCCAACGGAGTTCAATTACAGTCATATTGTGGTCAGCGATGAATTCTGCTTGTCACATAACGCAGATGATCTCCGTGTCTTTCCATGGAGATGGTCTGGTTATCTCTGCAATCCAGATACAGCGGTTATGACATTAGGTCTTCTCTGGTTTTACCACAAGATATTTTGACGGCGCATCTGCATATTTAAAATATTCTTCAGCAAGCTGTATATCGTTTATATCTTCCAAGGACTATTTAACAGCATGGTGATGCCAAACCTAACGCTATGAATCTACCTTAATATTGCTTCCATGGGGAAATATCATTCTATGGCAAGTCAGGCTCCCAGACCTCTTGTCAATGAAGCGCGCCTGAGCTATGCTGCCAAGAAATTTTCAATGACCCTGGGAAAACTAGACCAAAAGTTTCAGAATGCGCAACAGAATTTTCCCACAGAAAAACATTTTATCTAAATCCATTCTACACTGTCTATCAGCGTTTATTTCCGTAAGAGGTAGTGTTATTTTCTTGAACGCTAGCATGCCACTCGTCTGTTATAAAAAGCCACATTGAGATAAAATCGCTAAAAGGAAACAACAGTGCATTGAAATCCATTGTATTTGCAAATTGATATTTACATTTATGTGACGAATAGATCATAATCTGTACTTGGATACCGCTTATTTTGTTATCTATAATAGCATTCATTCCAAGTTTTTGCACATATTCGAAATACTGAGCTTTATTTCATTCATTTAAAATATGCGATTTCATCCTCCTCTAGAATTTACGTTTTTGTAGATAGGGTAGAGTAGGGCTATACGGATAGTTTCAACTTTCATGAAAATTAAAACAATATATGTGAGCAGTAATTTTCTTTTAAATATACAGTACAATATTAACATCTGTAAGGTTTTTTTCCGTAGAAGCTAGATAATGAGGAGTGAAAACTAGTACATATTTTGCTAGTATTCAATTTACCCTCCAAATTGTAAAATTTCTATATGGAACGGGGTTATTTGAATAGATATTATAAAATGAGTGTGTATATGACAGAATAACATGAAATATAACAAAAAGTAAAATAATTCAATTTATAACGTTCAAGAATAATGTAATTTGTCCCACTTGGGCCATTACCAGCAAGATGAACATTTTTTTTGCCCATATTCACACAATATAACGAAACACACTATCAATTCAAGGCCCATGAACTTCATGGACGGTTATCGGAAATCCGATAAAACAATGCAAGGCCATACACTTTATGAGCGGTTAACATAAATAATGTTAATCAAGAAAAAGGCCGTGCAATTAGATTGGATCCATGAAGTTTTCCATGTCTTCGATTCCCAAAGTGGAAATCGAATAATAAAATAGTCTCATAAGAGTTCAAAGTAAAGTTCTGAAAGTAATAAAACTCATTTCGTCATATTGCGTGCAGTGTCCACAAACTAAACGTTCTTTGCCTTTTACACCGACACAATACTCGTGGTACCAGGTATTGCACGTTCGGCAGAGGATCCAATCTCTCTTTTTATCGTCGAACTTACCGACAAAAGACCATTTTCCCTGACAAAAGCCACATTTCCATGCCTGTTCTTCATCCTTCCGCAGTCCCGAAAAGGTAAAAAAGCATCCAGGCTGGAATCAGTCTGGGTCCCAGTCCTTTTTTTTTCCTAGTAAAATCTTTTTTTTTTTACTGCTAATGTTATAACATTTTCTGAAGACGTCGTGTGGCAGGCTTTTGCTCTGGTGGTCATTCTGCTTTTCCTTGTATGTGGTTGTGTCTGTGGAAAAGGAAAAACATTCTGAGCAGAAGTTTCTGGAGTTTGTGTTGATGAATAGGGGGACCCATCTCTGTTTCACTTGTTTTCGGCTTTTCTGAAAATAATTCAGAAATAGCGAACTGCCAACATTCAATAGCGTTGGGTTTAAATGGGTAAATTCCCGTGCAGGAAAATCCACTCACAGCCAGATGCATAGATGCAGTAGACATCCACGCTTCAGCAAACAGTCCATTGAAATTAACTTTGCCCATCCTTATGTTTGGATTTGGCTGTTGAGACTTTGTGGCCTCTGAAAATAGTTATTTTTCAGTGTCTTAAAAACGTACCTGTCCAAAGGTTATAGCACATGAGTAATGTGAGATGGTAAGCAAATCATTTCTCTGTCTTCTTACAGAATTGTAGGGCTTCAAGTGAGGAATGAGAAACATGGCTATCTAGAATAAGGAGGACTGTGCCTGGTACGCAATTTGTTTGGAAATGGTGCAGCCACATCATGAATATATCGTCGTTGATCCACCCGCTGTCACAGATACAGGAGATAGATCTATTGAGTAGATTGACTGAGAACTCGGCCTTAGGTCTTTTACCCTTGAATATAATGACAGGTGATATGTATGAACCTGCCGCGCTAAAACAAGCGATCAGCGTAATATTTTCGCTCTCATCAGCGCTAGTTAAAGCCAGGAGCTATTTTTTACCTTTTTGTGCAATGATTTTGTAAGTTTTTTATCCATATTGTAAATAAAGGTTGGCTTGTTATGGAGAGAAAGATTTGTTAACAGTTCATTCGAACGGTCAAAATATTGGTTAACTGTTTCTCTACTTAGAGCACCCGCTCTTGCCTTTGAGAGTCCCTCTGTTCTGGCAGAATGCTGAACACTAGTGTTTTGCTGCTATGTTTTTCCAAGGGTCAGGAATGTTGTTCTCATCGGTCAGCTTGACAGCCACGATACACACATCTTTTCCTGTTAGTCCAAATCCACTTACGCCTAAATACCTAATTCTATCGGCAAGAGCTTTTCTAATTCTTCACCAAGCACTGTAGGATGACCAATAGATGTGTACTACATGAATATTTTTGTAGTGAAAAGCCATAGATTCTCATACGTTTTTGTTTTTTCTTTTGATAATGGCGGTAAACAGTTGTAAATGGCACGCTGAAAGTTATACTAGCGTCCATTAACAATACCCCTGCGATTGCTGCTTCAACTGCTTTCTCCATAGTCTCCTTGTCCCACTGTAACCGTCCACCTTTCCTTTTATAGTTCCTGACCATCTGAAGGTAGATAAGAAAACAGTAAATTAATTGTTTACCTCAGTAAATACAGTGAATGCCATAAGTATTCGTACACCTGCAGTGTGTTCTATTTAAGAAACTGCTGTATAATAATTATTAGATGTAGAGATATGGGACAAATGTCACCACAATTAATATAAATTTTTGTATTTACTTCATAAAAAAAGTAAAAAAAAAAATATACGTGCACTGCAAATAACAATAAAAAATGAACAAACTTACGCATAGCTCATGTGTCAAAAATATTCGTACACTAATTGTTTTTTGGTCAGAAAATTCATTAATAAAATAATAATTCATTCTTAATATTTCGTTGGGTTCCCTTTGGCTTTAATCACAGCTTTCATGCGTTTTGGCAACGAATCCACTAAGTTTTTGGTGACATCCGTTGAAATGGATGCCCATTCCTCGAGAAGCGCAATTTTTATATCATTTTTATTTGATATGCGTCGTTTTCTCATCCGCGAGTCCAGAATGCTCCATAGATGTTCTATAGCGTTAATGTCAGGTGATTGTGGAGGGGTATTTAGCTGTTTTGGAGTAGTGTAAAGGAGCCACAGCTTTGTATTATACGCAGTATGTTTCGGGTCGTTATCTTGCTGAAAGATAAAGTTATTTTGAAGACCCATTTGAGCAGCACTAGGACCCAAATTTTCCTTCAGAATGTTAATATACATTCTGTGGTCCATGATTCCGTCGATAATGTGCAATTTTCCCACTCCCTCTGCACTCATACAGCCCCAAACTTGCACACCTCCACCTCCGTGTTTGATTGTTGGACACAAGTTCGCCGGTTGAAACTCGGTGTTATTTTTACGCCATACCATTTGCCTGCCATCTGATCCAAATATATTAAATTTGCTCTCATCCGAGAATGTAACTCTATTCCAAAAGTCAGGACCTTTATCAACATGTTTTTTTGCGAATTGCAAAAGCTTCTTTCTGTTTACCTTTCGCACGAAAAACTTTTTACGAGCTACACGTCCATTGTACCCTGCATTTTTGAAAACGCGGCGCACCGTGCTTTCTTAGAGTGATACACCTTGATTCAGCAGCTCTTTTCTTATCTTTGGAGCACTTAATTTTGGATTTTTCTTAATTAATCTAACAATTAAACGTTTGTGCTTTTCAGTCAGTTTTTGTGGATTTCCACTTCGCGGCATATTTTGAATCGTATTTCTTTGACAATGACGGTCAATTATGGACTGGACTATAGAACGAGGTCTGCCGACGAGCTATGCAATCTCTCGTAAAGATTTACACTGGTTATGGAGCCTCATTACAAGCTTTCATTCCGCCACACTTGTTTCTTTATTTCTACGACTCATTTTCGCATACTTTCTGCAGAAATGATAGTAAACGGGTTTATTGTTCATTGGCTTTTAAATGAAATCGGTGCATTTCCCGCAGATTGCTTCGGGTGCACAAACAACATTGCAGTTCTATCATTTTAGGACAGACTTTTGCATGTACGAATGCTTTTGACACGTGAACTGTGAATAATTTTGATGCTAATTTATTGTAATTTGCAGTATTATATACATAGTTTTAAGTTTTTTAGTTGAAAATAAATTATATTTTCATGGCAATCATGATGGCGTTTGTCCTGTCTACGTACATCTAATAGTTATTATACAGCAGCTTCTTAAATAGAACACACTGCAGGTGTACGAATACTTATGGCATTCACTGTAAATGAAATCGTCTTTTTCAAATAGCCCCGTTTCCGACTATTCATATGCCCCATATTGTATTTAAATTTCACGACGTCGTAACTCCATTAAAAAACCATATATGGCAGCGCGAATAAAGGGTGAAGCGTAGGAATGAGTCCATATTCACATTAAATTTTATTTCATTTCCATTACGTCTTAAATATTTTCGTAAAACCTTAACTAACAACAAGTAAAAGTTATAAACGGCATTCTTAGTAGAAATAAGCTACTGACCTTCCCTTCTTTAAAAATTCTTTCTGTATTTTATCA
Organism: Dysdera silvatica; assembly: GCA_006491805.2. Taxonomy (NCBI): domain Eukaryota; kingdom Metazoa; phylum Arthropoda; class Arachnida; order Araneae; family Dysderidae; genus Dysdera; species Dysdera silvatica. The sequence continues at coordinate 123,136,370 of QLNU02015270.1, forward strand.
TACCACAAAACAAAATTTACTTTTTCAAAAGCTACAGCATATCTCACTAAATGACTGATATTCGCGAAATGCCTTGTTGGTTTAATAGACGTCACAGAACATGCGCAGTACCTTAGCAGTTTCCAAATAGCCCCGCTATTCATATAACCCCGTTCTACCCTATTTGTGGCAGTGGCCCTATGCATCTGTGCGCCTATAACCAAAATATTTTACAGCCCAAAAGTATCGGTTTTTTAAATGTAAATATGTAAATTTATTTAAATGATCCCATTTTCTGCAATATCGCTAAATCCATAATTGCCCTGGAGGAAATTTAAAAAATGGAAGTTAAAGGTTTAAATTATCGCATTTTGAAACTTTTCCTTGGGCAACACGTATCAGCTATTTGCATATGCTAGTAGCTTCTTACTTCTAAACACTGATTTCAGAAATCGTTATTTATCCCTTTTCTTTAGATGTTTGCGTACCTGAAAACCCCATTTAATTCTCTAGCATCACGTTAAAATGAAATCACATAGGAACTGATTTTTCTTAAATGTAACCAAATTAATTTCCAGAGAACATATCATTCAGTCATATCTTTTAAACCTCATCCTTAGATAAAAGGCAAGAAAACGCCGTATTTAATAAAACTAGAGTTATATACATATTTTACCCATTGTGTGGAAGTTCATAAACTTCCAAAACATGTTTAAACTTATCACCGATTTCAGTTATATGTAAGTGTTCAGCTCATATCCAGTGTTTCCGACGCTCAGAGCAAACATTCTTTTGTAAACTTTTCTATTTTCAGAGCAGTGCTTTTAATATTAAACACCTAAAGTGTCAGAAGAGTATGTTTATTATTAAACTCGTAAAGTTTCAGAAGAGCATGTTTATTATTAAACTCGTAAAGTTTCAGAGCAGTGATTATTATTAAGCTCGTTGTAAATTTGTAAATATAAAGTATATGAGAGAGAGAGAGAGATACCTATTCCATAATTCATATGCTTTTGAGATAGATATTTCCAGTAATTTTCTTTGAATATGTTGTTTGTATTTTGTTAGCATTAATAATTGCTATCTATAAGCTTCACATCATTAGCTTTATTTTATTATTATTATTAATGCATCAAAAGTCTAATAATAAAGAAAAGCAAATAAAGCATACATGTATTTTGAAAATGTGAACATATTCAGAAATTAAAATTCTTGTCTTAACAAATGCAGTAAAAATTGTAAGATAAAGAACTTTACCAAAATTAATTGCAGAATTTGTAGTGCAATAACCATTTTAATAAGTTATTTATTTTGCTGATACAATTTTGTTTAAAATAAAAACTAATTTTCGATAATGGTTTTTGTAGAATTTAAGATAAAAGAGCACAAGAAGTCAACAATAAATTATTTTAGAAACTATTTTATCACTCTTCTTAGATATATTTCATTTGTTATGCAAATATTTACATACTCCGTGCTGTTTATATTATAATTTTATTAAAAATATGTTCTTCGTATAAGTTTTAATGAATGGCTCGTCGCATCTGTAAAATGCATACTTCTTCCCTAGAGTGATAGTTAACCTTTCATATTTCCCGAATCTTCTGTTTTCTTTAGTCTCATCAACAAGTTTTTTGAAAATTTTAAAAGTAATTAGTTCGTGAGGCTGTCCTGTAACAAGAAAGAGTATGCAAATCTCTCTATATCCCAAGGCATTTCCCTAGACAGGTAAAGCTAATTTCTTATTGAAATCCATTGCACCTACCTCTTCCTCTGAAAAAAAATCTCCTCTGGGGTCAATAGAGGTAAGCCTGTCATCAATAATGTAAGATAACCTTAGAGATACCTTTTCTTTACAACTTATACACCCAAAGCATTGCAGATTTGGTTCGAGATTTTAGAAAATGGTAGGCTTACATTTACAGGTTAATACACAGGGCGCATCAGAACTAATGGGACCAATTGGAAGGGGTGATAAAGGACGTCAAATAAGCCACATTTGGCGAAATCTGCATGTCCGCAAACGAGCCAGTTTGGCGGTAATGCGAAACTACCGTGTACGTCCATGTTGTTGCTGCGTAGGCGATTACGGCAATAAAAAATTTAATGCATAAATTAAGTGATTGGCCTAATAATACAGCAGAGAGAAAGAAAATAAAGAATTCCCTTTTCTGATCCTGATTTGTGTTGCTATTTAGTGAAAATAAGCATAAAACTGCCTTTTTTAACACACTGGAAAGAGTTTGGAACTGTCAAGTATGTGCAACATGTAAAAAACATGAAAATAAACATTTTTTTGTCCAGTGCCCCCTTTTTCTAAAATTAGCCGTTCGGACACCAGAATGAATTGTTTGGATCCACTGCGTTCAAGGTTTCTACAAAGGGCTACAATGTGCCATTTCAAGAATTTTTAAAATAATTTAATGTTAACGGACGTCGGACTCTCTGTGACGACTTTCTAAAATCAGTTAAATTCACCGTAAATGTATGTGTAGAATCCGTCGCTTAAGTTGCGACCATGAATTCTACGCATGCAATTCCTCTGAATTTAACAGATTTTAGAAAGTCGCCAAAGAGAGCCCAACGTCCGTTGACATTAAATAATTTTAAAAATTCTTGAAATGGCGCATTGTAGCCATTTATGGAAACCTTGAATGTGGTGGATGCAAACACTAAATTCACTGTAGTGCCCGAACGGCTAATTTTTGGAAAAAAATTCACTGAACAAAATAAAAACGATTTCTTTATTCTTTATCTGTTGCGTATACTTGGCATTTCCCCAACTGTTTTTCAATGTGATAAAAAATGCAGTTTTATGCTTATTTTCACTACATCGTAACACAGATCAGGATCAGAAAAGGGAATTCCGGATTTCTTTGTCTCTGCTGTATTATTATTAGATCAATCCACTTGCGCATTAAAATATTTTTTATTGCCATAATCGCCTACGTAGCAACGACATGAACGTAAACAGTAGTCTCGCTAGACACCCAAACTGATTCGTTTGCGGACATGGAGATTTTGCCAAATACGGCTTATTTGATACCCTGACCAACCCTTTCAGTTTGTTCCATTAGTTCTGAATCACCCTGTGTATGTGTATAGTGAACTCCGGATTATGCGAGCTGGAAAAATAGAAAAAAGTAATTGCTCATCACGAGAGATTAACGATTGGTTAAATGATGTTTAAATTCAAATCCTTGTCTGGCGCAGAATGACCCTTGCTGTCCTCGCACCATTAAAAATACAAGCAACCAACCAATTAAATTCAAGTTATAGATATTGTACATTAAAATTTACTATTGTTTGTACCTTTGGCGTAATTTCAGACTACTGTTCATTCATTGGATTTAAAAATTACTTTTTCAAAGGACTAAAAAGTCGAAAATTGTGTTCAATGCACTGATAGACGATCAATCAACTGCGTTTACACATAATGTATAATAATATATGGGGCCATTCAATATCGGGAACCACTAGGAAAAAATTGTCCCCCCGTCATTGCGTATAGATGAACTTTCTCGTGGTATCTAGACCAAAAAAAAAGCCTTTAGATATCTTTTTTTTTGTTCTATTGCTTCAGGTTTCACTGTGTTATGTATGCGCATTCGTAGTAATTCGGGTAGAAATAAAGCAACAATTTTTATCAACTTTTTGGGCTTAGTAATCCCGTAGTAAATCACTAAAAAATCAGTGTTTCACCATCTAACCACGCCATAACATCGGCGTTAATATTACTATGCCTAAAAACGTTGATAAAAATTGTTGCTTTATTTAATCTGCGTAATGTTCGACTTGTATAAATAACTCGGGTAGCTTTTCAAAATTTTAAGTTTGCTCAGTATTTCTACTATTATTTTCCAATGTTTGGAGCGTCTGTGAATTCAATTATGTATATTGTTACTTATTCAAAAATTCAACGATGCTGGGGACGGTTTTAGAATCAGAAAGAGAAGCCAGTAAAGAACACGTTGGCTTGGCATCATCCAAACTGAAACAAAATTTAATATAGCGCAATTGAAAGAAAAAGTATTGAACAGAAACGCATGGAGGGAGTGGGCATATGAAGTCTCCAAGTGCCGGGCATGACTAAATGGATAACAATCATGCCCGTATCCGGGGGGGGGGAGAGTCTTAGGTACCGGTCCCCCCAAAACTAAATTTTTAATGGGACTTGGCTACGGCCTTGCATGCTGTGATTGTATCAATACATGCTGTAAAAATTTTTGAACCCCCTCCAAAATTAAATTCTGGTTACGGTTTTGATAACAACAACAATATTATTACTTATATGCTATATACTTGCGATGAATATGTCCTGATGAATGAATGAATGTGTTTTAATATTAGTGCTAAGCAATGTATTAAAATTGCATAAATTTATTCAATAATTAAATTATGCCATACATGTTTATATTTTGTTCTATTTTTTTTTTTTTACTTTAGAGACTGATCCAGCCTTACCTACTAGGAAACCGCCAATCGAACCTGGATTTGAAATTTATGGGCAACGTGAGTATTTTAATTACTTCAGATCATTTGTGTTATGTACGTGTAAATAGCTCATGTGTTTTTGAACGGGTGTTTCGCCGAGTTATTTAGGAAATGGGGCTCAGGGAGGCTCAAACCCCCCCCCATTAGATATCAAAATTCATTATTTGCTCTAAAACTCCCTCACATAATCATTTTTAAAGCCACTTGAGCCCCCGCCATGAGTTTTGAATTGTTACGTTACTTGTTTCACCTACTGTCTAATACGAGAACTCCTCCTGCCGCCAAATCTGTCCGTGTTTGTTGCCGTGAAAATGTGCAAAAACACAATTTTTTATGGGGGGATGCTCGAAGAAATGCATTCATTTTGGCACACTAAATGACAAATTGCCGATTTTTTTTTCGTTCAAATACCTTTATGCCGCTAATAGTACGTTTAATTTGCGAACACAGATGTTCAAAATGACTTCATTACATTGAAAGTTCCACCTTATTTGCCATACTTGAAATTAACATGCCCTATTTCTATGGCGACTACCACCAACCAGACTTATTGGCTGCAGGATTTATTGTGATAGACAGAAAGTGAGGACTCCGGCTCTTGTACTCGGAGGTCCCGGACGCTCGGCACATTGTTCTTTCTTTTCCTTTATTTTTTCACTTTAATTTTATATTTTATCCCCCTCTTCTTTGTCAGATCTCCTAGTTTATTGCTCTGGTTATGACTTGCGTCGATAGTTCGCTTTTAATCGGTTTAATTGCCCTTTTCTGTACCAGCTCTTTCTCTTGCAGTGGCCGTGTGTATGCTTCCAAAGAATGTATCAGAGTGCTCAGCAGTGTTTTCCATTTCGGGATCCATGGCTGCCTCTGCTCCTAGTTTTCAGTTTCATGTTCTTCCTTCCTTCCTGTCTACGGTGCCTCTGTTCATCGTTTTCTGTTTCATCTTCGTCCTTCCTGTCTATGGTGCCTCTGCTGTTTCGGCTTTGATGCCCTTCGCCTGCCATACTGTGCCTTTCCGTTTCCCCCGCCCGCCCTACCTTCGTCCGCTAGTTCTTGCCGCTGTGAGGCTTGCTGTCTTGCCTGGTGGTTCTTCCAGATCACCGTATATTTGCACCCTCTTCTCTCACCGGTTCTTGCCCTTCTTCATCAAACTTCGTCAGGATTCGTCCTGCCTTTTCTCAATTCATGGAGCTCCGCCATCTTTCATTTCACCTCTCATACCTCATCGCTTTGGAGGGCAGCTGAAGGGTGCTGAAACCCTATGGCTTTGCCATGCCTCTTTTGAAAATAAAGTTCTTCTTGAGCAGACAACCTATCCATATCTTCATCTGTACATACAAAACAACAACGACAGACACTAGGTATACCTCCGCAGAATCTTTTAGTAAAAAGCAACAATGTATGAATAGTATAGGCGGATTTACGGTTTTTGCCACCTGTAGGCTCCGAGGTAATTTGCCACCTAATCTTAATAAACGCAACCAGAGGCATAACAGAGATTTTGACGCTTTTGTCAAATTCTTAATTTGACGCTCATGACGATTATCTTAAATTCATCCTTTCGCAAGTATTTGCGATTTGGCGCCTTTTTAGCCTCTCTCAATACCGTGCCCATGGCAGGTCTTCCTTTTCCAATACCTGGTTACTCCCCTGAACATAAAAATTCAAAATGACTAATTCAGCTGGCTCCCGGCGGCAAAATTTTCGTCCAAAATTTGCCTCCGAAGACTTCAGCATACTTAACCTATTGGTAAATCCTCCACTGGAAAGAAGTACAATTGAAATAAATATAAACCCAAGAACAATATACGGCAGTAAACATTAATAAACATATTTTCCCCACCAGCGCTTCAAAAACCATCTAAAACTTTTCAGGAGATCCTACTTCTCCATATTACTTAGAATCCAAGATTTTAATGACTGTTAAGTCCTGAGCTAAAGCACGGAAGTCCTACAGTTTAAAGAACACTTCTCCACGTTTTATGGCGCAATGACAACAAAAGTCGTGCTGCACCGGAAGCTATAATTTTCCGTGAAATCCATGCTTCTGCTTCCGAGGGGACCAAACCCCGGGCTACGAAGGGCAAAAGGTGTCATAATGGTCCATCACGACATTATCCCGGGTTTGTTGCCTATTGGCATCGTAAAACGCATGCCGTATTTCCAACCATTCTAGTCCAGACTTTAGTGTCCTTCGAACCAGAGATTCGGCTGTCTCGGAATATCGGAATACTCCAATCACCGACGCAGCATGACTCCTTGACTAACCTTGCGCCATAAGAAAAAAAAAGATCGATTATCAAAGTTCCATCTTCATTGGCAAATAATTGTTTTTGTGAGCTTTAAGGCGCAAGGACAGAAAGTATCATGCTGCGCCGGGACCTACTGTTTTCCGAGGAATCCGAACCTCTTAAGGCAAAGGGAATCAACTCACCGTATTTCCCGTGAGCAGTTAGTCGGTAAGCGTATTTTTTTGGCACAGTTGGGAATCGAACCCGGGATAACGGCACGTTACTAATGTGCCGCCGCAAAGTCATCAGTACCTAATAAAATAATTGGAAATATCTTCGTTGCATTTTAAGTTGGAATATTAAGTTGACTTCAGTATTGGTGTATTTTTATGTATGTATAATTATTTTGTTAACACGTTAAACGCCACACCGGTCCCGACGGACCAGCGCTAGACTTTCCGTTTACGCCACGCCGGTCCCGACGGCCCGGAGTGGCCTGCTTAACGGCTAACTGTGTCGCGAACGGAACGGCAAGTAAAACCGGCGTGGCGGTTAACGTGTTAATGATTTTATTTGTTTTTTTCATTTAGCGCCACCTACTTCGGCATATGAAGGGACAGTGTGCGAACCTTGCCCCACAAAGTGTCAGCCAACGCCGTTCTGTCCTTCTGGAGGTAGTATATTTACAATTATATTCTATTTATGAATAAAATAATTTAAACTAAACGAAGACCTGGCTTTATAAATACGGTTCAAGGACAAAAAAAATTCAAAGTTCGAATTAATTTAGTCTTATATTATTTTAAATTATGAGCACACTAAGCGGCCAAGTGCCCTCATATTAGTGACCATAGTTTTCAAACTCACAACGCTTTGTTCGATTCTCATTAGACTTGGCAATATGTAAATTTATCATAGATCGAATGTCACATCAAGGTATCCGTTCTGGCCTGGGAACTCAATCGTTCAACCTTTGGGCACAGTCAATTTGAACCTAGATTTTGGACATAGATACCTTGGACATAGACAATTTGAACCTAGATTTTGGACAAAGATACTTTGAACATAGGCAATTTGAACCTAGATTTTGGACAAAGATACTTTGAGCATAGACAACTTGAATTTAGATTTTGGACAATGATACTTTGAACATAGACAATTTGAACCTGGAATTTAGACAGAAACAAAATCATTTTGCAATAGAGACATGGGTTCTTGCGTTCTCCTGGAGGTTTTTTTTTTAATAATGTGACTTGCAGAAAAAATTGCATTTATAAAGTATGTATATATATATATATATATATGTGTGTGTGAGTGCGTGGAGAAGTAATAAAGAATAATTCACATTTTCTTTTTCCTTCGCATAGTTTCTTAATTATTAGGACGAAATATGGAAAATTGTTCCATATGGAGCGATTTTTTCATTCTCCTCTTTTGATATAATTGCGGCAGAATAGGCTTTGAACAGAATTTTAAAATTGAAATTTCCATAACCTTTCAATCATTTTAATACAGAGTTTGAAATAGATGCATTTAATATTTATAAAATTTCATTGTAGTTCCATTATTTTCTCGATTGGCTTTTTATTTCCATTTTGGCAATATATTTCAAGTCTCAATAGCTTGTTAATATGATTATATAAATCATGTAAAATATAGCGATTTTAAAATTGATTATTTTTCTGTTATTATTGAAAATAGCATGTTTTGCAAAAATGAAATTTCGTAAATGATTTTAAAACATTTATGAAGCCATGTTTATTCACAGTGAAAATGTAAGCTTTCTTGATTACCATTTTCATGAGCGAATCTTAATTTAAGTGATATTAAATAAATTGCATATTTTACTTTGCATAAGTTATTGAGCTCATATGATTAAATCATACTTTTTGTTATACATTTTAATTAAATACTATAGCTTGTGAATTTTCATATTATTGAATATTATGGATTGGCTTTTCAAATAGGGCAACCAAATACATCTAAAGTGGTCAGCCAAATCGTCCCAGAAAACGTATATCATTCTCCTCCAAGCCAAAGAAAAGACAGTGAGTATTAATGATTGTGTCTAAAACTACAATTAATGATTGATTATTTTAATTTCCAAATTAATTGAAGATAATTTGTTACACTTTTGTGTTATTATTAGTTTTTCTTACGGATTACATGAATTTTTTTTCGCATCAACGAAGTTTTGGGCCACAGGCGGGGAATCTTTGATACATAAGGACTAAAATAAAGGAAAATGATCAAGTTGCGGACTGGAGCCCAAACAGGGGTCTTTAAGTTACCGCTCCAATACTATGACCACTCAGCTACTGATTCCATCCATGCATGTTTTGCTTTTTTTTATCTTTCATATATTCGTCAGATATCTCTGCACTTGAAATGAATGGCTGTCCCCACTCAATTAAGGAGGTCCTATAATATATCATAAGGAGGTCCTATAATATATCATAAGGAGGTAGTCCTGTCTAAATAAGAAAACCTCTCCCCAAATACTGACGAACTATAAATTGTCTAGCCTTTCCTTAGAATAACTACAAGAATTAAAGCATTTTATTGGAAATTACTTTTGATCCTTAAGGAAGTTCGTATAATATTCCCATATATCATCAGAAACCAAAAGTTTATACAAAATCTTCTACTCGGTCCATGACAGTTTCATGATCAATTACAGTTCATGGTTACTGATGAAAAGGATTTCAACTACGTCTGCGGAAAAGATACATTTCATGAGGCTTCGGGTAAATAAATAACATATTTGGCCTAATTCCCAGATTAATGGTCTCGCGTTACACAAGTGACAGACTTCTTACGAATGCGATTTCTTTTTCGCGTTCTTCACCTAACAACGTACATAATTTTTCTGTTGTTTTTTTCTGGTACAGTGGAACCTTGTAAAGTGACCACCTCGGTAAATTGGCCACCTGAATAAGGCGACCACTTTTTATAAGAAAAAACTGGTATGGACTTGGTCATGCCTGTACCAAAATCTGTCAAGTATAGTGACCACCTGCCGATAGTGACCATCGCAGTCTAGTCCCAACGGTAGTCCCCTTAGAGAGGTTTTACTCTAATTTGAGCGGTTGAGTGTTTTGCGTCAAAAGAATTATTTTGTTGTTCTTAAGCGAGATGGTCCTCTTAAAACTTAAATGAAACTTGGTTTATTTCTTCAATATTTATACGGCGTTGGTTTCTGAGATCTCGTAATTCAAGTTGTTTTTTTGTTTTTTTTACTTAAGGATAATAAGGGTCCTGCTGCACCTGAATCTGCAGTTTTCAGAGGAATGCGAACCTTTGCTGGTAACAAAGACCAAACCCCAGTCTACCATGGGCAGAACGCCAGCATTACTGCTACACAATTGTAGGACAGGGGACCTACAACATCTTAAAGCCTAGGACTCGAACCACTGGACTAAAATGAACAGCTAGTCGATAAATTTTAGTTTTTTCTGCATCGCTGGTAGTCGAATTCAAGTTGCCGATAAGTTAGGTGAACCACGTTACCAACACAGAGAATCTACGATTAGAATTCAAATTTTATTGAAGAATTAGGATCAAAATTTTATTGAAGAATAGAATTCAAATTTTATTGGTGTATTAAATTGCAAAATTTATTAGAGAATTAATTGAAAATTTAATTGGGGAATTAAATTGCAAATTTAATTGGGGAATTAAATTGCAAATTTAATTGGGGAATTAAATTGCAAATTTTATTGGAAAATTAGATTTCAAATTTTATTGGAGAATTAGATTGCAAATTTTGTTGAAGAATTAAAATAAAAATTTTATTGGAGAATTCGATTCCAAATTTCATTAGAGAATTGAATTTCAAATTTTATTGGAGAATTAGAATTCAAATTTTATTGAAGGATTTTTTTAAAATTTGTTATACCATTATTTTATGCTCATTTAGAATTGTTATAATATTCATAATTCAAGCAAAACTATTTATATTCAATCTTGGCAAAAGTATCTAAGACATATGTTTATTTGACTTCTAAAAGTGGCGCAGCTAGTCAGCTGCATATGTTAGGAGGAGAGGGAGAGTTATTGAGCTGAGTACTATTCGTTCACCATCTCGAGTTCTTTCTCATCCGCGTTTCCCATGGCGTCATACTTGCTATGATCCCCTTGTTAAGCCTATTGTATTGTCTTTTTATATCTCAGAGATGCACCGCGCGTTCCCAGTAAAATTTTACGTTTCATATAAATGAGTTAACATGCATAGGTATGATTATTATTTGATGCTACGCATATTACACTTTTAACTACGCTTTTTGGGCTTAGATCGGGAATACGTTCCTAAGATACACGGCAAAGCTCACGTGACATTTACTAATTTTATCAAGATAGATTACTGCTTAAAATATTTGTGCTGAAGAAAATAAAAAAAAAAGAAATGGTGTCATCTTTTTTACCATGATGTGAAGTTACCACGCTTTCAAATTATGAGGCAAGTATAGTTCATTCGCGCAAAGTTGACCGATGGCACCGTTAGAATTCACGGGAGGTGACGTCACAAAGGTGCTATTTCATTACAGCAGAGGGGAGACCGTTATATCAGAACTGGTTTTTGGCGCAGACAACGTTCGCTAAAAACCAATTCTGAAATGATGTCCTTCATTCCGCTGTCATGAACTAGCCCCTTTGTGACGTCATCTCATATGAATTCTAACGATACCATCGGTCAACTTTGCGCGAACGAACTATGCCTCCCAAATATGTTGTGTGTCACTGTGATATTTTTCGGGTACGCATCCCTGAGGCTTATAATGCCGTTTAGGTGTGTCCGTCCACGAGGTACATCTAAGCAGGCCTTTAGCCAAGCCGGGGCCAGAAGAGGCTTGGTCCCGGTTGCCCCATCGAGCTATTTATATATATATATATAGAACACTCCCCAGATGCCCTGCGCCTCATATCCCCTTTGGCTTACCCCAGTTACCCTTTCATTTTGATTACAGGCCTGCATCTAATGCTTCATTTATCCTTTGAAGTACGACTGAACATCCACCATTGGAAATCGTGGATGAAATTTAGCTCTTCGTTGGTGTCAGGTATTTTGAAGTGACGGTTCTAAAGTGGAAATAAACTTTTATGCATGAAAAGAGCTCTTCCCAGAAATGTTACTTTTTGCCAGATTTCAAGATTCAGTCATCGGTTGACATCTAGCGAATCGAACTTTTGCGTTCTCTGTACAAGTCATAATGTTTTGAAGACCTTTCACTTTCTGTGAAACGAACAAGGTAAACAGCCTTAGACCTAATATCTGAAAGGTGTTTAGATGTTGTAAACAATTTAGAGATAAAATTCTATTAAATATTAGTTGAACGAATAAACATATTGTTATAGAAAGCATTCTATTAACGTCTTGAAAGTAAAGCTTTTACCTTTAGGGAATTTTATGCTCCTCGATTCGCTTTGTTCCTTGTTTTTAGTGCTTTTGTAATTCTTCCATTCCTTCGTATTTCATCACAATTCATCCAATAGATCATCTCTTCTCTGTTCAAACGATTATAAGAATGCATTTTGTTTCTTTCTACACTCAAAATATTTTTTGTTGTTTGTTTTCCAAGACTTAGCTCACGGGCATGTTTACTGTTTTGAAACTTCTGAGTTTAAGAACAGCTTCAACAATTTTTTTAAGTTTATTTAGTATTGTGTACTTTCATTGTATTCTTTTTAAATAACTCTCATTATGTTGCACAAATAGTTAATCGTACCTTAAATGAGTTTCCATTCACCGTTCGTAAAACTTCCTTCTTTTAATTCTAGTCGTCTTCTACTGAAATTAACTAAATTACATTCGATAACAATGCCGCTTTCAAACACAAATTAAGATATTTATTAATAAATGTCCACCACTATGTACATTATCTTGTGCGTAAGATAATTCAACGTAACATTACGCAAATAATATATTTAAGTAAAGACAATGTTTAAGCGTAAACAATCAGCCTTACTTAAGTGTATAACGTTGTCTTCACTTATAATTATTACATCGTACATTTCAGTGTCCATAATTGTTGTTTGATAATATGATGACAGTTTATTTAAATAAAATTGAAGGTATTTTACGTCGCTATCGAAAATTCTTATGCAAAAAATTAAAACTACTTATATGAGTTTAATAAAATCATTTACTCGTTCTATAATTTGTTAATAATATGGAATATCATTAACTAAACCCTAACCATATCCACCCTTTAAAGCGGCACTGATCATAAAAATATGTAAAATATACAAAGTAATTTACATAGTTAAACAATACTTTTACCTTATATTTTAATAATGTTTACATAATGAATCTTATTTTCATTAATCCAAGTTAACGTAAGCGGATTTACAAATGACATTAAATTAAATAATAATATACACGAAAAGGAAAAATTAATTTATACATTCAATTAAATGCATTCTATTTTCACACCCCATAGTTTTTTGCAAATAATGCCATATTTTGTTGTGTCAACACATGGTGACATTGGAGCACTAACTAGTTGAAATAAATTTTGAATAGATTTGCCTAACCCTTGCTAGTTTCGCGAGAAACGTTTGAAAGAAAATGAATCCAAAACAAAATATGTCAGTTTTTCATAATCTAAGGCATATAACATTCTTACCTTAATTAATTAATAATATTTGCGTTCCTTATTCTGACTGTGAAAATTTATTGGGTATTGCTATTTCATAGCAGATTAATCTGAGGCTTCCATGTTGATACATTGGTATCTAAGTTACTTTCAGTCGTGGGACTTGTTTGTCAAACTTGTTATTTCTTCCAGTTAAGGGTCCTTAAATTCAACTATAGATATCTTATGCTTCCTCATCAGGGCCGTAGCTAATCTAAGGTTAGAGGTGGGGGCTAAACTCCCGTAGGAATTTTTTTTCAAAATAAGTTACTGTAAAATTTTGTTGCAATAATGTTCTTCCATAAAACTGTACACGGCAGTTAAAATTGTTCTTTGTCGTTAAGAATGTGCTAAGAATAGATTTCTACGGTAGATTTCATATACATCAATTCTTTTACAGAGGTTTGTGTCTTCATTTTCTTTATAGTGTGAATAAGGGAAATTTTAAATTTTAGTATACCCTCTAAAAATATTTAACGTAAAATTTACCTTAAAAATTTATTCATTAATGCTAAGTATGAGTATTCTTAGCCAGGTAGTATTATTAAATATATGAATAAAATACATTGCAGCACATTAAAGAATTTTAAGCCTCCCATAGCTCTTTTGACTCCACCCATAACTTTTAGCTCTCCCCGCTGAAAGTGCCTAGTTACAGCCTTGTTCCTCGCATTCCATATAACAACAATATGTGTCTTTTGCTGTCTCTAGTCCTACGAAAAATATTGAGAGTTAATTTTTATGAAATTTGGCATCAAAAGTTAAAACACGCTTGGTTGATCTTTGGACCTACTTCAACGTTCTCCGTTTTCTTGATGTAGTTACATGTGGGTTGTCTATAATTATGTTTCGTCGAATTAATGTTTATTGTGAGTTGACTAATTTATGTTTGAAGTCGTCGATATATCGATGAGGGTGGACAGTTGGTACCTTCTCAGGCAACTGTCAATTTTGTAGGGTACCACATAAATTCTGGGAACCTCCGTGCTAGAAATTCTGCGTGTGCGGCATAGAGAATTTTATAGAGCATTGGAACCATTTTAAGACTAAACTTAAATATTTTCTATTAGGGCTTGTGTAATGTGAGTTGATATTTTGTGTTATTGATATAAATGTTTTTTAGTATTTTTTAATGATATTATATAATTATATGATTTAGTGTTAAAAATTATTATTACCAATGTTTTTTATTCTGCTGCTTTCACAATGTTCTATGTTTATACAATATTTTTTTTTTTTCTACTATTTTATTTAACTAGTTTGGAGAAAAGACGCTTTCTAATTGATTCGGAAGGTTCCTCCTTTCCCTGCTTGATTTCTCCGGAGGCTCCAGAGCTCTCTCCGTACAAAGATGTTAAGGTGTACCCTCCGCAGGGATAACACGCCAAATATGCCATCCCTGCTATGTTATCACTGCGGGAGGGCACAATACCTTAACATCTTTACATACGGAGAAAGTGTTGTTTCCTGTCCTCATTCGTCTAGCGGTCCAAGACACTCCGGGCTAAACGGAGGGACCCTGGTTCGAATCCAGGATGGGGAAAGCGTCTCTTTTTCTCCAAAATTACATAAGCTCTAGTTTGAGCTGTAATTAAAACGTGGGTGGCAAAAATTATAGTATAATAAATTCCCCCACGAAAACTCACAAAATTCTCGCCCCGGAGGCTTTCTTGTGTTGACCATATTTGGCATTCTATGTTTAGTTGGGTGACCAGGATCGATCGAATCAACTATTCTTCGTTTTTTCCTGTATTTACTTAAAGCTACCTCTTATATCTTACCTAAAAAAAATGATTTTTTTTCTTGTGTTGGAGTCCCTGATGAATAAGTGAAATGAAATTAAACTAATCTGGCGATACAGATTATAAATTGTGGTGATGCAAATGTTAAAGCGGTATTTCGGCCCATAAATCCAGAATGGACATTTCCAGAACATCAAAAATTGTCGGTGTTGCATTGCAACTTGAGTAGATATCTCCACTTAGTAATTCATAGCCTTAACTGTCTTCAAAGCTGGAGAATTAAGGGAAACAAAAGAAATAATAAAAGAACTTGAATTCTCTTCCTACTAATACGTTGCCACTTTAAACCTGTGCAATAGAATATATCAATGTTGTAAAACGTCATGTTTTATGCAGGAGGAATAATTTCTGCTTTTAGTATATATACATACTCAGATTTCTTTAAAAACAGACACAGTAATAATATAAGTGTGTAAGTTAACTCAATAGCAATGCCATGTAAAGTAGTATATATATGCTCATGTTTGTAAAAATTGCAACACCATGAAGGAATCACTTGATTGAGCTGAAACTTTCAGGAAATGCAAATTAGGGTATGCTATTCAAATGATTAGAATTTCAGAGTCATCACGCATGCGTGGGCTGAGCAGCGCCCTCTGAACTGCTGATGGATCCGTATAAATAGAGGGCTGTAGCGGGGCGTGTATGTTTATCTGCTAGTAGTAAACGTTACATGAGACGTCACTATGCCTCTACGACGAAAGAGGGCGACATTTCAGCAAGTTACGGAGTTTGAACGGGGACGAATGATCGGCTTTCGTGAAGGAGGGTTTTCTTATCGTGCAATAGCAGCTCGTATGGGGCGTAACAGCAGCACAGTGATGCGAGTGTGGAAGCAGTGGGTTCAAGAGAACCAGACAACTCAGAAATCCGGGAGTGGACGCCGAAAGGTGACGTCAGCACGGGATGATAGACACCTGGTCCGCATGGCGGTGACGGACCGTTTTGCTTCATCTGGACAGTTGGCAGAACGTTGGTGCACTGCTACAGGTGTATCATTGTGTGCTTCATCAATTCGTCGGCGTCTACTGCACCGTGGACTGCGTGCAAGAGTTCCTTTATACAGGATCCCCCTGACGCAAAACCATCGGCGCCTGCGGCTACAATGGGCTCATGGACATAGAGACTGGCGTGCTGATTGGCAACAAGTGGTGTTTTCTGATGAATCCCGCTTTAATTTGGGGTACAGTGATGGCCGCATCCGTGTTAGACGCTATACCGGTGAACGCCACCTTCCGGAGTGCATTATCCAACGTCATAGTGGACGAACCCCCAGCGTTATGGTCTGGGGTTCGATTGCGTATCATGGACGATCTCAGCTGCTACGAATTGTGGGTAATCTTAACAGCAACCGGTACATCAATGAAGTTCTGGAGCCCGAAGTTGTTCCCTTCCTTCAAGGCATTCCCGGAGCTGTATTTCAACAGGACAATGCCCGCCCACATATTGCCAGGAATGTTCAAGACTTCTTTTCATCACAACAGATACAGCTTCTTCCTTGGCCTGCCTATTCGCCGGATATGTCGCCGATTGAACATGTGTGGGATTTCGTTGGTCGGCGTCTCGCTCGTGATCCTCGTCCCATAGCTACTACAGATGAACTTTGGGGTCGCATACAAGCAATCTGGAATGCTCTTCCTCAGGCACACATTCAACATCTGTTTGATTCCATGCCACGTCGTATAGCATCACTTATTGCAGCGCGTGGTGGCTTCACCAAATACTGATTTTCGACATGTAATATTGTTTTTTGCTTTGTAATTTTAATCGTTTATTTGTATCAACACAGGTCGTTTGTACATTAAATTTCATTCAATTCGGACGAGTCCTTCATGGTGTTGCAATTTTTAAAAACATGAGTATATATATGTAAAATATTATTTTCTTATTAAGGAATAAAATGAATTATCAAAATTCACTCATTCATATTCATGTGATTCTAGAGCCATCGAGGGGTTGTCTCTAGAATCATATACCTGTCGCTAATCTGCTTTATTTATTTTTTTATTTTTCTTAATTACCGCTTTTCCTGATTTATAGATGTTGATTGGTTTATCCAAAATGTTGAGTCTGGTCACATACCCTACGTTGTTATAATGTTCACATACACACCTTTAATAAAATAAAATATAATCCAATATGCAAAAACAAGTCTACATGTATTTAATATTGTATTACTATAAATTAAAAACTTGTATCTTTATTGCAATGTATTTTATTGCTTAATGAAATGCATTTTAAAATAGTATAAGAATTTATATTCGGGATCATTTCCAATATATTTATCATAACATATTTTAACGGTTTCGTTATTTTTGTGAGTAATAATTGATTTTTTATTATATACCAGATTATTCAAAATAGGTTTTACGATTATTATCGGTTTTACCGTTAGTCATAGAAACGTATTTTCAATTAGAAAAATTATTAAAATTATATAACAATGAATATATAATTCGTTAGAGGTTATCAGATGTTATATACAGTGGAACCTGGTAAAGTGATCACCTTTATAAATTGACCACCTGAATAAAGTGACCACATTTTGTCAGAGAGAACTAGTAGCGACTTAGTCAGGCCTATACAAAATCTCTCGTGTATAGTGTGACCACCTCTCTATGGTGACCGTCGTAATCCAGTCCCAAAGGTGGTCACTTTCGACAGGTTCTACAGTATATATGAAAATACAAAATTTGTCTTTTTATATGTGTATTCTATCAAATGACATTAAGCCAGAAAAGTATTTTCCTATATCTAATTTGTTAAAGAAATGCGTGATGCCCCCCCAAGTAGGACCGGCGTTAAAGAGGGGGGCAAACCAGGAGTTATCCCTGAGTGGCAGATTTTTAGGGGCGGTAAAATGAGATTAAAAGAACTGCAAATTGTTGTCAGTCATTTTGGGGCGGCAAAACACATGTTCGACCGGAACGGCAGCATGCTTACAGCCGGCTGCCCCCAAGGCTTTGATAATAATTGATATAATTTAAATATAAAATTTCATGGTAAATATTCTATTAGAAGCGTGGTATATTTTGAGTAATTTGATATAAGAAAGAATTTCTGTAGTTGAAAATGTTTTGATAAAGGGCCCGTATAAAAAATTAACTTTTATATCTTGATACATATACAACCTATCGTAGAATATATGATATATTTATCATTATTAAATTAGTTGAACACTTTTTCTAATTAAAAGTGAGACTTTACGTTTGATAATTCAAAAACTGATGGGCGTAACATTCATTACTCAGGATATAACACAGAAATGAAATATATTAAATAGGAATTGGTGAATAATAAAAGCTTTCATAAATTCAAGCGGCAATTTTATAAATATAATTAGTGTTTGCAGGAGTTGCGAAATGATTATTTGGAAGATAACGCAGTGAACATTCAGTATCCCTGTTAATAGTAACTCGATTTCCAAAATAAATGAGACTTTTCCCGTACAAAATATGATTGGTGCTTAAAATTAATTAAATTAATTATCAAAGTGGGTCCATTAATTTTAATTATGCTTCAATGAAGAATTTTCATGTGTGAGGAAAATCTGAAATTTGGGAGAACCGCACATACACGGCGGCAATAAAAAAAAAACCGTTGAAACATTTTATTACTCAAATATTTTACGGTAACCCTACCTGCTGTGGCGGCAAAAGCAAAGAAAGATCGAAAATCAATATTCATTTATTTGCTAGGGAGTTCTTTCATTGGCGCAATAGCGATATAATTTGGTGCTTAAGTGCACTTAAAAGTTCAATTCAGGCCCGTTTATCGCCAGTCTTATAACACAATTTGCGTTAGGCTTTGGCTAATAAGAACGTCCATTTTCCAGAATAAATTCCCTAAGGTGGTGACGAGTGGGAAAACTTTCACAAATGGAAGTATTTTTAATTTAAAGTACATCAGAGTGTAATAAATAGCCAAATCCAATGCAAAATGTTAGTGTCCTGAAAACGCGAGGTGGAATCTTCAAACAAACGGTAAAAATACTCTAAAAAACTAAATTATACGTGTAGTACCAAACCAGTGAATTAAATTCTTCATATACGTACACTGTGTAACTAAAGTTATTCTGAAACCTATCCACTGGCCCAGATTGTAGATTTGACGTACCGCCTTGAGCCCAAGTCTCTTGTATCTAAGAAAGTATTTTAAGAATAGCACGCATCTTCTAGCGGAGTAGAGAAGTAACCTGTATAGTGTTTCATGTATTTTTATATTTACAATAAATATATAAATGAACTGTGCACTTTTCAAATACAACTTAATGTGAATGCCTCAAAGAAGTAGAATATTTGGTTTGTAATTATTTAGGTTCAAACCTTATTAATGGTCTACCATTATCCAAACTGTTTTATACTCTAAAAAGGTCATGCAGATCTAGATAAATAATTCGAAAATATGAAATAAATAACCCCTAAATGTTAGAACAGCATTTAGTAGGTGGTAGATATAATCTTGAGCCATCAATCTTATCTAGGACATCCAAAGAAACTTCAAGATTTTGAAAATAAAAATAAATTACTGCAGAGACAACTTTCTAGCTGAGTGTCATTTAGAGTTTATTCCTATGTAAAAACGGAGCTAATCGCTGTAAAGTATTTAAGCTTGTTATTTCTCAAACTCAACAACGTTTCCATCAAACCTAAGTGGATGCGGGTGATTTTTATAAACGAATTCATGGGACATTGATTACTCCTGGCAGTGAGACACTGGCTATCCATAAGGCCCCAATGCTATTATTCCAAAGATTGCTTCTACTAAAACCGCGCTAACAATTCAACCATGTTTCGTGGTCTTGTATTCCACTCCCTTTGTTTGTTGTAGAAAAATATCATCTGTACGTGGTACTTTACCTTTTTCAATGATGGCGATATTTTGTATTAATTTAAATATTTTTGTTCAGCGCCTATGAATGCTTGACTATTCGACCTCAGTAAATAGCTAACCATTTCTAAACATTATTTGTGGAAAAATATCATCTCTATGTGATACTTTACATTTTTTTTTCAATGGTGGCAATATTTTGTATTAATTTTAATTTTTTTTTTTCAATTTTCTATGAATACTCGTCTTTTTGCCTTCGTAAACTGCTAATCATTTCTCTGCATTAATCATCACCATTCCCTTGACGAAGTACGATATCTAGCTGTCAGTTTTATTTTGTAGGAAGATGTTAACATTCACTCCGAGTAATTGTGCTTATTTAAGGTGCGCTACCTTATTTCTTTTCTGTATATGAAACTCTAGTTTGAGCTAAAAAAACAGGTATCAAACATGATTATTCATATTAATTCCCCCCAAAAAAATTCCAAAAAGCATGGCCTGGTAGTAGGGCCGGATTATCGTACATACAAATAAGACAAATGTCTAGGACGAGCTTTTTTGAGGGGCCAGATGCGGTGAAGATTCAGCGCGCTACTTTCAAATCATTGCCAATCAAACCTTATCACGAGGACAGGAATTTTTTCGTGACGCGAATTCCCGTCAAATTTTCTTTGAATTTCGAGTTTTCCTTATCTACCTTGCATGCAAATATGTTACCAGTACCGGCTTAATTTTCAAAGTTTAAAATGTAAATTCCAAAATGTATTTATCGAGCAATCTGATATAGCGAACATTCGCGGTGGTCCTACCGTAATTACGCAGACTTAATTCACACAAGAGACCCGGAAAAAATTTTGTTTACGACACCCACGAAACTTTATTCCGACCTTGTCCGTTTTTTTGACGTGTTAACCAGTTTGGAAATAGTGTTAATCCTACTATGGGTGATAATGTTCTATGCGAAACCTCAAATACGAAGAAAAGGCGTATTGTTACTGTATACTAGTGGCTAAGTGGGTAAGGCACTCCTGGTAAAACGGAAGCTCCCCAGTTCGTCTCTAGATCAAGGCGATGACACCCTTTTTTCTATGTAAAAACTCTAGTTTGAGCTAATAACGTGAATGTTAAAAAATGATTATGTTCATTCCTACGAAGAATTCCAAAAAACATGCAGCGGCGGCTTTATGTGTCGACCAGTTTGTCAATCGTGTTAAGGCTATGAAGGGTAATAATAATGTCATAGTAAAAAAAAAATGTCTAAAAGATAACTGTTTATTAAGTTTATGTAAATTTCAGCTATTGTCATATAAATTCCTGTAATAAATTTTTTAATATTTTATTTATTGTCACTCATTTCAAATTTTTCTAATCTGCAATTATAAACTAAGCAAAACCCTTATAATTATTGTTCTTATAATTATTATTTTATTCCCTTATAGTCATTGTTAAGTTTCGCATAAGTAGGGTATCTATATGTCTTCGGGTTCCTTCCATATTCAGCAAGTGCTCCAGACTTAAATTTAAGCATTTACCTTCTTTCTCGAACTTTTTTTTGACAACGCATTAAAAAAAATGATAGAAGCCACTCATTTAGCAAATTTTATTTTCTAAAAGTTATTGTTAAAGAATTTTTTGAATGGATATAGTAAACGGTTTGTATGGTAATAACAAGCTGGAATATTTCCTCATTTTATTAAAAAATAACTGAAAATATCTTTAATTTAGTGCAACTTATTTAAGATTATCGAATGAGTGCCTTAGTATTAATTTAATTTTAATAAAAATATTTCTTTCTTTCTGCACTTCAGAAAGAAAGAAATATTTTTATTAAAATTATTCGAGTTCATAAAGAAGAGCCAATTGTAGTCATCAACAATTTGACAGCTATGAATCATAAAATGCAGGCTATATTGGCTGATCTGGTAACAATTAATTTCATAAAACTTTAAAAGAAGTAAAATCTTACTGAAAAAATACATTCTTTTGAAAAATACTAGTACCGCAGTATTAAAGAGATTGGTACGATTAACATGCATACTGAAATGCATGAATATATTAAAAGATTAATAATTATTCTTGCATTTTTTTTTTATGTTGAAATTATATGAAATAACTTGTATCTTATTTGATGTATACTAATGTACGCGTTATTTTTACTTACTTTTTTGGAAAGAGTCTTAGTTCATTAACACAGTGTCCAGATTTGAACGATAGATGTTATGGTCCCTTCATTCATTAGTGTCCTTATTTAATTCTTGTTTCCCGTAGATTGTATGATTCACCAGTTGGGCAAGCCTGTATTTCAGCGATTTTCAAAGGAGGAACAAGGATCATGGTACAGGGATGCATTACCTAGTGGCGACAACGAGCGAAAATACTACGTGACATTCATGTCTGATACCAACCACCTCTACGAGTATGCAAACAGAGACGACTTCCGCAACGGCAACCACAGTGTAAAGCACGAATTGCATTACGATTTTGAAGGCAACGCTCACGTTGTTTACAATGGTAGCTTTTACTTCCATAAAGCAAGGACACATGAAATCATAAGGTACGAGATTGCGAGCAACGTTTCTGCTGGATGGAAAGTTCCGGAAGCAGCGTTTTTCGGTCCATACCATCTGTACAACACGGAACACAGCTACATGGACCTCACAGCAGACGAGAATGGATTATGGGTCATCTACTCCAGTGCCATCACTAACAACACCCTCATAAGAAAACTACATCCTTACCCATTGAAATCTGAATACACCTGGAACATATCCCTCCATCATAAGATGGTGGGAGACATGTTCATAACCTGTGGTGTATTATATGCTGTGAACAGTGTAACAGCAGTTAATACGCAAATCACTTTTGCCTTTGACTTGTACCAAAACAGGCCCCTGGAAATTAACATACCTTTTTCGAACCCTTTCAAGCAAAACAGCATGATCACATATAATCCTAATCACAGAAAGATATACACATGGGACAAGGGGAATCTCCTGGTGTACCCCATACTCTTCGGGACTATTGACTTGGGGCAACCTGAAGATTTTGACATGGAAAACAGTAATGTCAAATAGAGAATTCTTCCCGATGATTTTCTTGTGAACTCAGAAACTAAAATGGCTTCTTGTGGTATGATCACAGCGTTAAACTCTTTGATCCTGATAATTCCTGATCTTGTTTGGTCTAAAGAATCAACAATTCAGTGACGAAGTTCAGTTACTTTCGTATGATTATTAATATATGATGTAATTGTAAAATCACTAGAATCCCAAATTTTACTTAAGCATTAGCTCAATAAACTTGCATATTACTCTCATCTAATTACTATAAGTATAATAAAAAAATATATATTTATTTTCTGCTTTCATGATATTTACTAGCCAGAATGCGACAATCAAAAAAGAAAAGAGGAAATAAAGAGATCAGAATAAAATTATAAATTTATTAAAACGAGAAAGTAATACAAAAACGAAAGGAGAAACAACATTAAAGAAATAAGGAAGTAGAAAATCAATAGAAAATGAAGTAAAAAGAAAACTATCTCTTTATCGAGTGAAGTAATTTTACTTAAGATAAAGAAAACCACGTAGTTCTAGAAAAAACTAGGCATTTTTATACGATTAGCAAATATCACTTTTTCATACTTTTCCACTTTTGTTTTCTCTTCTTTAATTTTCTTCTTTTATTTATTAGCTGCTTTACAAACCTCTCTCTCTTTAATTTCATTCCTCCTTATTTTTTATCTTACTATTTTTGAACTTGCGTTCCTTTAAAAAGATCTCTAATTTGTTTTCCTTCTTACGTTGAACGTCCTAAACAGTGATGCAGTTTTACTAGTAACTTTATGTCTATGTTTATATTTGTGTTAATTTGGCCATTAGCATATCGTATTGGATTTGTGTTTTATCTGTTTCTGTCCTAAGTTTTCGGACATTCTCTAAATATTAAGCAGGTTTCTTTAAGTTTTAACGTCACATCCAATATGAATCATCTCCTACGACCCAAAGCTCTTTTATTCTTGCTTGTTATTTACTACTAGGGATAGTCACTATAATAACCATTCATTTTTAACACTTTACCTGCCGCTTGCAACTATATACATAGCCTATTAATAGGCTTCCGGCTGGTAAAGTGTTAAAATTACTGGCATAAAGTGTGGCAATAGAAATTCATGGTTAGTAGATGATATGCTCGGTTATTTGTGAGACTGACAACCCTGTGACTTCTAGCGAGAATATCAGGAATCAAATTGTTTTAACGACTTGGTGCAATGACTTATGCGCACCGCTGTGTTGAATGTCAAAGCCTTCCTTCACCGGGAAAAGGACCAAAAACATTTCATAATAATTTTTAGAGGAATAATGTATGGATACGTCACTGGAGATCTATGGTCTGAAGAATGTATTTTTGCATCAAGTGAATTTCATCCGATAAATCTGCGTATTATGTCTATTTCAATGCCATTAAAGTATTTAGAGCTAATATTCTAATGTTTAAAGAACAAGGTCCAACTAGTATTGTACTAAAGGGATGAATGTTCATAATGATTGCTGTAAAAATTGTATTTGTACCTTTGTGTTCCCATGAAACTTAATTTATATCTTAACTGTTTTAAATTTAAGGAATTTAGTTCGTCTCGATATTGGTTTCGTCATTCAATAACATATAAACAAACAAACCATCAAACACAAAGGAATTAAGCAATTATTAATTTATTTTTGCAATTATGTAATTCAAGAAGATTCTTTCAATTACATGAGAATAAAAAAAAATTTAAATGCCCCCTTTTAGCTCATTATGGCTTTTACTGTCCCTGATAATGAAAACTTGACTAACCACCTCACCATAAATATCCTCGTTTTCGATTTCGAAGCTTTTTCTTCAGATTTTCAATGCATAATTCAAGGATAACATTTCGTAAATTTCATAATGGAAAATAAATACAATTAACAAATAAACAGAAGAGCTAGTAAATTTTTAAACACTTTCTTAACTATTGATTCAGTTTGAATTAAGCCTGCCGTAAGAATAAAATATACTTTTTGTCGGCTGCACTAAACACCTACACTGACGAAAGACATATCAAATATATCCATATCAAGGATTTCATGATTCCTGACTTCCATTGAAAAACACTGAAACATTTAACAATTATGATGGAACAAAAAAAATGAATTAATTATATGCAGTAGAACCTGCTTAAAGTGACCACTTTTGGGACTGGACTGAAGTGTTTACCATAGAGAGGTAGTCACTATACGTGACATACTTTGGTATAGGCAATGACTAAGTCCCTACTAGTGCTCTAGTGTACTAGTGTCTAGCCTACTAGTGTTTAAATAGTGTTCACTTTCTCCAGGTCGTCAATTTGCCAAGGTGTTCACTTTCCCCAGGTCGTCAATTTACCAAGATGTTCACTTTCTCCATGTCGTCAATTTACCAAGATGTTCACTTTACCAGGTTCTACTGTATTTATTACGTTCTAAAACATTTCGTAGAATATAAATTATAGGTATACAATTTTTTAAAAAAATTGATTTAATTTTTAAAGAAGTTAAATGTATTTGTGTCATATAAGACTCAGTGGGTCTGAACTTCATCACTTGTTATGATAAATATTTTAATTCTCTATCACGGCCGTAGAATTCTATGCTCATCGTAAATTTAGTTAGCTCAAATCAGAAGAATATATGATACAAAATTTTTAGCGGATTGCTTTATCTGCTATTTATTTATTTATTTTTTACTTCTCCCCCAAGCATTTTGGCCACTGCTACAAATAACAGCATTGTGAGATTGAGAAAATATTATTGATCTACGATTTAATTTCACATTGACTTTTGTTATTATTTATATTGCTGTTGATACACATGCAACATGGCTTCATTAACTATTGCTGTAAAGGTATGTTCGAGGTTATGGTGAAAATATTCCGCAGAGCATGCAGTAAGTTACTCTGAAAGCTCTCTAAGCATTACAAAACGTTACTCTGTAAGTTCTCCCAGCATTATTTTGAAATACGACGAAGATCCTCATGTTACTCCTAACTAAGAGCATAGGTGAAATATGTATACATTCGCGCACATTAGGGACGAATTCGGAGTCAATTTTCGAGGCTGATCCCGAAGACTTGTAATTTTAGCTTGATAGAGCCCGCAATAATTTTTAGGGATTTGAGCCCAAGCCCAAAGCTTTAAATATAATTTTAACCCTTTGACGTACGTTTTAAATTTAAAAGAAAAGTTGCTTAGCCACACTATTTAATTACCTTCGAATTGTCATATGCACGTATTTCTAAAGTCCTCGAAAACTAATCAATTGTATTCCCTTGGAGAATTTCGATAGAGAAAAATCAGTTTTCAGCTTCAATAACATGTCTAATCAGTTCGTTTTACTTCTAACGCAAACACCAAGGAAGTGAAGGTCATTATCGTCATTGTATTATGTCAGTATGACTATGGATGGATTTTCCCCTTCAAATTTTCATTCTTCCTTTGATCACATTAATTCTTATTTGCTGTTATAAAAGTAAAATTTATTTGTAAAACTATGAATTGGTTGATAAGAATAATTTCTTAGTAGCAAACGCCGAATTTTATTAAGTTTTTAATCGAAAAGGATGCAAATAACGCAGAGTAAACGATCAACAAAAGCTTGGTTGATGACGTAATAATGGAAAGCTGAGTGTTTTGTATACCTGCATTAAAGTGAATGTAATTTGTGTACTCACGATATTGAAAACAAATAAAAAGTGATTTATTCTCTGCCCGTGTCTCTTTCCTGGGAGCTATGTATATTGCATTAAATATTTTAGAATAATTATGGGAATAACATTAACATGAAATTCATGATGTCATAGGAAAATGTAATTACTTTCTTTCATATTAATAACATTTGAGGCAGTATTTTCAGATAACGAGTTTGAAGAAGAAGCATGCGCTCCAAAAATTGCCAATCCAATCTCACTATATTTCTTTTACCAAAAGCGAATATTATGAATGAATATTAAAAAATGTGCTGAATCTTAGCTTTCCGGGAAAAGTTATCCTTAATAATTCTAAGGATATCCGGAAAATACCCCGGATTCTTACGGGAAAATTACTTTCCGCGGCTCCTCGAGTGGTGTTCGAAATCCCCAAAAAGCGCTGACTTTTCGGGAAAGAAATGATATGACCGTAAATGAGAAAGTCGGTATTCCTGGAAGTGGGATAAAACGGGAAGAAACTGGAATGAATTCTACGTTTCATGAATATTTTTCCCACTTTAGTGTTGGCCTTCGCCTGGCAGAAAATCCCTTTTTGACACTTTGCTAAAACTTTGCGTTTATTTTATAATTACGACCGTGTAGTTTTTTTTTTACTTACCACACAAAACTCTATCGCGTTTTTAAACATAGAAATTAGGAAGAACTCTTATTTATGATCTTAAAACCCTACGTTTCCAATGCTTCTTCATACTGTTTTGTAGGCTAAACATAGCCTAATATATGTTTATATAGACAATAAGATAGACATCGATTGAAAGATTTATTAACATTATATAGGAAAAAACATATAGGATATTCATGAGGGTGAAATGAAGATATAAATTCTATATAATTAAAATATATGGATATTATCAATATCCAATCATACAATAATTAAATGCCCTCTCTTATATTTAGTCTTTGATGACATTCAACCTTCCTCCAAATTTACTCCATGGTTAGTTTTCGGTTCTCATTTCTTTTATGCGTGTTGTAATAAAGTGTAAATAATTTGAATTACTTATTTTGACCGTTGTTTCTAATGTTTTAAGTGATTTCCATTTAATATTAACTTTAACACATTTTCTTTAAGATTTGTCTAAAATCTTTCACTCGCAAATGCGAATACTTGTCTCTGTTTCATTTTCTTTTCCAGACGTATAGAGCATATACGTTTTTGTTTTGTTCTCAGTTTTTCTTTTGCCTTATTATGTAAGATCTGTTCTAGATCCATAGAAAGGAAAATGCATAAAGTTTTACATTTAGCTCTCAAGTAACGAACTTGTATCGTTTCTTGTTTGTTTTATCACGTTATTTTTATTTTATCACGTGTACTGTTATCGATTTCCCAATTATATTACTATTACGAAAAAGGAGCATGTATTCACGATTTAATGAATTTTTTTTCCCACAATCGCAAAGGGTGTTTTGAAATAAAAATTTAAAGTTTCTGTCTCATCTTTAAATAGAACATTACTCAATCATTAACATGAAGTACAATTTTCTCTGCATTCAAGATCTCTTTGATTGATTGTAAAACGACTCAATTTACTGTAGCATCCATTATATCTTCACAGTTTCTTTACACAGTGGCGGACTGTATACTCTCAAAGGGCACATACCTTGAATTTTTGGAGGGCGTGGGTCCTATCTCCCATGAGGGCACACCGGCCCGGAGGGCCCAGTCCGTTCCCGTCTTTGCATCAAGCATGCTAAGTTTACACACTCTGCCGGATAATGGAGGTAGTAGTTTTAAAAATTCCGAAAAATATTTCTGAAGACTAATTTTTTACTTCTGGATATTTTCTCTTTTGGCTCAGTATGCTCCTTGTTCCTGCCCCACCTTAAAATATTCAACAGCTCGTTGGCTCTCTTAGCTTTTATGTTTTCTTTGTTTTCAAAATTTTCTTATCTTTTGTCTGTTTTCATTATCGCCATTGAATTACACTTCATTTTCAAATTTCCTTGAAGTTTTCTTTATCGTTATACTAGCTCCCTTGTTTTCTCATTAATCATTCATCTTTTTGTTTATCGTTCATATAACTATAAATGATTAGTATATGTAATTAAAAGTTAAAAAATCATAGCTACTATAATTAATACAATAATGATTAAAAACACAGTTATAAGAAAATTTAATCCTCAGTGATTATAAGCAAAATAATATACTTTAAAAACTCTGTTTTATTTATGACATTGCTGATAAAATTTTTAAAATTAAATTGTGTGTGATCAAAACAAATACCTTGCACCGTGTAAATCCGACAAACGAGAGAAATCTACTCTAAATCCTAATTAAAACAAATGTATATGTTGAGATGCGGAACAAATGGCGAAGGCACGCATCTTTAAATGCAAGGTAAATGCTTTTGTCGTAACCATGTTTTAAAATTTTGGATGACTCGTTTAACGTCATGCTAATTATCTCTCCGGCTGTGGAATATTAATTAGTATGCAGCTACTTGGAAACTACGAAGAATTAATGTTGCTAATTAACAGGAAGCAGAATTAATTTTGCTTTCTAGATCACGACGGTCATAATCTATATGCAATTCCCCCCTCCTAATATTCAAATGACTCCTTTATTTTGAGTGCGCAAACCGCACGAGGCTTTGCCGTGTATTTGACTTGAACTCTGGGAGAATATTTTAGAGAGACAGAAAAGCCGTGCAGAGATTTTGGCCGCCGAGAAGACAATCCAAAATCTCACGAGGATTTCTAAGCAGCTTTAGACTTAATCCCTTTGCTCTTAATGTAATTCCAGACCGGGATGAGGGAGGCCCCTGAGCACAAAAGAAGTAAGGTCATAGTAATGCAGTAAATGGGCATCGAAAGAAAGATGGGAACTCTGAAACTTATTCGTTAATATTTAAAACATATTTGGTATATCGGCTTATTTGCCCTTTTTTGTGCAAGCTTCGAAACATATCTACTAATGAAACCCTAATGCTAGAGAGCCTTTAACAATCATTGGTATATTTTTAATTACTTGACGACCGTTTTTTAACGAAACAATACAGAGTTTCACCAGGAGATTCCATAACAAACAGTTATTTCGACACTGGCGTAAGGTTTAAAAACACGACGTTTCGGGAGCCAACTGCTCCCTTTGTCGTAAATTGAATATGAGGGTTCAAGCTGTTCAAATAGAGATGAAAATCAGTAACTGAAGACCTTGGTAGGATAACGAAAGTATCATCGACATACCGCTTCCACACCTGGACACAGTAAATTCACTCATCTAAAGCACTGTTTTCAAATGCCTCCATGTGTTATGGGGAAAATAACCACTAGTTGTTATGATTTAGATTTATTTATATTATTTATGATTTAGAAACATTATAGAATAATTAATGAAGATTAAATGAAGATTATTATAATTATAATTAATGAAATGTAAATGATTTATTATAGGTATTTTATAATTAGTTTGGTTAAATTTTTAGTTAGTTTACTTATTGATTTAATTTTTACTATTTGAGAACATTAAAACACAATTTCCATAACATTAAATATTAAATTTGTTTACTCAGAATAATATTTTTGCGATTTGGCCGTTATGATCGTATAGTGGTGGACTTTAACTAAAATTTCAAATGCGTTGTGTTTACACATAACCAATAAAATAAAAAACAGGTTCTTTTAAAAGACAAACATGAAACAATTTGGTACATAGTACTGCTATTTTATTAGTCTAATAACCAAGATATTATACTTTTTAATTCCTTGGAGTTTCACAGTGCCATTTAAAATTTAGCGTTTGAAACTATTAGCATACCATCAATTATCACTGGACAATAATTATACATTCTCAGTATTTAAACCAGGTATACAAAATTACTCGACAAAACCATAATCATGCTGGGGTATATAACCGACCAGAAAAAAATTACATATTACATTATAGGTTTAAGGGGGGAGAAGGAGGCACTTATAATTATATGAAGAGAAAGAGAGGAATGTTAACTCACATGTTACTCCTGGTTCATCTTAAGGGCATGGCATCCCCCCTTTTTTTCTTTACACACTTATCGATACTCGGCTGATGTTTTTCACATTGTTGTTTCTCTCTCTCTCTCTCTCTCTGTCTTCTTCACACTCACGCTCGACTTCTTATCGAAGATTTTTGTGGAACGTGATTGGCCAATTGAATTCTGACGTAAAAATTACCTAATTTTCAATTGGCCAGATTGACCCCACAGAGGGGAGAGTGGCTGTGGCTTTCGTTAAACTTTGAGCTGTCTTTCTTGACAGCTTTTGTCCATAAAAATGTGAATATATGACAGAGGGTTCGAACGTTCTTGGTGGAATTTCCAAGAAGTTGGTTGTAGGTGTGATTTCTGATTGCCAGATGTCCTTGGGGAGGAACTTTAGCGTGAGAGATCCAGAAAAGTCTTGTGGGTGGCCTAGCCTATTTACGCTGTGGTGATTAATTTATTTCCCTTGCACCAGGGATTTCTTTGAAGTTGTTTTGATTTTTTTTCTGTTCACTGGTCCTGAGAAGTTCAGTTTTATGACTTGAAAGGTCACAGGCGAAAAAAGGGTCCAGTGCTCCCACGGTATCGTTTAGTTGTTGAGAAGAAAATGGTGCAAGCTGGTATGGACTGTTTAGCAGAAATAAGGGGAACGTTTAGTTTACTATTTTAACGGCCTTATAGCCCAGCTGCATCTCGGAAATATTGGGAAATGGCGGTTAAGGAGGGTAACATGCATGAGAAAAAGGAACGTTACACTTTTAAGGGTCTAGGTGGTTACATAGGCATTTTTAGAAATAATTGCATAATATTATACAACACATGCATCAACACTTTCAATTAATATATTTTTAACTTACGAATATTTCTGAAATTGAAATTAATTTTACAAGTACCATATGATGTGACAAATGATATGGACATTTTACATATAGAACCAATTAAACAATTCAATCAAACTCCAATTTTGATAAAAACCTATACTGTTGCATTGATAATTGTAGTAGGCAATCCACGGCAGTCCATTGATTTTTAATGAAAGTCCTGTTGGTGCTTTTTATTGATGATGGTTACGTGATGTTCCCTGTTGATGTTACACTGGATCTTGGTTGAAGAAACTAAGTTGGTGCCAAGG
The DNA here is from genome assembly GCA_006491805.2 of Dysdera silvatica. Classification (NCBI taxonomy): domain Eukaryota; kingdom Metazoa; phylum Arthropoda; class Arachnida; order Araneae; family Dysderidae; genus Dysdera; species Dysdera silvatica. Next base: position 123,168,192 of record QLNU02015270.1, read on the forward strand.
AGTAAGATGGTGTAATGTCATCAATGGAATAGGGTAAATGTAGTGCACAGTTATCTTGAGGTACAATCTCATCTGAAAAATTTCAAGAAACAAGAGCGGCAGAATCTCGAAAAATAAACATAACACTTAATAACATGTAAACATATATTTATACAATAGTGAGAGAGAGAGTGTGTGTTTTTTTTTTGTTTGTTTGTCTACTTATGTGCTCATGGGTGTTTAAATTTAATTAGTTAATTTAAAAAGAGAATTTTGAATTTTCACCATAACATTAGAATGGTGCTTTTGTGGTGAAAAAACAAGCAAAGGGTAGAATATAATAAGTGATAATATTGGAAATATGGACTGAGAAAGTTAAAGGCATGTAGAAAATGAAATGAAGTGAAGGGTTTAGGATAAAGACAGTTTTTTAACGAAATTATGAACCAGATTCTTGGTGAAGTAATGTGGAACATCATTGTAAATGCATTCGACATTAGTGTCTGAAAGTTTTTTAATTTGAGGTTATTGTTACTATATATCCTGTTGATGCGAGAACATTGTGAACAGATAATATTTCTGTGGACATTTTTTGATATACTGGAGTCCCAGTTTGTGAGGAAATTCACTTTAAATCTGAAGTCTTGCCTTTTATCATACAAGTCAATTTCAGTAAGAGAGTTGTCGTTGATGCTGATATTTAAATCTAGGAAAACACCACTCTTGTTGTCAGTATTGGTTTTAATAAGATTTATCTTTGGAGGCTAGATGTCAAGATTCTTAGTGCCATTGAGTGTTATGAGGTCATCAATGTATCTGAATGTGACTTGTTATTGAAGATAAGCTTCTTCGTAAAAATGAAGGTATAAGTTTTCCAGAACACTGGAGTAACTGGCCCCAGTGGGAATTCCGTGTGTTCGTTGATAAAACCTGCCAAATATTTTTATGATGTTGTTTTCGAGGCTAAAGGAAAGAAGGTTTTTGCAGTTGGATGCTTCCAGCCCAAAGAAATTCTGCTTTTCAAGGTAGTGAAAGATAATTTCTAAACACTGTAAAATGTCAATGGAATTGAATAGATTTTCAAAGTCATGGCATTGAATGTTGCATAATTTGTTTTCTTGCAAATATTTAATTACTGAATTATATATATATATATATATATGTGTGTGTGTGTGTGTGTATAAGTCATTTCTATATAAGTATTGGTTTGATGACTTCAGAAATAAATAGAAACCTGGATATGGGGAAATAGACGGTGATTGGAGAGACTTGAGTTGACGAAAACCTATTTTTTTAATTGTATTCTCAACAGGCAGACGTAACGGTGCACTCATTTTGTTTACAATAATTTGTATCGTTATTGAGGTCAGTTTAAATACATTACATGAAGCGGTCAATGAAGACAAATCTTTTATTACCACGACATAAAATAAAAAGGCAAAAAATGGAACTTAATATGAACATGCTAATAATGGAAGAAGGACATTAACGAAAAGGTAGCAAAAATAGTATAATTTGTTATTTTTAGCCTGTATATTAAAATTTCCATTTCCTTTATATATAGCTTATACGGCGGACTATTATTCTGTTGGACCTGCAATGTACGACATATTTCGTGGACACCCGCCCAAGAAAGTTGATCCAGATCCTCAAGCAATACGTACTTTGTTGTCATTTTCTACAAGTAATTTTTCACTTTTCTTTATAGATTCGCTGTTAAAATATTTATTAAAAATAATAGACTATATCTCTGTGGTCACAGGGGATATGTAGTTAAGTCAAAAAATGGCAGAAACGAATGCATCGTAATTTCAGTGCACATGGTTTCAGCAAATCAATTATTGTTAAAACCGTTTATTCATTAAATTGAGAACGTTGTTTGAGTCACACTGATGTCAAACAAATTTACTTTTTTTCAGAAACTGTATATATAGAAACAGTTCCAAAGTAAAAAAACATAATGCCGCCCTGAAAAACTGAGAATTTATACTTAACCGGTTATTCCCTGCGATCACAGATATTAAGGTGACATATTAAGCAAATTTTTAGCTATGTGAGCGTAAATTGTGAGTTCGCAACTTTAATTTTGTTTTTTTATATAGGAGAACCAAAACTATGCAACGTAGAGGAAGATTTTAGGTACATCGAAACCATAAGAGAAGAAGATATGACATTTTTGACGAAACTTCTTAGTTTTGTAAGTACTATGCATTCCAGTCTTATTAGATTATATCAGAAAAAGCAGTAAGATAATAAAGATAATGTAATATTATTAAGGATTGGATAATAATCTAAAACAATATAATATGAAAATGAATTAATTAGAACAATATGTTAAATATACAAAAAAGTAAAATTACTTTCATTTATTCTCTAAATGACAAAATACTTGTTGTTATATAAAATAAGTACACGTGGAATTCATGTCTATTTTAAATAATTGTTAAAAATCTAAAAAAAAAAAATGAACACTAATATCTTTTGGACAAATCAAAATTGCCTAATATTCTTCCGCTTATGATCCAGTGAACAGGGAGAAAGCACGTTTAGTTTCCTTTAAGAAGCTTTAATATTTTACACCAGTTTTTCAACTAAGCCTCAGGAACTGACACTTCTTAAACGTTCGCGACACTTAAATGTCAATAGGGAGAAGAAATCCAGCGGTGCAGGCTCAGTAAATGTAATTCGACGAGGGTTACAACGTAAGTTTTAGACGGAGTGTAACTGTTCAGTTGGCAGTTGTGGATTCGTTTATTCCGTAGAAATTGTCGTTTTACGCGATGACAACTCCGTCTATATCCAATGAAAGGAAGTTGAAGCAGCTGAGGTGATACCTGTTGATTTGAGAGTTGGAATTTAGTTTTCCACGCCTCGCTGAAACTCGGGTTCGATTTATGATCACTTACGATATTTCTAGAGTGCTATTCGATAAAAAATGCATGAAAAAATACAATTTGACAAATAATAGAGGCACTTTGAAATTAAACTCGTGCTTTTTATCCCAGCAGTGAACTGCGATGGAGGATTTATGTAATTCCGACTTTTCGACGTTCTGTTAATGTCGCTTTAGCCTAGGAAATAGAGTATGCTTGGTCAGAGTAATGTAGAAAAGATTGTATTCAAAAAATATTTAGTTCACTCCCTAGAATTTAAATATGGGGAGATAGATCATCTTAAGGTTAAAGGTCTGGACTTAACTGTACGGAAAAAATACGACAAAGTTGACATTTTTTAAAGTATCCGCTAAAGCGACATTAATTTTTAAAAAAAAGGGGGGAAGGGGAAAACTGCAGTGGAAAATCCAACTTTGCTGTGTTCAGATATCGTACTTTCGAAAGAAAGTCTAGCCAATTTGGAAACGGCCGTATCAAAGTTTTTGATATTGTAATCTCTATCTGCGGCAACTAATTTGAAAACATTGAGATCCTGAGTGATTGCAGAGGTATTTTAACAATTTTTAAGGCCAGGTTTACGTTTATACAAAAAGTTGCCATTTTTTGTTTATATGGATAAGAGGATTTAGCACAAGGTAGGCGTAATACAAAAATAACTTTTGGTAAATAGACCTGATAATTTGGCTTCCTATTTTCTTCAATAAAATCGTCAAGAAAATAAAGATAGTTTTTTCCTCGATATTAAGTGAAAGTTCTAGATATTTGGCTGTTGAGTTGGCAGCTGCAAGTATAAACAAAATTTAGTCAGGTGGACCCTGTCAAATATTGAAGATATCGTCCACCTAGCAAGTATAAACTTTAAAAACAAATTTAAATTTACTTCCAAATAGTCATCTAAATATCGTATAAAATGGTGCGGTGGGTTCCTCATTTCCATGCCCTCTGTTTGTAATATCGCACCGTAAACACAATGTAAAATTTATGCCGGTCACAGTTGAGGTTATTATTTCATTTATTCTTCTCTGTCTGTGGGTAATGGAAATCGGTTAAGCCACGCTTGGAGAATTTGGAGGCACCTCAATAGCTATGTTCGTAACCATTGACTCAATGTCTTATGAAGCGATGGTGAAATATTCGGATGTGAATTTGAGAAGTTGATGAAAAAATTAACCTATTTTTTATAAGTAAAAGAATCAGTGACAATCGGAAGGAAGAAAGTAGAAATAAGAAATTTAGCACTTCTTCTTTTGTATGCAGAACGATAGTTTGGAAAAACAGTCGGCAATAGCGGCACTGTACGCCCATAAGGGGTATGGCAAAGCCATGGTTAATGAGACACCTCTCCCGTCCTCCAATTCGATTAAATTTAGCTAGTATATAAGAAACAATGCAAATGTGGGAAACGATTACGTGGAAAAGCATGTATGGTTTGTAGACCTTCAGGAAAGCATAAAATCTGGCTACAGAGGCGTAGGCAGCAGCGAGGTATTTCTTCTGTTTGGTATTGAGGAGCAACGAAGCTGGAATTATCCAAAGGAACATTTTCAGAACGATTTCGATGAAGGATAAAAAAAAGGTTGTTTTGCTTGGAAAAAAAATCTGGCAACAGCTGCTTACTTGAAATGTAAAATATCGTGTGAGACTTTAAAATTTATTCGGCTTTCAAAATGTCGAAACTAAACAAGATCTGGATCGAAGGATACGTTTTTACCCTTTCCGAAAAACAATTTCTTATTCCGTAATTAAAAATAGTTCTGAATAGCATGGTGTTAAAATTTCTAAGTTCAAAATTAGAAACATAATTAAGTGGAGGGGAAAAATCCGTCCATGATTACTTCTACATGAAAAGAAGTTTCCAAGTATATACCCGCCAAATGTATACGCTGTTATAACTATTTCAAAAGTGAAATCGCACTAACAAGAGCAAATCCGCCGAAGCAGAAATCAATTACAAAGTCTTCAATGACATCTCCATTTCACAATAAACAAATTAATAAATCAAGATTTAAAACTTAAAAAAGTTAAGAATATTGCTGAGGCATATGGCTCAAAGCAAAACACTTTGCAGAACCCTATACAAAAATCATTTAGCAAGAGATGAATGAGTATATATTGCGACCCTTGATGAAGCATAGATTTAACTTAATTGCTGAAACAAAAATGTTTTATATACCATCAAAAACGCGAAGAAAATATATATAAACCCTTGGATCCGAGGATGGAAAGAAAGCTTAAATAAGAGATTTATGATTGTCGCAGGTTTCTCCTACAATGTGAAATTAAAATTAAAATGTGTAGAAAAAATGTTAAAATCAACTAATCATATTATCAGACGAATGTCTTACGTTCGATATTCACAGAAAAAATTCCAATTCTTTATCACAATCACGTTCAAAGAGTGAAACTGCACTAAGTCAAAGCCACCAGCTAACTATACTTCAAAATTCATGATTGCCTCTCTTGAAAACACGAAAACTGAAACATCTATTGCATATGTATATTTTCAACATATTCCTGCGAAATCCCCTGACGTTTCACCTATGGACTATTGTGCTTTTGGCCTGCTGAAAATAACTCTTTCGAAGCGTAAACCCACCACGACCGATAGCTTCTGGAAAGTAGTGCAAGAAAAGTCGAAAGCAATACCCTTACAAATTTCACGAAAAGACCTTCTATCTTAGAAAACACGATGCAACTGTAATGTACGGAAAAGGGTCTCTTAGAAAACATTTAAAAACTTAATATTTACATTTCGAACGTTAAATAGACAGCCCAAACTTTGTCTAAAAATAGGTAAACAATTTCTGTAATAGGAATTGAATCAAAGTTCTCTCTTGGAGATCTTTAGTAAGAGGCTCTTATAGTCGCAATTAAAGGATTTTACCTGTACCATTGACATACGAATAAATAGATATTGGTATTTAGTTAAAATCACAATTCAACCACCACGGTTTGCTTTCTTGATACGTATATTTTTATGACTGAATACATCTTTCAAAGTCTCTTTTTCAGATTTGGGTAAATTACGACGTGATATTTTCAATTAATTCTTTTTAGTTATTTTGCATAGTGTTATGTTATTGAATAACTACATTTCTTACTCAACCCCTGATTTGTCATGCAATTCTAGTAAATTCAAATTGACGAAGAGTTAAAAATTTTTTTTTTATCTAAAATTATGTATCCCAATTTGAATTATATTTTAAAATTAAATTTAACGATGTGCAATTCAGAATTATGGAATATAAAATTATATTTTATGTATTAAAATATTTATAATGTGATTATTATTCTTTGTATTCGAATGAAATTTCTGATCGGTTTTATAGTATCACTGGGAGAAACCTAATGATGAGGATTTTTTGACTGATATTTATTTCGACAGTTTGCTGGAGAAGATCTAGGCAGCGGTAAGTTATGCAGATATTTACGAATACATTTGAATTAGTTATAGAACATAACAATCCCTGCCACCCACACTTAAGCTCAAACTACATCTTTACATATAGGAAAATGTAGATATCCCTATGCCTTTTTCCGTGGGTGAATTTAAGGTTCTTCCCTCCGAAACTAAACCTGTTATATGATCATAAAAAATTAAAATTAAATTTTAAGCTTCTAAAAAAGCTAGGAAAAGATTCTCAATCCTTGAATAATTATCAAAATTCTGACCAGAAGATCGCGTTTTGTTAACCACTAGTTTGAGAATACTTTAAAAAAAAATAAAAAAAAATATATATATATATATATAAAACCATTTTCCTTAAAAGGAAACATGATAAAAACTTAAATTTTGATAGCAGAACTACACGCAAATACTTATAATGATATCCGAAGGCAAAATTTGTATTTTCTCCTTTATTTTTGTTTGATATGTATTTCTTCTTTACGATAAAGGTGACACAGTTTCATTCAGAATTATTTTGTATAAATTTTTGAACACCCGGAAATTAAATCCTGGCTAAGGGGTTGGGCATCGCCCTGACATGGAGACGAATCGGGGACCCTACGTATGACCCATTGTGTCTTTACCTGCTAGGCCATCAGGGCAGGAACGGAGCTCCTTTTCTCAGTATATAAGGACTTTATGTAAAGTATTTACAGGCCCGGCGATAATACATTCAATAATAAAAATAAATTAATACATTAAATATTTGCATATACTTATACATTCGGTAGATCCTGATGACTGTCATTTAACATTTGACTTTTTATTGTTTTCTAGGTACCTGTGATTTAATGCTTGCCATCAAAGGACAAAAATCCTCGTATTTGGTTTTTCAGAAGATGATGTTTCAACAATATCCATTTCCCTTTTCTAAAGTCTTTCATCGTATTTCTCTAAACGATTGCTCATGTTCTAATGAGACAAGGCTTTAAATACATATGGACAATATGTGCACAACTTTATTAAAAGAATTGTAATATGAATAGATACCATCCTTTAGTTAATTAATACTTCTTCACAGTTCATGAAATTTGAAGGAGAGTGTTTACCCGATACTAATATGTTTTTTATATCAAAAGGTTTTGAATTTTTAATTGAGTGTTTGTTACATCATATTTATATTTTTAAAACACAAGCACATTTAAAACTGTGATAACGAAACTATACCTCCAATAATGTATATTCTAACTTTGCAAATAAAAGCTAAATATACAAAATCGACTGCATCTGTCATTAAATTGGCTTAAAATACTTATTGTCTAAATTAATACGTATGTGTTTATATACATTAACTGAAAGGCGCTCTAACTAATATCGATTTGCTTTCTCATAAACAGTATAAAAAACAATTTACTTCATCTAGGTATACCGGTTACGTGCTCGGTGGAGCCAGCATAAATTCGTGCGAAGCCAACTGATATAAATCTGCAGCAGATGCGACCTCTTTCCTTTTATTATTCTTTTTTCCCAAAACTGAAAAATTAATGAAATTCAATAAAATAACAAAAGAGTCATAGGATATTTAAATTTCCCAAACTAGAGAAATTTGTAATGGTTTTTAAACTTTAGTTTTCTCAGCAAATTGTTTATGAAATTAACAAACCGTCCATTATGTGTATGTAACATGGCCAAAAATAATTTTAAATGTCAAATATTTTCTTTGATTTTACAAAATATTGAATATGATTTACGAATTGAATATTGCGTGGCAACAGACTACGCGTAGAATTTTAACTTAAATTTTGCTGCTAGAATATTTTCCATGGGCTCAGATTGTTCACTGATATGTGAACTCATACTCTACCTAAAAAAAGAGTAATTATAAACATAAATTATGAATATTGTTTTCCTTAAATATGGTTTTCTACCCACATGGTTTAGACGCTATTTTTCCATATCCAATAACATATGAATAAAAATTGCAAAAGCCAGGTACGAATTGGAAAGTACCATGTACAGTGGACCCTCGATTTTACGAACTCGTATTGACCCCGAAAAAGATTCGTAAAATTAACTTTATTTCTATGGGATACTTTTCGAACTCATATCAGCATAATATAGAAACCCATATAAAGCAATGGTTGGTAAAAACGTGTTGTTCGTAAATTGGGGTTTGTAAAAACCCGATTTTACTGTAGTAAAGCTGTCTTGGAAATTTTATTCGATTGCAATAACAGGTTGGAAAGTTATAATGGCCACAAGCTAAAAAAAAAAACAGGTTCTGAGAAAAATCAGTCGAAGCGCTGCACCATTCTTTGCGAACTTGTTCGTAGTGAACACCTTAGACTATAAACGCTCGCGGAGGAGAGAGTGACCGTCGGCTTCAGCTTAATGGGTAGAGCTCATAACCGGAGATCGAGGAGATGCGAGTTCGACTCCAAACAGGCGCCGAAAATCATTCTTTTCTTTGTGAGTATTTAATCACCTAATACATTGCAAGTTATTGCTGTGGCCTCTTATTCTGACATTGCCTTTTATCATTTATAGCAGTGGGGTGGGAAACGGGGTACTCTGAGGCCCAATCCCCTCTTTAGATAAAAAAAAAATACACTGTTCTTAACGTCGAAGTACTCTATCTATTTTAGAACAGCTCAAGCCCCGATAAGTGTTTAATTGTTGCGCCCCTTCCCGAATGTACGTATCAATTACAGTTAAATTAATTAAAAGTGAGAATACTTAAAAGTCAGTAATGTGCTAGTGGACGATCAGATGGTCTTTTTTTTACACTTGGCTGAAGATTAAACGGATTCATGTTTATTTCCATGTCTATCATTACGATGATTTTTGTTTCAATTGACACATTCATTCTTGCTTTTAATGTCAAGAAGTTTAATAAAAAGGCATTTATACTGCAGGGTAAATTACATAAAGCTTTAATATTAATGTATCTTTGGTTCATTACCTTATATAGGGCGATTGCTGTTATATGCAACTCAAAAATATGAACCTTTTTCTGCTCCCCAAACATAAAAAGTAATAAGTATACTGATGTCAAAAAACTTTCATCTGGTTACTACATGGTGGTCTATACATTGTATATTTTAACTTTATAGATTTGAAATAATTATCATGTTATTGCATTTTAAGAATGGCTAAGGTAAATATTGCCCTTTGGGAAAGGCCATCGAGAGTTTAGATAATCATTACCTTTGTGAAATAAGCAAGAGTTAGCGATTATTTAAACGAACATGCATTAGCTATACAAGAAAGTAACAAACTATTATTGGTTCTTAGTTATAACCAGTTTCATGGTCGCTCAGTCTAATTTTGGGATTGAAAAACAATTTGGTTTATTGAATTCGATAAGGATTTCCATGAAATTAAAATTCTGCCGAAAATCTATCTAGAAGATAAGACGCAATATAGACCTGGCAACTACTTTCATAGATTGGCTTGGTGTATTTTCTCATCAGAAATTAGCTGGGGAACATGAAGTAGGTGAAAGCTTTGAATATAATTTTCTGAAGGTTTCCTCTCGCAACTTGAACTTCATTACACAATCACATCTATGTACAGGAAGATGGTAAATGGACAGGAATATCGACATGCATCGAGCAAAATGCAGATATAAAATTACAGAAATGATATCTGTATCCTTTTGTTCTGTGCAAGTAATGGACTTTTCTGCTCGAATTCGGCAGTATGGCGTTTGATAGGACAATACATATTCTCTTTACGAACGTATATATATTGTTGCCAGTTATTTCGCAGAATGGTGTAGTACATCGACTACTATTTAAACCAAATTGCAAAGAAACTGTTATTAAATTGATCGAA
>QLNU02015270.1:123205850-123244186 GCA_006491805.2 Dysdera silvatica
TACCAGTTAATACTTAGTTGGGTAACCTTTAGCCTTAATTACGGCCTTACAACGCTTTCCCATGGAGTGAACCAAGTTCTTTAGTTCTGCAGCTGTTATAATATGAAACCAAGATTGAATTATTGCTTCTGTTAATTGTGTTTTATTGCTGGGTTGCTTCCGACTAACAAGCTTCTTTAGCCGGCTCCATAGATTTTCGATGGGGTTAAGGTCTGGGCTATTTCCAGGCCATTCCAGCAGTTGAATATGATGATCTTGAAACCATTTTTTGCACACACGAGCAGCATGACATGGAGCTGAATCCTGTTGAAATATAAATGCTTCATTATCTTGGAAAAGATCACATGCAGAAGGCTGCAGCTTGGGCTCAAGTATTTCATTTATGTATCTTTGGGCATTTATATTCCCATTGATCACGCAAATTCTGCCCACACCTCTTGATGTTATACAACCCCAAATCATAACACTAACTGGGTGTTTCACGGTAGGTGTAATGCACTCAGGATGGAAATCTTCTCCAATTCTTCTCCATACGTATTTTACGCCATCACTACCAAACAGTGAGATTTTGGTCTCATCACTCCAAATTACACTGTCCCATTGTTCCGTTGTCCAGTTAACATGGGTTTTAGCCCAGTTTAATCTTTTCAACCTCTGTTTGACAGACAAAAATGGCTTTTTTCGTGGAATTCTTGCATTTAGACCACATTCATGCAGTCTGCGCCGAACAGTCCTTGCACTTAACTTCACATTGCATTGCGCCATTTCACCTTGTATACACAGAGATGATTTTTTCCTGTCACCTAGGCACTGTCTTTTAATTCTTCTATCATCACTTGCTGTTGTGCACCTTTTTCTGCCTTTACCAGTCTGGTTTTGTAATGACTGAGTCTCCTTATACTTCTTCAAAAATTTAGAAATGCCACCTTTAGTTAAGTTTCCCCCAATATTTCTTCTAATTTCTTCATAACTGTAGCCTTGTTCACTTAATATTACTATTTTACATCGCTTCCTAGGTGACCAGTCAACTCTTTGCGCCATTTCTTTAATTTTATTACGTTTTACAAGCACACTAAATCAAAGAGCACAAAAAAAAAACAACCAACTTGATAGCAATTACAGAACACACTGATAAATGTCCTGTAACCTGTTGGCTCATTGCCAAAACAAGAGAAAACATGATTGGCTCATTGCCAAAACAAGATGACACCTGATTGGCTCTGTAAACACTCATGCTCATTGGCCACATTCAAATGAAGGAAAGCTACTTCATATAAATGTAAGCAAGCTGTGCTTCTTTTTTCTGGTTATTTGGCTATAACTTTTGATAGAATACAGATAATTGAACAAATGTTATTGCATTACAATCTTTATTAAATTACCTTTCTAATGATATATAATTTTATAGTATTGGTACAAAAAAAAGTGGTGTTATTAGCCATCAAACCTCTAAAATAAACTTTTTCAAAGGGAACTTCACAATTTGTCCACTACTGTATGTTTATACGAATATTTGTTTTCTGTTTTCGGCATTATTTAATGTTTGTTTTCTGTCATAAAAAAGTCAGAAATTTCCTGATCTGCTGAGGATTAAATCCTCTGTCCGAAATCTCAACAGACTGATGTATATTCACCAAACCTTTTTTTTTCAATTATTATCATATCTGCGAATAGGAAATTGACATGAAGCTTCTAATATAAAAAACTTAAATCATTTTCCTTAAAATATAAATAAAGAAGAGCCGGAGACGACGGAAATAAAAGGATTTACTTACATACTACAAAATGGAAATTGTAAACATATATAAAACTGAACTTTGTTTTCAAAAGTGCAGATTTGCATTGTTTCGTTATTATTTAAACTGGTATGTAAAATCTAAAGCCAAAAATTATAGCAAGGGGGAGAATTTATTCCGAAAAGCGGTATTCTTGAAAAATGTAAACTTCTAAAAATACTAAAGCACGCAACTGACACGATTTGACAAAAGTGACAAGTTTTGTCTAAAGTTTTGACACAAAGAGGACAGAAGGGAAGCTTGTAGCGTTATCAAAATCTGTTGTGCGAACAAGTCAAAAATTCCTTTGAAAATATAATCTGCATGGAAACACCTTTCAATTTCTTTTTCACTCAAGTAAGCTAAGCTTTGTTAAAAATATTTTCTATTTGAAAATAGAATTAAAAAAGTACAATTTTCTAATAGAATTATTGCCAAAAGCATAGCTATTTTTAAGCGTATGGTAATTAAATACCCAAGATATTTTTAACTTTCATCTTGGGTCCGAAAAAAACCCCTTTTCCTTATCTGAGGCATTTAGTGTAAAATAGTTCAATATAAAGGCGTTTAAAATTCCAACCAAATTCACGTAATTATTCATATATGAAAATGAAATTTTGAATGTGCCATTCGGACATTATAAAAACATCAACGGAAGACGTCAAATATATTTTAATCATCGTATTTCGAATTTTTGTGACATAATGGACGAACGGTTTCTTTTCTTACGAAACTTTAATTATAAATAAATGAGTTAAGAACAATCGAGGAAACACGTACCAGCACATCATTGAAATAACGAAAGACAGCATGTAAGTTGTGTCAAGATGGAAATTGTGGCTTTCTTCATCGTGTTTGACCCATATAGGCAATACAAATTTTTTATTCATATTACACTCCGCAACAAAAAAAATCGACGCACCAAGAAGGAGTTGTCCGATTGTAATGAAATTTCGTATGCAAAGACATTTTGACCGAACATGCAAATGATTAAAATTTGGTGTTCAATGAATGAATAGCGGGAACTCCAGTGCATCGGAACTGCGCATTCAGCAGGTGCGGATATCTTACGTCGACTGTAACAATGCCTCGCCGAAAGATTCGTGCTCATTACGAGCATATGTCAGAGTTTGAAAGAGGTTGTGCTATCGGATTGAAAGAGGCTGGTTGGACGAATCGAAGAATCGCTGGACATGTGGGTCGAAGCGATGCGGCGATTGGACGGTGCTGGCAAGAGTGGGTCAACAACGGCAGATGTCAGCGTCGGGACGGCAGCGGTCGACCTAGGGCCACAACAGAACGGGAAGACAGAGCGATTGTCAGAGCAGCTGTCACAGCACCGGATTCGTCGTTATCAACTATCCAACGTGTGGCCCGCACACATGTGTCCAACATGACCCTCTGCAGACGACTGAGAGAGCGGAATTTACGCTCGCGCCGACCGTTACGCCGCTTACCTCACGCCTTTACACCGTCAAGTCCGATTACAGTGGTGCCGGGCTCGATCAACTTGGAACTGCGCTGACTGGGGACGTATAGTCTTTAGTGACGAGTCCCGTTTCCAACTGTGTCCTGACGACAACTGCAGACGTCCAGGGCAGCGTGGGGATCCTGCCCTTACTATCGCACGCCACACATGCCCACAACAGGGTGTTATAGTCTGGGATGCCATCTCCTTTGATAGCCGGACCCCTTTGGTGGTCATTTCTGGCACACTTACAGCACAGCGGTACGTAGACGACATTCTACGACCGGTTGTGTTACCGTTCCTTTTGCGACACCCTGGACTTACGTTTCAACAAGACAATGTCCGGCCGCACACGGCACGTGTTGCTATGAATTGTCTTCAAGCTTGCCCAACACTTCCTTGGCAAGCTAGATCTCCTGATCTCTCTCCCATAGAGCACATTTGGGACGCTATGGGAAGGCGATTGCAACCATCCCGGAATGTTGACGATTTAGCCCGACAGTTGGAGACAATTTGGCAAGAAATTCCGCAGGACACCATCCGGGATCTTTATCAGTCTATGCCACGCCGGGTGACAGCTTGCATCCAGGCCAGAGGTGGACCAACGCCTTATTGACTTCCTCCCTTTGTAACGGTCAAACTCTGCAATAAATCATTCAATTGTTCTGAAATTTTAATCGTTTATTTTTCTGTATATCTTTTTCTGTACATCTTTTTCTGTATCTTCATATACACCAATTTTTATCGTAATCGAACAACTCTTTCTTGGTGCGTCATTTTTATTTGTTATAGAATGCATATCCGTAATAAATTTTCGCGAGAGAACTTTTTTGTAAAATAGCAATATTCAAAACACGCTCGCTTTTGTATGGCGCGTACTGCTAACAAGTAAAATTTCAGGAACACCTAAGACCATCTGCCCGAAAATTACCTAAAAATGTTTCAAGTAATACACACTTTCTAATGCAACTGATTCTGCATTCTCCGGAACAATTGTCCTTCCGTTCTTTCAAAAATTAATTAATTAATTAGTTTTCCTCTGCAAAATTCTTAGAAAATTCAATTTCAGAGTGATATTTTCCACATTGAGTAAAATTCATAAATCAAAGTTTAAGGACGACATCTTGATTTTAAAGGTTGGATTATTTACCAGATTTTTGCGAATGTAACTTACTTTACATTGGCCAGATCAAATGAGCCTTGCAACAGAGATTGAAGGATCTCTATAAATACGTAGACAAGGCAGAATTCTACAAGGTTTGCTATCATTGTCCATTATTGTTCACATAACCACAAATTCAAATTCAACCAACTCACAATTATCTGCCAACCAAGATCAATATGCGAATTAGATTTTTTGAAAGCTTTCCATATCAATAAGAATTATTCTTCTACCATAGTCAATGGGCAAGACTCTACTCCCAGTTTTAGTCAAGTTTCTAATTGTCTAATAAAATTTTCACAATTATTTATTCACAATTGTCAGTACAATATTCACGAAATAATACCATCTTCAATATTCTAATATTTCTATTTTGTTCTTTTTTGTATTCCTGACGAAAGGCGGCCAAGGCCTTCTGTAGCTTATGTGGAAATGAACTTTTCAACTTCAAGCTTATGACGTTGAATTCTACTTACAAATAATTTTGCTGTTGAGTACGATTTATGCCAAGGAAAGAAGATACTGTTAAAGACTAAGCATGAAGTGGCAAAATAAGCCGTCACGACAATAAAACATTATACGAGGAAAAGAAAGAGGCAAGAAAAGAAGATAATGATGAGTGAAATCTGGTAACAGGTTTCACAAAGGAGTTGCCAAAATCGAGTGACTAGCAAACGAAAAGTCGAAAGTGGTACTTTCAGAGTTTCAACTTTTGAAGTGAAAAACAAACACATTTTAGAAATCTCCGACACTTTCTCTATTTTTTTAGTTTCACGACCAATCTTTGAAATTTTAGTTTTCCGAAAAAATACAGAGAATTCACGAAGCTACAACGTGTCAAAATACGTTTGGTTGCGATGTAGCAGAAAATAGGAGATTAAATTTTTTATATTTGAAGTCGTTGTGGCACTAAGTCGTGAGAATAACACTTACTTTTTTTTATTGGTATAAGAACTAATCCGTTATTTTAGTGTAAAACATTTGTTTTTAGTGTAATAGATTTTTATAAATATTTTATCATTAATTAATTACCCAATTTATGCACTAGTACAACACAACCATTAATGATAATACCCTGATATATTGAGAAAAATTACTAAATACTTTTATTCGAGCAATTATAAAAGATAGATTTTAAATTACGTGTAAATTAAAGAATGACTTTTTGAAAATCATTCTTTCATTACGAGTAATTTAAAACTATGTTTTCCATATCATCGGCTAACATAAAAAAATTGTTGATCTAATAATTATAAAAATACCAAAACAAATATTATTAAACTATACTACCAAATTGCAATTAATTACCTTATAATGCCGTTTTGAAATAAATAATTTCTTATCACTTTATAATTAGAGTTTTGTAGGAAGCACACTTTAAAACTTTTTATTAGATTTCAGGAGTGAAATTTTTTTTTTTTTGAGTGGTCTTTTGCTAAAGAATCTATAAAGTGTTTTTAGGTGCTACATGAACTCTGTTATACGACCTTATATTTCCTACCACTAACACATTCTGAGTTGCGTTTTGCAGTAAATAATTCTACATTTTTGAATTTTTTACACCTCTACATATATTTGAAGTTATAACAATATATTTTAAAAATAACATAGTTGAAATTAACTAATGCATGTGATGAATTTAAAGGGAAATTAATTGCTTTACTCCAAGTAACTTCAGTCTATTTTTCTTCTGGGAGTATTGATTGAACTATGATTAAAAACTCGTACATCTTCAATATTTAACTTACTCGAACTTGTAGATTTAACAGACTGGAGTTCTACTTGGGCAAAATAGTGTGTAAAATCTCTTTGTATCACGTTTTTTACGATACCGTCGAAACAAGGTTTATTACCCAAATCAAAAGTATAACAGCTAAACAAATAATGTTGCGAACAAATTGAAAGCATTTCCTTGCGGTAGAGTTAAACACTTGTTAGAAGTTTAAGTATTCCAGAATAAAGCAAAACAGTTGAACTAATAATATTGCAAATGAATTGAAAGAATTTCCTTACGGTAGTGTCAAATACTTGTTAGAAGTTTAAGTATTCCAGAACAAAGCAAAACAGATGCGGAAGATATTTTTCGACAATTGAAATATAAAGAAAACGCGAAGAAAATTCTTGCGTCATGACAGATAAGAAAATTTTTGAAATTTTACAGAAACAAAAAGCGTAGATATTTTGCATATATTCATAGATATATTACAATCCGCAAATCTCTAATTCTCAAGTAACTCGGTAGGCTTACAAAGTTAATAACAGCCATAATTATTGCATTTACGGAAGACCTTTACCTTACCCTTTTTATTGCAGACAGACAGACAGACAGAAAACCATAAGCAGTAGCGGGTTCAATATCTAATGAAACCGGCTAAAAAGAAGGCCGCGGTCATTTTGTGTGTTGGCAATTGTATTGAACTTATGGAGAGTAATAATACTTTACATAAAAGTTAAAGTTCTATACACTGGCGGAAAATAAAATCCCAACACCAAGAAGGAGTTGTGTTAGATAAACGAAATTTGGGAGGCGTGTTTGCACATCTGAAAAATGACGCCTATTCAAATTTCGAGCTAGACGAATAAGAGTGGCACTAGTAGCGCCACTATGATCATACGAATCAAGTTTGCTTTAAATACGCGATGTAAACTTCGTGAGCGTTATTTATCGTCCAGATTGGACGATGTGAGCTAGGTTTGAGTTAAGAATGCCTTTAAGGAGACAAAGAAGGCAGTATCAGCAGCCTACTGAGTTTGAACGAGACCGTGTGATAGGGCTATGAGAAGGTGAGTTTTCTTCCCACGATATTGCAGAAAGACTTGGCAATGATGTATCCACTGTGTATGAGTGTTGGCAGCAGTGGTCACGGGAAGGCACTGTCTCAAGAAGACCGAGGTCCAGCCGCACACGGGCCACTACTGAGAGAGAAGACCGCCGTATTCGCCGCATGGCTGTGGCGCATCGTATTGCATCTGCAGCAGAAATTAGAGCTTCTGTTGGCTCCAGAGTGACACACAGCGAACTGTAACAAATCGATTACTTAACGGACAGCTCTGAGCCAGACGGCCTATAGCATTCATGTCACTAACTCCGAATCACTGCCATCTGCGATGTCAGTGGTGTCAAGCTAGAGCTCATTGGAGGGCGGAGTGGAGATCTGTTGTGTTTTCAGATGAGAGCCGTTTCTGTCTTGGTGTCATTGATGGTCGTATATTGGTAAAAAGGAGGCCAGGTGAGCGTTTGGAACCAAGCTGTCTGCGGCGTAGACACACTGGACCTACACCAGGAGTTACGGTCTAGGGAGCGATTTCCTATGACAGCAGGATCACTCTCATCGTTATCCCAAGCACCTTGACAGAAAATTTGTACGTCAGACTGGTGATTAAACCGGTTGCGCTGCTATTTATGAGCAATATTCAAGGGGTGTTTTCCAACAGGATAACGCTCGTCCTCATACCGCTGCTGTCGCCCAACGTGCTCTACGGAGTGTCGACATATCACCTTGGCTTACCAGATCACCAGATCTTTCTCCCATCAAGCACATATGGGACATTATTGGAAGACAAATCCAGCGTCATCCACAACCAGCATTAAGCGTTGCTGAGTTGACCGACCAAGTGCAACAGGCATGGAACTCCATACCACAAAATGACATACAGCACCTGTACGACACAATGCATGCACGTTTGCATTGAAAATCGTGGCGACTACAGCGGTTATTAATGTACCACCATTTCGCATTTGAAATGGATCTTCTTGCGCATACTTTTACCGGTAACCTTGAAACTTTAATCAAATAAATATGTTACCTAGACAACTGCTTTGCCTAAATTTCATTCCTCTAAACTCATTTGTCCTTGGTGTTGGGATTTTATTTTCCGCCAGTGTATATAAACCAATATTTTTACGTAAATGTTATCTGTGAAAGTTTAAGAAACAAGCGACTGATCTTACACGAAATAACTAATGTATTCAGACTAGCATAGGCGAAATACATTGTGTAAATAATTTAAATGAAAATTCATAGATTGGAACAGTTGCAACTGAGTTATTAAACAACTGTCGCAGTTAATTCATTTATCTAATTAGCTTAACTGCAACTACCTGTGAATTTCTTTGTACATTTGTACATATTAACTTGGAATTAGCTACAGGTGCTATTATAGCCATAGTAAGGAGGCTGTACTTAGGCGAAGGCGATAGAGGCGAACAAAGATGTCATATGTTTATATATTAAAATATAAAAAAGACGTTTAAGAGCGGAAATGTAATTCATTAGGCGATTTTAATGATAAATGTGGATTTATTTGACAACCTTATTCTAAAAATACCGTTGTCCGAAACTAATGAGGTTTAAGTACGTTTTTCTTCTTCTTTTGTTTCGCTATTTTATAAAATTACAGTTTCCAGAAATTCCTAATCGAAAAAACTCACAGTGAAGTGGAAATGAGTAAATAAAATTCAAGGATTAATTTTGAACATTTAAAACAAATGCTGCTGCCGTATAGTTAATATTCATGCTAAAACCGAGGGTCAACTGAACGACGAAAACCCGTTTTTCCCGCATTATCCTTGTCTGATAGCTCTCTAAATTTTTTGCCGTTCTAAGTTCTCCTTGAAAACAAAATTAGGCTCAAATTCTTTATATATTTCTCTATAAGTACGGAAGGACTCATCAGCTTCACAAGAGGGTTAATCAGATTTACTTGGCCTAAGTCCATTTTTCCTTTCAGTTCGTGAAATGTCGATTCATACAACTCTTTATGGATTAGGATTATTACGCGGTATTAAATTAATTTCCTTTTCCAACACTTTCCCCTCAATAAATCTTTTTCACAAATATTTGTTATTAAAGTATTTAGCACCTCTTTTAAAAACTCTACAGAAATATGGGATTGGACCTCACATACTAAATTTTAAATTTACATAATTAAAAGATCTACCATGGCAATACTGAAATCTGGTACTATGTTCCCAATGTCACAGGAAGTCTTCTTTGAACTACATAACTGCTGTATTCGAACTATTTGAGTTTTTTAATACGGCATCCAAAAGTACGAACTTTATCTCTCTCACCCTTTAAGTAGCTAAAACTAGAGCTTTTTTTATATTTGGAGAAAAAAGATGCACAATTGTTTAGCCCGCGGTATCTTGACCAACTAGACGAATGAAGACAAGAACAAACGCATTTTATACAATAATTTTTGCCACCCACGTATTAATTATAGCTCAAACTAGAGCTTTATTCGTTTTGGAGAAAAAGAGACGCTTTCCCCATCCTGGATTCGAACCAGGGTCCCTCCGTTTAGCCCGGAGTGTCTTGGACCGCTAGACGAATGAGGACAGGAAACAACGCTCTCTTTCTCCGTATGTAAAGGTGTTAAGGTATTATTACCCTCCGCAGGGATAACACAATTGCCAAATATGGTCAACACAAGAAAGCCTCCTGAGCGATTTTTTCTCCGTATATAAGGATGTAAGATATTATTACCCTTCACAGGGATAACATTTATCTCTCTCGCTCTATCTTTCCTTTTCTCTCACTTTTTCTCTCAGCACCCATAAGAATAATTAATTCAGGAACCATCCGGATAAAATCATTATGATAAATAGTAAAATATTGAAATTATGAATTAAGATATATGGATATTCGAAGAAGAAAACAGCCTATAAACCTCATTTATTTATTATCAATTCTTCATTTTATCTCCTATCTTCTCCAGTCACCTGCCTTACCCAATAAAGAAAGCTCCAAACTTACGAAACTTTGTATTTTTTAAATATTTTACAACTTTTTTTCAAAATAAAAAAAATTTATTATGGAATATCTGGCGAATTTTTGGATAGGGCTTTCTATCCCGCCATCATATCTAAACAATGTGAGAAAGGAATATGATTTGGCAATGAGTTGTTTACAACACATGTCGTGTTTATTACAATTTAGTTATGGAAAATACAGTGAAACACCTCCTTAGCTGAGACTCGTCTGACAAAAAAAATTTATCCGTAAAATAGGGCGATCATTAGGGTGGAACGAAAAAGGGTGAAATTTTAAAAAAGTTATATAATGAAATAACACTAGGTGTCAAAAATTGTCTATTGACCAGTAAAATACTGGTGAATTGTTTTATGACTTACATACTTTATCTTCATTCCCTGCAAGAGCCTTCAATTTTTGCAATTTTTACAGTAAATTTCAAAATTATGATATGTTATTGTCTCATGTTATTTTTCTCATTACATGAGAATTCTGTTGATCCAGCCCACTTATATGTAACAAAAATATGACGCAAAAGTTGGGGGGGGTTATTGAAAATTTTCTCATAAAAAAAATAGTAAAATTCAGTTGATCTTTTCCCCTCAAATATGATGGAAAATCGCAGAAAATGCTTCTGTTCATCATTATGGATAAAATAACAATATTTTTTGTCAATGAATTTATTTTATTCAATAAAGAATAAAAGTTAAAATATTTTGGGGTCACGGAATTTTTCAGAATTTCAAATTGAGACAAAAGGAGGGGGGCGCTTTTCCGGGGAGGGCGGATCAACGGAACTTTACGGTAATAGTTTCGACGCTAAATTAGTTTTAATAACCGATATGACTGACATTCATTTACAAAGATGTTGAAAGAT
This sequence comes from Dysdera silvatica, assembly GCA_006491805.2. NCBI lineage: Eukaryota > Metazoa > Arthropoda > Arachnida > Araneae > Dysderidae > Dysdera > Dysdera silvatica. The sequence continues at coordinate 123,216,889 of QLNU02015270.1, forward strand.
GGCGACAGTAGTTCCACGGAACAGGACCTTAGTCCACTATGACGTCAGGCCACATGTCATTAGTGCTATTAGTTCACACTCGCTGCCACCCACTCATTTTCATTTATCGCCTTTGGAGTGTGTATCTTCGTTCTATCCAAATTAGACTGTCTCATATGACTACGTTGACCTTATCAACTGGCAAAAATGAAGTTTCAGAGACACCTCTGACACTTCATCTATCGGAAGAAGATTTACAGCAGTGTATAAAAGAAGGTTCGCCTTTGCTTCCACTCATTTCTTACTTCCCTGTCATACCCAAGCAGAGGAAAGGTGCATTAAAATAGTCAGTGAAGCTTCTTCGGAAGTATGTGGTATTTTAGTTCGAGATGGATTTATTAGAGCAAGTATTCTGGACAGATCAATCATGCCCACTTTCGAAACGAAATCGCAATACTAACCTACGATTTAAGAAGATAGTGCCCGAAGGTAGTGTGGTTGGGAAGGGCATGGGCGGAACTCGTTGTATAGTCACCTCCTCGTGGTGAGTTCTGGGTGGTTCATGGAATCAGCAAAGAGCTTCATTTTAAAAATAATTTCATAAATGACAGAATTAATAATTTTGAAAACGAAGTTTTAAAATTAAAATTTTTAGTTTTACCCTGAAATTTTGCAATTTTGAAAGTTCTTGTGGGGAATGAAGATGATGCATGACATTTGTTTTAAAAATGATCAGTGCTACACTAGTCAATAGACAACTTTTGACACCTAGTGCTATTTAATAGGACAACTTTTATTTTTTCGCTCCACCCTAGTTGTCATTCTGAAGTTGCTAAACTTTTACATTTCTTACTTGAATACTTCAATTCGAAACTTATGCAGTTTTAAGTACATAAGTTTAACATAACGAACATAAGCATTTCTTGAATGCAACATGTGACGTATAAGTTATTTCAATAATAACTGTCTAATTTCAGTAACAGTTCAATAACTTCATTAGGGAGAAATTTCTTATAGAAAAATTTAAATATGACGTACGTTGTATCTGTCGGGACCAGGAGAAAATGTAATGCGGATATAACGATTTCACGGCTACAACGTACAAATGATTTCAGTTAATTTGTTTTGCTGTATAATATAAATGATTATAGTGGATAACTGCTATAGCGAAGTATCTAGGTGTTGGTTATAACCAAGTTTGTATATATATATAAGAGTATATATATCAGTGTTTCCAAACCTTCTTCAGATCGCGATCCCCTTTAATAGTGGTCAAGAATCTGCGACCACCTCCGACTGCCGCAACAATATTTGCACCATAAAATCGTTTTTAAAAGAATAAAAAAAAACATTCAATATAAATTTTTCAAAATATAATTGTAATATTCTATTAACCTAATATTCATTGCGATAGTTTCGCTTGTATCTGAACAACCAACTTCCAAATTCACAACTCGTTGCTAAAGTCAGTCTTCCGTTCGGTCTTTTTCTTTCTTTATTTTGATGTGAGAAAGCATCAAAAATCCACTGTCTCATAGATAGGTAGCAAATGGAAGAGTAAAAGTCGAAAGATAAGAAAGGGATGACATTTTGATATGAACTATCCATGATACACCCAAACTGTGTGTCTAAAATTTCTGAAGCCATCGTTTAGGTGGATCTTTTTAAGGTCACTTCCTTTCAATCATCAAAAATCAGTATTAGAACAATTAGTAGAATATTGCAATGTGTGTAGCCATGTTGAAATATAAAAGTATTGAAAACCTTCGGTATGAAATTTTCCACAAAATAATAAATGCAACTAAAAATAGTTTAGGTATATATAGAATAAATCCACATTTATATTTATTTAATAATTAATTTAAAGAATAATCAAAATGGACACTTTGTCCTAAATGACCTCCAAATACACACACACACACACACATATATCATTAGAACATTGATAATATCTCGGTATAAAGGTTGAATTAGAATTATAAGAGAAAAGTTAACTTATATATAACTTTTGATGATATACATCTGGTGCATCTTAGTTATGCTGTTATATTGGTGCGTCATACTTATGTAGTTATATTTGTGCGTCATACTTATGTTGCTATATCGGTGCGTCATACTTGTGTGGTTATATTTGTGCGTCATACTTATGTTGTTATATTGGTGCGTCATACTTATGTGGTTATATTTGTGCGTCATACTTATGTTCTTATACTGGTGCATTTGAAATTAAGAAAACAATGATAAATAGGTTAGAAATGGAGGAGAGCATAATATCAACAGCTTTCATTACAAAACTTTCCTCCATATCAGAATCGTGCTACATTAATAATTTCAGAGTTTAGTTGCCTCGCTTAGCTGCGTTCGATACAAAAAAACTTGGAGATAAAAATTATCTAAGCTCGAAAACTAAACATTTGATTTTTTTTTTCCTTGAGCTATAGTTCCTAAAGAACCTGGGTAACCTTAGCGATCGTTCCCAAATTTCCATTGTGTAAAGCGTTTCTTCGCCTTTCCTTTATTCCCATTCCAGGTCACCCTACACTCGTCTAACCCTCTATTTTTCTGGGATATTCTATTTTTCTGTCTGATCCTGGGTTGGTTTTTATATTTTTAATTATCCCAGTTTCTTCCATTCTTTCTCCACATCCTTACCATCCAAATCTACTTTTCCTCGTTTTTATGACAAATTCTAAGTCATTAAAGATGATTTCGTGGTCTTTTTTTTAATTCTCAATTTTTCGTTAACCATTTCATAAATTTTCGAAGAAGCTTTTTTTCTGTCTTTATTTCTGCCGCATGTCTTGGCTTTATATAAAACTATAGATTTGATATTGTTCTACCAATAACAAACCGTGAGATAGCAGAATGTCTAAGTTATCTAAAATTATTTCATCAATATCTTCAGGTTTAATAATATGGTTACTTTTCTTTATTCTCCACAAAACTTGGAAGAGTGAAGCATAATATTTCTTACAGACTAAGAAAAATCTCACCACTATTGTCAAAAGTGTGAGAAACACTATTATTAAAAATAAAAAATAATAAAATTCAATAAAAAAGTAAGAGAGTGGGCGTAGTTAATAATGAATCCACAATCCAGTAACAGGTTTTCCGACGACGAACATTTCAGACAAAAGTGTGTAAAAAAGGAAAACTGAAACTAGTACTTTGAGAATTTCTACTATTAACGAAAAAACCAATATATTTCAGAAACCTCTTCTCAATTTTCGTGATTTATTTAATATCATAACCAATTCTAGGTAGTTCTTTATCTTTTCGAGGAAAAATAACTAAGAAAGCATGAGGTTTACCCTTGTGAAAGTACATTTTCTAGCGACGAAAGAAAAAGTAAGGGATTAAACTTCTGTAGTTAAAAGATTTTTTGTCGATAAAAGTGACGAGGGAGGTAAATCCTACATTTAATTACGCGGATCAAAACAGCGATTTATTTTTGACGAATTGATAATTTTTTGGTTAAAACACAGTCTGCTATCCTCTTTTTTAATTGTGTGTTATTGGTTTTAACTTGAAAACTGTGCAGAAATAATTTTAAAATATTTTATATCTTCTTGAAACCGTACCTACCTACGATAAAGAATTTCATTGCAGCAGGAATTACAATACACAATGGATTCCAGCATGTCGAATCATTGTTACCTAATCTTGTTATCTATTATTGTAAAGTATTTGTTATAATAAATATTGCATGTTATAAATTATTATCATTTGTATTTAAAAAGCGTTTTATAAATAATTTGTCAGAAAGAGAGGGTCTTGGAGCATTTGTGTGAACAATATGCGCGAATTACACAAACTTGCCTTCTGCTGTCTATAATGAATATGTATACAATATTATACATTATTAAACTTTTCAAATGAAACGGGGGCTGGTGAATAGACATCTATAATGCGCTTATAAAAATGCTATTATTTCCAATCTAACAACAGAATGATTATAGTGCAATATAAATTAATCCAGGCGTTTATAACCTGTATGTTGCCTGACGAGTCGACTTTTCATTTAAGTTTGCTCTGTCTCAATGCTTTTAAAGTTGTTGAATATTTTTTAACTGCACACACACAAGTCCAGAGGCTCTTTAATAGGATGTTTGTGATAAAGGTGTCTTTACGAAAATTCAAACAATAATAGATATGTTAATGTGCGTAGTAACACCGTTGTTTAAGTCTCTCTCTCTTTCTAAACGACCGCATATTCTTATCTTTAAAGTTCAAGCCATCGAGACGTATTTATCTTTTAATGGGAGATAAGAAGTACAAATGTGCATGTGTGTACAGAAACGTCTGAAAATTAAAATCAAATTTTAATTGAATAAATAAACATCGTCATGCAAAGATAAGATCCGGTATTATGACAATGCTCTGAATTTTCGCGGATTGTCACGTAATTTTTCTGCATACTATTCATGGACCAATAGTTTTTCAATCCAAATTCAATTCAACCATTTAATCCTCGGCTTACACATCTAAGAATGGTTGTTCTTTCGAAGGCACGTTAAGTTATCTGTCCCGCGCCGAACACAAGAAACACTAGATGGCAATCAAATGTTACGAGTGTGTCAACTGTTACGAGTCTCTGTTAATCAACTGTTACGAGTTTCTGTTAATCAACTGTTACGAGTCTCTGTTAATCAACTGTTACGAGTTTCTGTTAATCAACTGTTACTGTTAATCAACTGTTACGTTAATCAACTGTTACGAATCTCTGTTAATCAACTGTTACGAGTGTGTCAACTGTTACGAGTCTCTGTTAATCAACTATTAGGAGTTACCCGTATATAACTCGACATGCATTTGTTCTGAAACCATTTATTAAAGATAATTTTCGTAACACGAATTGAAATTGAATCAATTGGGTTAAAGTTTCAAGCACATTAATACTCGTATTCACACAAATGGAAATAATTCGGTTCAGCAATCAATATCGATGACTTAGTTTCCGATACCTTTTGTCGCTATTTCGTTGGTCACAAGTTAATTAATCAACTCACTAATTAATTAATCATTCGCGCGTTGTGGAAATTTCAGAAATAATCTAAATTGTTTTGTTTTCCAAAACCGCTGTTTGTAAATGGATATGCCATGGGTTGAATTTTTGTCGAGCTTTAAACTTGGTGTTTCTATGACTATTGCAAATTTCGGACAGCGCTGTATTATTTTGAGATTAGTCTCCATCGTTCAACATACATTTTGCACGGACATTGGCCTCGGCGCAGATTGGCATTGGTCAAGATGCTAGATGCTCTTGCGTCATAAAAGATCCAAACAACCAGACAGACAAAGACCTTGGCCGTCAATCGTCAGGAATACGCGTATTCCATCTTCAATTAATTCATCGTTCAATTAAATTTACTATGCCTACTAAGCTATTAAAATTACTACGCCTATAAAACAATTACACTTAGTGCGCCTTGGATTCATTCGCTGTATTATTTTGTAAAATCGTCGAAGAGTCGGAGGTTGTAACTTATATCTCAATGCGGTATTAAAAGGATTCAGAATATTATGATTAACAGAAATGATTAATTCAGCATATTCATCCATAACCAGGTAAAATTATTGATTCATTCATTTTCTAAAAAAATGCAACTCTATTGATCCTAATTGGATACAATTGTGAATTAGAAGATTAAATAAAAGTCCTCAGATTGCCACATATCTCAATTTAAAGCCGAATAGACATGTGTCTTGCACGAATAGGCAGGTGTCTTGAAGACGTCATAAAGAGAGTTTCTGTTGCAAAGAAGTCATTACAAATGGTGTCTGGGCTGCCCAACCAGCTACCATGGTTAGATTCTGTTCCGTATAAAGCCGCCCTTCGCTTCATTAACATGTGTGGCTATTATAAGCTATTCAAATTGTGTGAGGCCATTCCTGTGTGCAGATAATCAGACAACCATCCATACTCACCTTCTCCATGGTTCTCCCTTTTATAGGTGGCGAATCGTGTGCTCCGGCTGGAGTGGCGGATTTATAAAATTGCCGCCCTTAGGCACAGCCTGTACTGCCGCCCCCTCCCTCCTTTACAAAGAAAGGAATATTTGTTAAAAAAGCAGCATATCACACTCTTAGCATTTTAATAGGTGAATAAGATTTTCACGTAGTTATTCAAACTAATAAGATACAACTCGAAATTATTGCTACCATAATCTCCGACTTCGTGAATTCGAGACATTTTTTGAATCCACAATAGTTTTAGTTTGGAATCCTGGAGCCTCTGATGTTTTTACGTGTATTTCGCGTATTTGGGGAAAAAAACACGTACGCATCCTTGTATGAATTTTTTCGTTATCAGTTCAAATTTTTCATTATTCATTCGTTTACTATTAGTATATATAAAAAACGTGTTAAGCCTGGATTTATAAATGGGTACGCTGGGCAAATGCCCAGGGCGCAAAATTTTCAGGGCCCTTTGTCTTTCGATTCTGTAGTTTGTATTTGCAGGCAAGTTAAAGTAGTCGCTTATATGTCATCGCTATTGGGGAAACAGGGTAATAATTAAAAGAAACATTATTTTTTCAACATTGTTGAGTTTGGACAATTTTATGTTTAAGCACATTGATGCCGCCCTCCGATAAGTGCTGCCCCTAGGCCTGTGCCTTGTGTCAAATTAGTTAGAAATTAGTTAGAAATTGTGTCAAATTAGTTTGAAATCCGCCACTCTCAGGCTGTGCACAATGCATATCCTCTGTGATCTAGTAGATCGCTTGCCTGTTACGGGTCTTGTGTTCATAGAAGAATGGCCCCATCCTGGAAATCATTGGAATCATGGAATCATCCTGGAATCATGTTGTTTTTTTGAAAAGAATTCAAAATTTTTAAACGTCATTAATTGAAAATATTATTTAAAACTATGGATTCAACGATGATTATCTAGTTTTCGTTAGTTAGTAATTAGTTGTACTGCTTTTATAGATAACAACTAGACAATGTTTTAATAACGGAAACTCGCGTTCCAAATTTTGTTTATAGATGTCGCTAGCTAACCTCTTTGAAAAACATAAATCGCAAATGAAGTGGAGCTATTGCACGCATTTTTACAAGAGCTTATTTTATTTCTTGTGAATATCCATTGTACAATCATTTGCAGAACAGGAAATTTTAGAAATGAAATCGATGAGAAGTGAACTTCATGTTTTCTTTTAATTGAATAGCTTCATTCCTTGCCTGACTCACCCGCTTGGATGCGAAATTTTTGTCATCTTTAATTCACGTTCTGCCCAAAGAATTCCTTCCCAGTAGCTTCGTATTTCTTCTGTAACAAATTGCTTATCGCACGCAATATTTAAATAACCGCAACCGAGAAATTCCATCGAACAAATACCATAAAAGTATTTATTGCGTGTGTGATAAATATGGAAATTTCAAGATAAACCTCTTTGAAACATATAGGGTTTATTTTTTTAGTTACAGTAGCATAATGCGTGCAACAAGCGAACATGGCAATGTTTCAGGAGATTTTTAAATGTGGTCTGTGAATTTGAAAAAACTTGCTAATTACAAATGACTTCTCTTCACTAGAAATTGACTTAATGTCTGCCCGGAAACCATTTATGTTACTTACTATGTTTACTTACCGTTACATACTATGTTTACCCCTGTACTAAATTTAATTCGCATGCTAAATGCTTGATGATACTGGCTTTGACTAGTAACGTTTAACGAAATTTAACATATAGGAGGTTAAGTCGTAGCCAGAATTTAATTTCGGGGGGGATCCAAATTTTTTACAAAATAACGAATAAAGATGTGTCACCCTTATCGTAAAGAAGAAATATAAATGGATCAGTGGCGTAAGAAAGGGAGGGCTCAGGAGCTGAAGCCCCCCTATTGGATATCAAAACACATTATTTTTTCTCTAAGACCGCATCACATAATCTTCTTTGAAAAAACTTGAGTCCGCCCCCCCAGAATTTCGAATAGCTACGCTACTGAAATATAATAAATTAGACGAAAATAAATGAGGAAATACTAATTTTGCCTTCAGACATAATTGTAATTTTTTACTTGTAGTTTTGCCATCAAAATTTAATTTTGCAGAATACCCCCTTTCAAAGAAAATTGTTTCTATGTTTTTCTTTTTTTAAAATATTTTCAAACTAATAGTCTGAAAAGCGACACCTTGTGGTCAGAATTTTGATAATTCAAGGTTTGAGAGTTTTTCTCCCCTTTGACAAGCTTGATAAGTAAATACATATGCGTATTTCTGCAGTCCTATTAACAATATTGTTTGGGGAGGACCGGACCCTCAGATCCCTCCCCCCCACCTTCTGGATACAGGCATGTAGTAGGTTCACCTTAAAAAGCCCTCGATTTAGTGACTCGATGAAACACAACAACCGATTTAGAAGAACCCAGCAGTTATCGATTGATTGATTGTTTGGCTTTTTTATGGCGCAAGAGCATCTAGGCTATACTGCGCCAATAGCAGTTATCCTATAATTATACAATCGGATGAGATTGGTTCAGCATAACGTTCATTTGAAATAGGATCCCTGTGGTGAGAGATATTTCAAAGTGGCTACAAAACGAACCTACTGTGTAAGTTAATTTCCAACTCATAATTACTGTTCTCGGCTAACATAACCTATTGATTATAAAGTCAGTTAGGCCATTCTATAAATTGCTAATCACAAACCGAATACTTGGAATTGGGAGTGTTTCCTATTTTATATTGCATAATTTGGCGCTTTGTCATTCACGCATTTAATATTCATCAGAAATTGGCCCTACAATATTGAGCTTAATGAATGGGGAATCATTTCTTCTTCTTTCGCGTATAGTTTGTAACTATTGTATATGAAATTTATATCTCGAGGTTCGGCACCAATTAACATAGGCGTACACATAAAGTTTATAAGGGGGGATTACAGGCTCCATTAACGTAACAGAGCTACAATTCCATATATTCTTATGTATATATGAAAAATTTCATTGCAATAGGGGTTATTTGGCGCAGTATAGCCCAGATGCTCTTGCGCCATAAAAAAGCCAAACAATCAATCAATCAATAGGGATTACAAACACTATAAGCACCTTCTGCGTACTGCAGTGCTAGTTATAACATTAATTAGAAAGGCACAGATATTTTGATAATGAGTAAACATTTAACTGAAGAGAAATGTTATTTTTACAAAAATACAAAATTTTGTTTTATTTTTACCTGAGAATTATTTTTTCAAAACATCCCACAAAATTTTCAAATGAAGATTTATTTAATGCATTTTTTATGGCTTGACATTTGTTCCTCTCTCTCTCTTCAGAAAGAAGAAAGCAGTAAGATTTTACGTATAGGAGATTTTATGTGGGGAGATTTTACGTAGCATGAAGTTATATGAGTTATTGTGGTCATTATAAAGTTTTTATGTAGCAAAGCTTCTCTATGAAGAATAAGGTGTTTAAGTTTTATAAGATATAAGCAAACCACGAAGTTTAACACTGATTGAGAAGTCTAAGTTCAATTGAATTGCAAAATTCTTATTATATCACCTTCTCTAATTTCTTTCACTAATAGCTCTCTGGATAATCCCCGCCATTGAACTGTTCCCTAGATAGAGAGTTAGGGTCAAAGTCTTTTTGATTTTATTCTCGAACAAAGAGTAATTACGTTTACAGGAGGAATAATCAAATTTACTCCTCGCGAGTACTTTCCAAGTCTTTTTTCGAGTCCTGTTTTTTTCCAGAAGCTCTAAGATTATACTATACAGGTAATTTTTATTGATTAATTTTCATAATTATTTTATATATAATAAATAATGTATATTTATTTTTTCAATAAATTTTATTCATAAATTTCTCTTCTATTTTCAGAGCTCGTTTACTAAAAGTATAAATTCTGTTTAAACTTCATTTGATATCAGATATACGCCGCATCCATTTTATTATTTAGTTACCAATATTTTTAGCTTAATTTTATTTAAATAATTTAACAACTCTAAATAGTTTGCTTAAGTTCACTGTTCAAAAATTGAGTTGAATGACAATAAATTTACATATTTATTCTGAGCGTTTGTGATTTTTTTTTTGAACATGAGAATTATAGAAGAATCCAGTTTGTAATTTTGCAAATTTCTTTCATTATTTAATTTAATGGATCAAATTCCGATTACATTTTTTATGTGTGCTTAGGTCTGTAATTATTTTTATTTACTAATAAAACAGTAGCAACTTATTTATAAGTAAAGGCAACGTTATAAGCATAAATAAAGTTTGCTTAAAACGTTGTCTTTAATTATACATCTAATTTGAATAATGCTACGTCAAAGTATCTTACATAGTAGCATCAGAATTTACTATTCATATACACCCTATAACAAAAAAAATCGACGCACCAAGAGGGAATTGTCCGATAAAAATTGGTGGATTTGAAGAACATACATAGAAAAAGAAACGATTAAAATTTCAGAATAACTGAATGATTTATTGCAGAGTTTGACCGTTACAAAGGGAGGAAGTCAATAAGGCGTTGGTCCACCTCTGGCCTGGATGCAAGCTGTCACCCGGCGTGGCATAGACTGATAAAGATCCCGGATGGTGTCCTGCACAATTTCTTGCTAAATTGTCTCCAACTGTCGGGCTAAATCGTCAACATTCCGGGATGGTTGCAATTGCTTTCCCATAGCATCCCAAATGTGCTCTACAGGAGAGAGATCAGGAGACCTAGCTTTCCAAGGAAGTGTTGGGCAAGCTTGAAGACAATTCATAGCAACACGTGCCGTGTGCGGCCGGGCATTGTCTTGTTGAAACGTAAGTCCAGGGTGTCGCAAAAGGAACGGTAACACAACCGGTCGTAGAATGTCGTCTACGTACCGCTGTGCTGTAAGTGTGCCAGAAATGACCACCAAAGGGGTCCGGCTATCAAAGGAGATGGCACCCCAGACCATAACGCCCTGTTGTGGGCATGTGTGGCGTGCGATAGTAAGGGCAGGATCCCCACGCTGCCCTGGACGTCTCCAGACACGTCTGCGGTTGTCGTCACAGGACACAGTTGGAAACGGGACTCGTCACTAAAGACTATACGTCCCCAGTCAGCGCAGTTCCAAGTTGATCGAGCCCGGCACCACTGTAATCGGACTTGACGGTGTAAAGGCGTGAGAGGTAAGCGGCGTAACGGTCTGCGCGAGCGTAAATTCCGCTCTCTCAGTCATCTGCAGAGGGTCATGTTGGACACATGTGTGCGGGCCACACGTTGGATAGTTGATAACGACGAATCCGGTGCTGTGACAGCTGCTCTGACAATCGCTCTGTCTTCCCGTTCTGTTGTGGCCCTAGGTCGACCGCTGCCGTCCCGACGCTGACATCTGCCGTTGTTGACCCACTCTTGCCAGCACCGTCCAATCGCCGCATCGCTTCGACCCACATGTCCAGCGATTCTTCGATTCGTCCAACCAGCCTCTTTCAATCCGATAGCACGACCTCTTTCAAACTCTGACATATGCTCGTAATGAGCACGAATCTTTCGGCGAGGCATTGTTACAGTCGACGTAAGATATCCGCAGTCAAAATGCAACAGAAATTTTGACCACATATTGAGAATCGCTCCTTATATACACCTGCTGAATGCGCAGTTCCGATGCACTGGAGTTCCCGCTATTCATTCATTGGACACCAAATTTTAATCATTTGCATGTTCGGTCAAAATGTCTTTGCATACGAAATTTCATTACAATCGGACAACTCCTTCTTGGTGAGTGGATTTTTTTGTTATAGAGTGCATTATTGATGGTAATCTTATATAGGAACACAATTTAGCACGTACAGTCGAACTCGATTTTATTGATCATGAATGGATGACAACATTTCTTGCTATATCCGGGATCTTATTAAAACCAGTTCACTATCAAAATAAAATAAAGAAAAACTCGTTTAAAAATTTAAAAGGGATACTATCATTTATCTATATACTATCACATGTAAATGTATTAAGTACATGTATGTAAACTGTATTAAGTACATGTATGTAAACTGTATTAAGTACATGCATGTAAACTGTAGTAAATACATGCATGTAAACTGTCTTAAGTACATGCATGCAAACTGTATTAAGTGCATATATGTAAAATGTATCAAGTACATGTATGTAAGAAGTATTAAATACATGTAAAACGTATTAAGTATATGCATGTAAACTGTATTAAGTACATGCATCTTAAACTGCATTGAGTACAGTGTAGGGTAACCAAGTTACATGTCTCCATGGTGCATACATTGCTCACTCTGGGGCCTGAAAATGGCTGTGGGATGACACCACAAAACGTACCCCAAAGCAGCCATTTAGTATTTGAAGGGTGGGTTTGGCAAAACATCATGTTCCTGTGCCTTTTTGTTTTTAAATTAACAAATATATACGGTGAGTCATAGAGTTTCTTATGAAATATTTTCGTGTGCGATCGTATTTTGTATATTACAGCTAAGACTTTAACGATGTTAGTAGGTTCCCTGTTTGAGTGGTTTTCGCAGTCCTAGTACAGAGCATTTTTATTGTTATTTTGCCAGGTTTGAATTCAAGATCAGGAAGGCTTTGGGTGAGGCATCTTTAACTTACAAATTGGTATACATGCCGCAGTTAAAATCAGGGACATATGCCGCGCGTATTCTTTCGGATGTTAATTTTAATTTTTTGAATTTTTTGTTATTTTGCGCCAAATGCCGTTAAATATAATCGCAAATCCTAGTCAAATGTCTCCAATTTAATTATAATTTTCTTTTCTTACAAATCCATAAAAATATCATCAAAGTTTTCAAAAAATCCGCCAAATTCATGAAAAAAGGCTCTCCAAATTCGTTTTTTGCCACCATTATTGCGACGAGAAACATGGAATAAACATGAACTTGAGTCGAAAGCATAAGACCTTGTGGATTCACAGCCATCCACGAGTAAAGGTTTGCCTGAAAAGAATATTACAATTCCATCGAAATATTTGCATGCAATATCTCCAATTTCAAAACTAAATAAAGAAAAAAGGAAAGGCAATGAAGAAATAGGCACTTGTCTTAACCATTGCAGAAAACAGAAGACCGTTAAAAGAAAGATTGGAGAAGAAAGTTGGAAAAGAAAGAAATAGAAATAACTAAAGAAGGTGGTTAGATTATGAATCAAATAGTCATAGTACTAGTTATAAAGTTAGTGATGTCTCTGGGTTTGATTCCATTGCAATAGAGAAAGCCAGAGTTAATCCTAATGCGATGCGTAAAAGAAAGGAAAGTGAAGCTGGGTCATCACAAACTTTGGATGTGAATACATGCAATGAATATGAAGAAAATTATTATCACACAACTGAAGATGCGAATGGTTACGTTGTGCTATATGTAAGCGATGGCTTCATGCAGAATGTACGATTTTCGATGAGTTTTGTGCCGACTGTGGGAGAGAGAGAGAATAGATTAAAAAATTAGTCCAGCCTATTTGAAAAAAAAAGTAATTCATTTATGTCATTATTTTGTCCATGTTTGTTCCGATTCTGAAAATGAGTTCAAAATAAAAACAGCAGATGTTTTTTAAATTTATTCAATTTTTATGTTTTATAAAATCGCAATTTCAGTTATTCTATTTTTTCATAACATAGTTGTTGAAGAAACGTATTTGATAGGAAGTAAATTCATTTACTATACGAAGCGCGGCAAGCCTCATGGTGCGGCGTAACACCCGACACACTCGGCAGAGATGCCGCAACGAAGGGTGTTAAAAAATAAATTATAGCGGCTTATTGAATTTTTTGTAAATTATATTTTACTAATATATATGTTTCTTAAAAGTGTATCGATTATTATGACTAAGTAAATTTCATGTTTGTGCGCCATGGGTCTCAGAATATCGATTTTAAAAAAAGTGAGGCATGTAACCCGGATTTACTCTATGTAAACTGTATTAAGTACATGCATGTAAATTCTATTAAGTGCATGCATGTAAAATGTATTAAGTACATGTATGTAAAACGTATTAAGCACATGTATGCAAGATGTATTAAGTACATGTATGTAAAATGTATTATGTATATGTACGTAAAAAAGATTAAGTGCATGTATGTAAAATGTATTATGTATATGTACGTAAAAAAGATTAAGTGCATGTATGTAAAATGTATTAAGTGCATGTGTACAAAATGGATTAAGTGCATGTGTGTAAAATGGATTAAGTACATGTATGTAAAACGTATTAAGTACATGTATGTAAAATGTATTAAGTACATGTATTAAATACCAGAATTTTACGTATTTTCGCCATATTGTAATGCTATTATGTAAACTGATGGTAAATCCCCATTGAACAATTCAAGATTGTTTATAGCTTGAGTCTCAGTAACAATTCAGGAATAGGAATATTGGATATCGTAACTTAAAAAAGAAAGCTTAGTTGGTTTTTTTTTGTATAAAAGGAAGGATAATATAATCTTTAGTCAACAGCGTACGAAGATTGATCAGGGCTATTAAAATTTTGACCAGTATGAAAATTTTACTAGTCACAATTTTTAGTCTCGGCCAATAAAAATTGAGAAGGAAAATTTATTAATGTGATCGCTATAAAAAGTTTTTTTCTCACAAAAAAAGCATACTCTTGCATATGCTGAACGTAGCCGAACAAATGTTTTATTTTCTCTCGTTAGAAACTGTTTATCCTTATAAACAATCTTGATATAATCGATTAGACTGTAAAATTAAAATTCGCAAATGAAAATTTAAAGGATGTGAGAATTAATATTCTTATTTAAATCTACGTTTTCTTCATCGACATTAATTTCTGAAATTAGTTTCAAATTTCTGAAATTACGTTATCATCCAACGAAGTTCTAAAACGTGAAAATAGGAAAATACACATTATAACTATCGGGAAAAAATTAGTCCCATAATCGGTCTTCTTGGAAACTTTAGACTTTTAAAATCCCTGGAACATGTAACTGACATTATTTGACAAAAGAGACAAGCCTAGTTTAAAGCCTCAACACCGAAGACAGAAAGTGATGCTTAGAGAGCTGTCGAAATTTGTTGTAGGAACATAATTTTCAGAGAGTATAATCTATACCGAAACGCTTTTCAGTTTGTTTAAATAAATTTTAGGACGGAAAAATATTTTCTATTTTAAAATAAAATTCAGGAAAATGCAATATAAATTAAACACAAACTAATAGTTCTGTTCTGGCATCATATATTTTTTAGAAGTACGATATTTATTAATAAATCAATCAAATTTTTATTTCACGTATGAAAAAATTACGTCGTACATTCTCCATCTTGTTGTTCTTCTTTTGATTTTTAATTTTGTGTCGAAGAACTTGCTCTATGATTTCACTTTTAATACAATAACATCCCAAAGGCAATAGCATCTGAATATGCATGTTGATTCAGTACTTGATGTTAAAGTTTTCCACTTATACATTCTATATTCCTCTTAAAATTGTTCTCGAATACACGCTATGATTCCTTTAAAATGTTCCTCTTTTACACCTCATGTTCCACTTAGAATGTTCCTCTTATATTCGCAACATCTTTCTTTTCTTAATTCTGAGTCTGACAGTATTAACTTTACCGGCTCTGAAATATTTGCAACTAAAAATTTAATACAAATATATTTAAATTTTGTATCAGAATCATGTAAATTTGCGCATATTGACAAGAAAAATGATATTTCAGTTATATTTAGAAAATTATAAACACATTAATGACAAAGTATGATATATTCTAATTATTTTTATTTATATTAATAATTATGCAATATACATACACTGAAAAGACAAATTATTATATACACCTGCAATGTGATCATGTAAATGAGTACGACAAAAACCAATGACCTGCAAGCAGCCGGCTAACATCAGTGCCATATTGTATAAATATCAAGGTGTCAACGGACACGCCAACGAATCTTAGTATGGGTAAAGGCAGCGATGTAAGTGAGTTTACTTGCTGACAAATTGTCGGCACTCGCAAGTTCGATGTCAGCAACAACCGAATTCCCGAGTATGTCGTGAAGTACACGGAGCAATAGTGCCGTACAGTACTGTGACACGGGCTTACCAACAGTACCTCAAAAGCGGAAAAATTGGTCTGCAAAATATCGCCGTACAACAGCGATTGACGCTTAGGGGGCTCGAAGACTCAGTTCTATCGTATCTATGGGAAGAAAAGGATTACGATAGATTTTAATACATGTGCTTCATCCAGAGTTTGCAAAAGAACTGTTCTTCGGCGATGGGCGTAACTTGGCTATAACAACCGACGTCCATTTCGGGTTCCACTGCTAACGGCAAGACACAAATTGCTACGACTGAAATTGGCCAAACCGCAGAGCCGCTGGACGGTAGACGATTGGAAACCTTTCATCTGATCCGATGAATCAAGATTCCAACTGCAACAGGTGGATGACAGAACCAGTGTGTATCGTCAACTGCACGAAGCACAACATCCTTCGTGTCAAACAGGCGTTTTACAGTCTGTAGTGACGGTGTAACTGCCTGGGGTATCTTCACTCCATTATGCGCATGTTATTCCCACAGAACGATGCGCTCTTTCAAGCGGATAAGGCCCTACCCCAGCAATGAGGTTGGAACACTCACCTGGACTCCAAAGAACTCAGAAATATATCCTCTCCAGTACGTATGGGGTGAGTTACAACTGTTTCTTCACCCTTTAGACTCGCCACCATGCTCTGTGACGTATTTGAGGAGGAAATTTTAGGACTGCTGGGCGAGAATAGCACCATCACGCTTTCAGACCCACATTAAATCCCTTCCTAGGCTTATTTCTGCCTTTATTCATGCAAAAGGTGGAGTAACGCTTTATTGCTTGTGTATAATAATTTGTCTTTTCAGTGTACATTTTATAGTCGAAGCAAAAGCTTTCTTCTTAAATAATTTCATTATAAATAATTTATGCGAGTGTAATTGATCTGAAACCTTGCAAAAGATTAATAAAAGATTGAAAAGAAATATGTCAATTACATCGAGAAAGAGCCTTGCGTTCCTTAACCGTGTCTGAATTATATGAGAGATAGAAATATTTATCCCGATTTATTGTGGCGGTAAATCTTTCACCAATATATTTTCGGTGAAGTATTAAAGTTTAAAATATTTTCCGGTAAGGTATTTTTATCCGCAATACAAAAAAAAGTTTTTTGACAACATCTGGCGTCGAATTCTCCCTCTCCCTTTTTTGGAATAAACTAATTGGATTTCTAATGTCGGTATTTGGCATACACGTGATTTAAGTGCAATTTTGACTAAAGTTCAAGTTGGACCAAGGATATTTACTTTTAAATATAGTAAAATCAGGAGCATTATATTTCCTAATAGGCAAGAATGAAGCGAAATCATTTACAGAAATAGTATCATCATTTACAGAAATAAATTAAAATCATTTACAGAAATAAATTAAAATCATTTACAGAAATAAATTAAAATCATTTACAGAAATAAATTAAAACCATTTACAGAAATAAATTAAAATCATTTACAGAAATAAATTAAAATCATTTACAGAAATTTAAAATCATTTACAGAAATAAATTAAAATCATTTACATTTACAGAAATAAATTAAAACCATTTACAGAAATAAATTAAAACCATTTACAGAAATAAATTAAAATCATTTACAGAAATAAATTAAAATCATTTACAGAAATAAATTAAAATCATTTACAGAAATAAATTAAAACCATTTACAGAAATAAATTAAAATCATTTACAGAAATAAATTAAAACCATTTACAGAAATAAATTAAAACCATTTACAGAAATAAATTAAAATCATTTACAGAAATAAATTAAAATCATTTACAGAAATAAATTAAAATCATTTACAGAAATAAATTAAAATCATTTACAGAAATAAATTAAAATCATTTACAGAAATTATATCATTTACAGAAGGAGCGACATAGGTAGATAAATTCATTCACTAAACAAATCGTTAAATGATTTTACACGCTCGTTATAAGCTGTCAAAATCGTTCATTTTACATTTTCACTGTGCAGTTTTCAATATTTCTAGAAGGAAAGGCATGTTGTATCCCTAGATCTATAACCTTCCAATTTTCCAATTGCATTTCTATTGTGCGTTTTCGATATAAATGTAAATGATTTTTATAATACATGATGTTCATAAATTGGAAACTCACTAAAATCTCCTCCCGGAGGCTTGTTGGTTCGAATCCAGAATGGGGGCGACCTCCCCTTTTCTACAAAAACAAAAAAAGCTCTAGTTTGAGCTAAATATACGTGGGTGGCAAACATTATTGTATAATAAATTCCCCCACGAAAAACTCACAAAAATCTCGCCCCGGAGGCTTTTCTGTGTTGACCATATTTGGCAATTGTATTATCCCCCGTGAAAGCTAATATCATACATAAATTCCTTTTGCGAGTTCCTAACTTATGCTATAACAAGAAAACAAACAGCTAGAATAAAACGTTTTCTATAGTATATTCACTATTTCCAAAAGATAAGTTTTGAGAAGCTAGTAAATTTTAAGATGTAAACCCTTTGATTCCACACATCAATTCTCAAATTAATTTCCACTCAAACACTGGTGGCCTCTCTTTCCCAACAGTTGATATGGTGTCCATAATTCACGTGTGTATCTCTTCAATATCAGTACCTACAGTTTTGAACACAATGTTCTTGATATATCGTTAAAAAAGTTGGAAAGGTGTGATATTCGGCGACCGTGGAGGCCAGGAACACGATTGGTTTTGCCATGCACATCGCATTGGAAATTTGTCATCGAGAAAATCCCAAACTGAGAGTGTGATAGTACTCCGGCTTGTTGGAAACTTTCCTCTGATTGAACTGCTTATACCTCAGGTTTTGCGAAATTTTCCATCATATCACGATATGCCAATCGTAATTTTTATTAACTTACCGTCTCTTCGATGCCCACACCATTCATTTGTCGTATATGCGAAGAAGAATTTTTCGGGCATTTGAACATTGTGTAGGAAATCGTTTAACCTTAGCTATGTTTATTTTTTCACCATTAAGGCATAAATTAATAACAGTAATTTTGGGACACCCTGTATAACTGGACACGATTAATATTTCCCTTAATTCTTATTTATTGGGACATATTATGAATTAATATATATCAATTATTCCTGTGCCCTGGTTTTCTAGTAGGTTAAGGCATTTTGGTTCATACGGAAGATTCCTGAATCCTGGCCAAGATGAGGTCTTTTTTCTTCTTTACAAAAGACTTTTCTTCTTTACAAAAGACTCTTCTTCTTCACAAAAGACTCTTCTTCATTACAAATAATTCTTCTTATTTACAAAATACTCTTCGCCTTTACAAAAGACTTTTTCTTTACTAAAGACTCTTCCCCTTTATAAAAGACTTTTTCTTCTTTACTAAAGACTCTTCCCCTTTACAAAAGACTTTTCTTCTTTACAAAAGGCTCTTTTACTTTACAAAAAACTCTTGTTCTATACAAATGACTTTACTTGAGTTCAGACGTGAAGGTAAGAAATATCAATGTGTATTCATTAAACTTCCATTGAAATTGCTTGTAAATATAAAAGAATGATAAAATGGTTCATAGATGTACAGAAAGTATCCTACAACGAATACTAATAAAATTAGCTACTACTGTGCAAGATTATGCGAAACCACTCAATATAGTAGCAACCGAAGTAAGCTTTAAATGATTAATATAGGGAATATTTTTCCCCAAAATTTATTAAGATTTTATTCATAAGCTTCCTCGGTACCAAAATTTCAATTTTTCTCTAAATTTGGTTTAACAAAGCCCATAAACAATATCGTATAGTTAAATTACTATGCAGGGAGCTGAGAAGAAAGAGATAAAATTTTTGTATATAGTAAGAAAAATTATAATAAAGAAAGACAAAATGTTCTAAAGACTAGCATCATGAGGAAACGAAATGTCATTACAATCAAATATAATCAGAAATTTAAAGAAAGAAAGAGGCAAGAAGAGAAGAAAATGATAAGTGAAATCCGGTAACAGGTTTTCTAAGAAGTTTCCAGAAAACACTGAATAAAAAGCAGAAATCTGAAAATGGTACTTTCAGATCTCTGCTTTTTAAGTAAAACACAAACACACTTTAGAAATCTTCGATATTTTGCAGTTTGCTTTTTAGTTTTATGACCAATTCTCGGAATTTCTTTTGATTTTTTGTAGAGATAAACAAGAAAAGCATGAAACTAAAGTGCGTAAACATACATTTGACGGAAAAGCAGCAAAAACTATGAGTTCATATTGATTTAGTTAAAGGATTTTATCGACTTTAAGCCGAGGCGAATGCATTTACAATTTTCACAAGTAAGCAATAATTTCGTATTTTAGAGTGAAGCTGTGTTCGTTAAAATACATATTGGTTTGTTTTTGCTAAATAATTTATCACTAATAAATTTCACAATTTACACACTAGAGAAATAGGCTAATTTTTAAGCAATGCCTTGAAGTCTTTGCAAAATCATTGTATATTTATATTTCAACGTTCACAAACAAACGTGAGCCTTCAGGTAGTTTCTTGCACATAGCAATTTAGTACCTCACAAAATCCGATTTGAAATAAATAGTAATTTATAATTGTACCATCAGATAGAAATTAGAAATACGTAAATTGCCTGGAAAAGACTACATACTACAATATTTTCTTCAACATCACTTAGAGACTAAAACGCCAACGAATCTCTCTAGATTGAATCTCTCTCCTGCGGAGGGTAATAATACCTTAACACCTTTACATACGGAGAAAGAGAGCGTTGTTTCCTGTCCTCATTCGTCTAGCGGTCCAAGACACTCCGGGCTAAACGGAGGGACCCTGGTTCGAATCCAGGATGGGGAAAGCGTCTCTTTTTCTCCAAAAACGAATAAAGCTCTAGTTTGAGCTGTAATTAATACGTGGGTGGCAGAAATTATTGGAATCTATAATGTTGCAAAGTATTTACAAATATTCCCGAGTTGTTTGGCAATGGAAAAGCATCGCATCGGGAAGAGCGTCTTACATAAAATCGTTGTTCATTTCGCAATTCCTCTCAGTATCTTAAATCTGTAAATAAATGTCACGCTATAGTGAAACTTATAAACATCTTAGATGTACCGAACTAATATAAATAACGAATTTAGAATCAAAATGAAAAAACATAATCTTCGTAATTACGACTATTTTTATCCCGCATTTAAAGACTCAGATAGTTAAGTTTCATACATCTACAATGCTTGAATTATTCACCCATGGCAGGATTCTCTATTAAGCAAAGTGAGCACACGCTTAGTGTATCAAGGAAAGTGGAGGGATACGAATCATACGATTCAAAGCTTTAAATGTTGCTGCTGAATCAAATTACACGACAAAGGTTTAAAATTAATATATTTTCCCTCATGATGATTTCTAGATGTTATCCGTTATTCAAAAAGAAAAAAAAATAACAGCCGAATGAAAAATATTACAAGAAAAATAGAAGACATTTTTTAAGGATAAGTTTGGAGTATTTTATGATGAAAGCAAAAATAGAGATGAAACTATTTTTCGGCGACTGGATGGAAGTTTGTTACGAAGAAGAGGATTAAACAATTTTGGGACTTATGACAAACAAAGAAGCTTTTTAAGAACTCGAAGAAGGAAAATGCTTAAACATTTCGAGTTCTTTCTTTTAAAAGAAAACTAAAGGATTTAATGAATTACGAATTCCAACTTTTCGCACAATGAAACGATATGCTTC
This sequence comes from Dysdera silvatica, assembly GCA_006491805.2. Lineage (NCBI taxonomy): Eukaryota > Metazoa > Arthropoda > Arachnida > Araneae > Dysderidae > Dysdera > Dysdera silvatica. Next base: position 123,238,564 of record QLNU02015270.1, read on the forward strand.
TTAATGTGAGATTAATAAAAATTGCAATCAGAGCGAGATTAAAGATGTTATGCACATAATCGAATGTTATGGGGACAAATTGTGGTTTGTTGTACGTCTCAAAAACAAATAAAAGCAGTTCTTAAACTGGAAAATTTAGTTTAAAATATAATTTTTAAAGGAAAATCTGAGTTTATTTGACAATCCTTTATTTAGAATTTAACATCGTTGTTCAACAACTAAATAATTAGAAGAGAGTTGTCATTTCGCATTCTTATTTCAGAAATTTTCAATTTCCAACTGAACACACGAACGAAAGAAAGAATTTGCTGTTAAACAGGAATAATAAATTTAAACTCAAAACAATTTATTTTAAACTTTCACAACAAATAGTGTTACAGTAAGATTGACGTTGATAATGAAACCAGTGTTCAATTGTAACTCGAGATCTTGGCTATTTCACATTCTCTTTTTTGTTGCAAGCTCTCACGACGATCCTTCGATTTAAGTCCTTCTTGGAAACGGAATGAGGTGCCAATTCTCTTTGGCTTTATTTTCGAGCAGTTAAGAACTCATCATTTTCACGGGAGACTTAATCAGATTTCCATCTCCTGAATCTTTTTCTACTTTCATGCTTGGAACTTGCTGATGCACCTAATTTTTTATTGATTAACTTCCACGAAGTACGACACTCCGTTCTATATTTTCGCTTCAACAAATCCGATTCTAAATTAGGCTTTGCCCTTAAACTTATAATTCCTTCGTCTTTTGTTCCATTAACCCGGGTTCGACTCCCAACCAGCGCCGTAACCGGGCGGGGGGGGGGATATGTCCTTGACCAAGGGGCGAAAGATTATTTAGCAACGCTCCAGCACCCAACTACGCCAAAAAATGAACACTTGCAGACTCACTGCTCATTATAGTTCAGGGGTTGTTACCCTTGTTCAGTAGCATATCAATTTAAAAGTCATGGGGGGGGGGGCTTAAGCGCCTTTAAAGAAGATTTTGTGATACGGCCTATGGTAAAATAATATGTGTTGAAATCCATTAGGGGGCTGGGCCCCTGAGCCCCTTCATCTTCTATGCCATCCCTCTGGTTTCCTTGAACAAATCTTGTGAAAAATTAGGATTCCTTGGCAAAATATAGGTTGATAGCCCTACAGTGGCGCAGCCGTGACGAATTCACCTATCGTATCATTAACCTGCGTTTGATTCCCAATGGTATTGTGAAACGTGTTATTTTTCTGCGAATCGTTGTCCAGGGGGTTCAGTCCCCTTGGCAACAGGGGTTTGTATTCCTCGGCGAACTATAGATTCCAGCGCAACATGACATCCGTTATCCTTACACAGTGAAAACACAAACAAAAATTTTAGAGAGAGAAAAGCATTAAACCTTTAATAATGATAATTTATTCCCGATAATATATAATAATAATATTTAATTTGTAAGACCATATATTATGTTTACATACCACAACTATTCATTCATTTATTGTTTTTATATTATTATTATACTTCTACTATATATTATCATATTTATTTATTATTTAAATGTGATAGGCATCATGTATATATTAATCCAATGTGAGCATAATTAACTTTAGATTATTTAACATTATACATAACATGCAAGTAATAATTCTATACGTTACATTTTCTGTTTAAAATTATCATTTAATTTAATTACCAATGACGAAAATATGCAATAAGTAAATGTTGAAAATTCTCAGTAAAGAAATGAAAAAAGAGCAGTACCGAAGAGAGTAACGAGGCTCTCTTCCCAGTATTTCCAGTAAAATGAGAGAAAGAGAGAGAGTTCATAATGTGTACGACGAGCGCCTAACATGTAGTAATTAGACATACTACCACCAATAGTAAATTTCTAGGTAGCAAAATTTTAAATTTAGCTCAAATTACCTTTGTAGTGCCTTCTGATTAGATCATGCTATGCTTACAAGGTTAATGTATATTTTAACACGTCCTTATTATCTAAATATAATATAAATAATTTTATTCAACGGCGCGATATACAGTGGTTGTTGATACATCCGTTACGACATCATTGTCACGGTATAATTTAAATTTGTTTAAATTTGGAGAATATGGAAAATAATAGGTCAGAAATGGAGGGGAGCAGAAAGCAAAAGCTTGGCGGAGAACCTAGAGAACTTAAAATAATAAAACTTAAATTTTTCTACAGAGTAAAGAATTTTCTGCTTAAAAAGGATAAAGAAGCGAAAAAGACTATCATTATAAGATAAAAAAAACGCCGTAAAAATTGTGATTGGAGAAAAAGAGAGGGGTAATGGTGAGTGAAATCTAGTAGCAAGTTTTTCAAAAAAATTTCAAAAACGAGTGTATAAGAAATGGAAAACTAAAACTGCTACTTTTAAAGTTTCTACTTTTAACGGGAAAAACAAATACAGTTGGAAAATCTCTGTTATTTTCTTGATTTATTTTGTCTTATGACCAATTGCTGGAATTTCTTTGGATTTTGGAGAAGAAAATTAAGCGCACAGGAGGCTTAACTGTGTGAAAATACATTTGGCAGCAATGAAGCAGAAAGTGGGGATCAAACTGCTGTATATGGGGGATTTCTCTTTTGTTGTTCTAAGTAATGAGAAATGATTTGGGGATCTTTATCCGTATGGGAGTTCAAGCGGCAATTTACAATTACTCAATTAACAATATTATATGTTAATTAAACATTTTTCCAAGAGGCTGGTTTTATACATGTAATGATACTCGCACATGATAGTACAAATAAAATGGTATTATTCATCTTATACGTAAAAATTCCGACACCCACGTTTATTAGCTCAAGCTAGAGATTTTTCTTCTATGACAAAAAGCTCTAGTTTGGGCTAATAAACGTGGGTGTTGGAATTTTCACGTATAATTATTTTCCACGAAAAAACACAAAAACACAAAAAAAAACTCACTTCACTATGTGGAAATGGTGTTATCCCTGACAAGGTAATAATGTCTTACAATTCTTCATCTTGCAAAATTAATTTGATGGTAAAATATGCATATCAATAATGCATAGTTTATGGGAAAAAATCAAATTTTTAATGCTACGTGCTATTCTATTGAATTTTAATTTTTGTGTTTACGAACTGGAACAAATAAATTTACTATTATTAATATTTCAGAATTAGGAATCAGTTAAAATAAGTATTAAAATAAAGTACGTTAAAATAGTTTATATGAAAAATATTAAATTTTTAATGCTACGTGCTATTCTATTGAATTTTAATTTTTGTGTTTACGAACTGGGACAAAAAAATTTACTATTATTAATATTTATTATTTCAGAATTAGGAGTCACTTATTTAAAATACACAGAGTTTTGTGAATTATTTATCATTAGTAAGTTACAAAACTTAACTTAGCAAAAGGCCCAGACATATTTTATGGCATCGTGGATAAATCGTGCGTTCCTATCGCGAAAGAATTCATTTTAACAAAAATTATAATATGTAATAAATAATCAGGCCTTGTTGAATCGTCGTTGGATCATTAAAACTGTTATTGGAATAAATATGATAATGGATCTATAATTAGCTTTCGACGACTTAAAAAATGCTCCTGAAGTAAAGCATTTGGGAGTATGGATTTACACTACGTCGGAATCACATGCTCGTCTTCCAATGAATGCATATTAAATATGATTAATAAGATTTTGTAAATGGTGCAACGTATAATTGGGACTGTCTTCAAAGGGTACGCGCTGTGCACGCCGCGTACTCCTAACAAATTTTGAAAAATACCAAGTACGCGTCGCATACTTTCAAGGTCTCAAAAAAGTTTTCGTATTTGCTGGTTTTTGGACAACTTTCAACAAAGTTCAGCCTTTTTTTTTTCTAGTCATTTACAAACTTGAATGAAAACAAATGAGGAAATGAGGAAAAAAACCTTGGACCCACCAGTCCTTACAATAATATCCCGCGTACAGCCAGGAAATAAATGAAAAACTGATGAAAGTGGTAACTGCCACCTTGGGCTTGGATAGACGATAGACGACCAGTCAAATGCCAGTTAGGCGAGGCTGTGGCTTCACCAAATCCATTAACCCCACAATTACAATATCCTTTAATTAAGACAGCACCGCATACTCTCAATAATTTTCTTCAGGACAGCCCTGTATATAATAGAAGATTCCGTGAGATTTCGAGAACTACTGTTCCCTTTATCAAGCAAAACGTCGAGAATGTATAAATATCCTGTATTTAAACCTATGGTTTTTATTTAGTTTTCCCAAAGAAATTCCGCACTCTGGTTCTTTCTGAACTTTTATCCCGGTTTTTTCCTTCTTGAACTATACGGGGTCTGTGCCCGACGATGGGGGAAAACCGGGATAGGTTTTTTATGGAAAAACCTGGGTGCAAGACTTCTCTGGAAAAACCAAGAACTGGGTATATAAATACATTCCTCTTTTCTCGTCACTTCGCTTAACAAAGAGAACATTAGTTCTCGAAACGTTTCGAAATCTTTTCCTATACGTTAAATTAGTGACACCATTTTACGAGTTAAGGTAAATTCCGATTAATCGTTGCGTTCTTTTTTTATAATGAATAGGTCTAAAATGTTTTATATGATTCGTCTTTCCAAATGGTGTTCAATTTTATGATCGAAAAAATGATTCAATTATAAAAAATACTAAATTCCCTCGACTATACAGCGCTCTTATTGCATTTTAATTAATCGAGGTATTTGTATGTTGCGGGTTCAACTTTACTTCAGTTTAGTAGTTGAGGGAGTTTTAATTTCGAGTTCCGCTGCTTAATAGGTTATTTGAAATGATAATACTTTCAAGCGGATACAAAATCAGCAATAGGTATATAAATATCCACTAGCCAATTGAGGATTCTCGCTTTGGTGTGATCGCACATTTGCGGCTTTGGACGGGTGATATGATGTTAATTTATCTTTTTTATTTTCACAAAGAAAACATCTAAAGTATATATAAATATATCAACAGAAAGGTCAAAAATTTAAATAAAATTTTATCTGGATGAACGAATAATGGCATATGGATATAAGACAAATATATGTTTAGTAATTATAACAACTCAATATCTGAAGATTCCGATTTAGATTTTGGATATTATCCTGAAAACTAAAGATTATGCTACAGCTTGAGTTCAAACGTTTATGGTCGGTGGTTTAGCCAGCTAACAATGGCTATTCTTTATGAGTTACATCACGCTCTTGGTCCTGTCTCATCTACTGAAAAACATCACTCGCAGATTCAACCAATCCCAATGAGAATTATAACTGACCATTCATCCATCCATGAATAATTCTTTTGAAGCACTCTTTGAGGCATTAATTTATGAAGTAAATAGTTGGCGAAAAGCACTGTGCAAAGTATATTAGTAAGTAAAACATAACCAATCACAGTTATATATTCAAAAAACGTTTACAATTGTTTCTAAGGATAAATCCTCCTTCTTCAGAACGAAATCTTTCGTTCAGACTGTAAACAAATATTCGTTTTGAAGAAGAGGGATATATCCTTCGAAACAACTGTAAGCGTTTTTCAAATATATAACTGTGATTGATTATGTTTTACTTGCTAATATATTAATTGTATGATGCATCGAATGGGAACACTCCTCATGCATGGAGATAATGATAC
>QLNU02015270.1:123244286-123269789 GCA_006491805.2 Dysdera silvatica
TATGATTTCTGGACATCTTTGAATATCTGACGTCGAACCAATATCTTTTCCTTCAGAATAAGACAAAAGAAAATGCCCCTTTTATTTCAATTTCAAGAATTTCATACGAGAAATTTGAAGACAGGACTATTTCTTTTGTCTGAAATTGACGAGCAAAAGTCAATCCAATTTCACACCTTTCAAACTGAAGTTCTGAGATGTGTGATATGAAAATAGCGTCTTTGTGTTTGAAACACTCCCCCGTGGCATGAATAACGTAATCTTGGAATAAGGAATAACCTCAAAACAAAAAAAAACCTCAAAAGAAAAAAAAAACTCAAAACAGCTAGCCCACACTGTTAAAAATTTTCCGCATTAATTTTTACAAAAAATGGTGAAAATGCCGGAATTTCACCAAAATTTGGTACACTTGAAAATTCAAAAGTACCACTTATTGGTGAAAGTATGGTATTTTTTAAAAGATGGTTAAACACCGAACCACATTTTCGTTCCACCTCCTAGCCAATCACTTGAGGCGAGAGAAGTCACGTGTGGCAAACAGCTTTATCCGTTGCGATTCTTTACTGATATTCACCAGTTTTTTACGTGTCAAGATCTCTCCAATCATCCAACAAGCTAAGATCATTCCAATTTATTGGTTTATGCTATGTATATTTTATTTTTGATGAATTACAATGATATATGTGATAATTTCTATGTCTATGACTTGTTGATGTTTTATCTCACTAATAGCTAACACGCTTATATTAGGCATAATACAAAACCTTTGCAATTTCACTTGGTTGCTATCGTTCTGTAATTAATAAAAATTATGTGTACTCTCTGTATATGAAATGGGGTAGATGTGGCTTCAATAGCAGCCAAGAAAAACAATGGGTACTCCTGCACTCCTCGATACGCCCTTGATAGGTAGCATGTGAAAGGCAGGTTTTTATATTGTTATACAGTGTCCGGGAAATTTTGGCCATATTTGGTTTAACCTACAACAGTATATTTGGTTCAAGCTGGAACCATGAATTTGGTTCAGTGTTGCCTTATTCGTTATTGAAAGTATATCCATATTTTGGTTCAACATCCAGCCAAGTATTGGTAACATAATTGGTGCCAAAATGTGGTGAAACGTAGTTCTTAATAACGGATGCAGCTGGCAAATCACCATATTTTGGTTCAACCTTGAACTATTATTTTTGATAGTGAACACTAGATTGATGCAACCATGTATTTTTCACGTAACTCGTTTATAGATACCGTCCCCACTCTTCCAATATTTTATTAATCAGTTCTCCTTTTTAAAGTATTTTTAAATGCTTTATAATTCTCGATTCTCTTGTTTCCTCACTTCGTGGATCCTTTTTCTAAACCAAATGTCACAGATAGAGTGAAGCTAAAACTATTGAAAACATTCTGACAAAGGCGCATTCTGTTTCCTGGGGATATCCATTGCATAATCATTTGCATAACAAGAAAGCTTAAGAGTGAAATTGATGAGAAAAAACTTTTTTTTTTAAATGAACATGTTCATTCGTTGTTCGACTCTTACGCTTGGATGCGAAATTTACGTCTTCTTGTGATTTATTTTCAGCGCCAAGAAGAAATTTCTTCTCAATAGCTTCATTTTTTTTGTACAATAAATTACTTATCGCACGCGATATTTACATAATTGCAACATTGAAGTAAGAGAAATTCCAACGGAAGAAATACTATACAAAATATGTATTGCGTGAGAGATAAATATGGAAATTTCAAGATAAACCGCTTTTGAACACAGCCTTCATTTTTACTTCAGCTATAGTAGCATAAATAATCAACAAATATGCACAGTAACGCTGAAATAAGAAGCAATATTTTAAAACATGGTCTTGAAAATCATGAACGCTGCAGTATAACCCAGATCATCTCAACCTCACTTAACCGAAATGATCAGCTGTTATTATTAGTTATCAAATTCACTTGTTCACTATTTTCATCAAATTCACTTGTTCACTATTTTCATCAAATTCACTTGTTCACTATTTTCATCAAATTCATTTTGTTCATTATTTCAATCAACCACTTGTCTCACTATTTTCATCAAATTCAATTTGTTCACCATTTTCACCAACCACTTTGTTCACCATTTCATCAAATTCAATTTTGCTCACCATTTTCATCAAATTCAATTTTGTTCACTCATTTTCATCAAATCTCAATTTGTTCACTATTCTCTTTACTGTTCAATTTGTTCACTCATTTCTTTCATCAAATCTCTAATTTTTGTTCACTCAGTTTTCATCAAATTCACTTGTTCACTATTTTCATCAAATTCACTTGTTCACTATTTTCATCAAATTCACTTGTTCACTATTTTCATCAAAAACACTCGTATTTGTTTTTTAATATATTCAAAAACAATACAAGTCGTAGATATCGAACATATACAAATGTATGTATACATAGAATAAAAACATCGGCATATTTGCAAAGCAGTTAATATCGTAATTAACGTATATACTTTATTATATGTTTTATTATCAATACAGTGGTTTAGTGATATGTAATTTAATGTGCATTTTGGGTAAATATCGAGTTGCTTTCTTCTTACATTTACACTTAAGGCTGGACTTCTAGATCCTACTAGTAGATACATATTAGTAGTATATACCCAGTAGATTATCGTACATTTTACTTAAATCGTGGCAAACCGTGTTTGCCATCATGCCTTCAGATAATCGAGGTGCTATCCTACACAATCTGTCTTCTACTATCTTCAACAAACTGCCTATCACAATAACTATGGTAATCTCTAGAACAACTGTTTCCGCCCCTCAGTGTCTAATGATCTAACAAGTTTAATTCGTGTAGTGAGTTTGTCAGTAATGCCAATTTCGACGTTTATTAATCAATTTCGATATTCATGCCAATTGATAACTGCATGTTGAGTTTCGTAGTCCGCATTTCTTGTTACTTATGAAGATGCTCAACATAGCGTAGGTCAGGGTGTACAATCTTTTAGGGATATTGTACAGCAGTAATACTGCAGTATTATTCTGCGTGGCAATATACATTCATCAAATTGGAAGTGGTTTTTTTATTATTCAAATATTAATAAAAATTATGATATTTTGTTGTGTTCCCGATAAAGTAGTAGAGAGATTTCCTTTTTTTGAAACTATCCTTGCAGATTTGATGTATGATTTGCAGCAATGCAATTATGCAGAGCTCCATCAGCGTAATGCTTTAACAGTGTGAATCTGCATTCGCTTCACCAAAGGTTTTGAAAATAATGTGCACAAAAATTTCGATTTTTTACAGAAGATATTTTGACCATCAATTACTTTCAGTACTGATATTCTACGCACATTGTTTTATTGCCTTATTGTTGCGTGGTGGTGGGATGAATAGACATGAGAGCCATTGGGGAGGTTGAGACTGGGGGTAGAAACGGAAATTTTGGTTGGAATTATAGAACTAAAAGTCGTTCAAAGGTCAGTCTGATTGAAAATTCACTGTTTCGTACATTTTTCTCACCAAGATTATCATTATTAAATTTTAAGGGATATGAAAACAGAATGGGTTTAATTTGAAAGCAAAATACCTTTGTGGCATTTGAACAATCATATTTGGATATTTTTTTACTTTTAAATTCCACCATGTGTTAGTAAATAATGGTTCGCTTGTCGTAGGTTATGGATCCTAGTTTGCGTTGAGTGTACTATTCGGAAATAATAAAAATCTATTAAAACCCAACAGGTTATAAATACTCTTAAGTTGGGAGCAAAACACAGAATTCATCATTTTCAATCAGAATACAATAAAAATGCTTAAATCAACTCAAGGAATACAAATTAATGAGAAAAAAACTAAAAAAAAAAAGTGTAGATCCAAGGCTTCCACAGCCTGACAAAAAGCAGCGAATGAAGTCAATGTCACAAGTTCCTGTGGTAGCGCATTCCAGACTCGACCTTACTTTGCCGATAGTAATAATATACAGGGTGGCCATGAAATAACTTATCCTATTCTAGACGCTCTAGAGTGATCAGGAAAGAAGATGTCGTCAAGGGATTTGGAGGGTAGTTTAATTAGACCATAGGGAAGCGATTTCAATTTGGTTCCACCAGGAGGGAAAGTGGCACTTCCGAGTCCATAATTACTGTTTTCAGCCAGAGGAAGCATTCTAAATTTTATATTAAGGTTTTATTTTGCATAAGGAACGTGATTTTATAGAAATTAATGAAAGTTGCACATCTAAAGAGCCACTTTTCCCCCTGGTGGCGAAATTTGGACATATATTAAAATCGCTTCCCCGTGATCTAATTAAGCTAACCTCCAAATCTCTTGCCGATATCTTTTCATCATCGCTCAAGAGTATCTAAAATAGGGTAAGTTATTTTATGGACACCCTGTACTTGGAATAGAGAATGCTTCTGATTTCGAAGTGCGTAAGACGATCCCTAAACTTTTCTGTAAAACGAATATTTAAGGAAACCGTTCCTACAAAAGCAAAATTGAATCTCTGTTTCTTCTGCCGCGTATGGTCTCTAAATACTCTACAAAGACAATTGTATCTGTTGACATAAAGCTACATACTGGCTCACTAAAGTATGACGTCACGACTGATTGAAAAGTTTAGGCGAAATTGACTGACTACTCAATTTCGCATATTAACCGCCCCAAGTGCCTGTGATTAATGATTAGCCATGGTAATAAATACTTTAACTGCAATTTTCAACGTAATTTGGAAATTAAAGCTCTCTTTATTAGCAGAGTATTTCAAAATCCTGTCAGATTTGTAAACACTCAGTATTAATGAATAACGGAATTTTCAGTAAACACCGTAACATATTCAGCTCCTTCATATTATAATGCGTTTACGCAAGTATTTACTCTTTGGTTCAGTAAACATTGCCAAAATTAATCTGTATTTCAACAGCCTGAAACGTGGGGCCCCATGATGGAATGGATGGATCATCGATTACCAATTTACACATTATATCGATTAAAATACGTACTAATATAATAACTAGAATCAGACATGATATATAACCATTTTCATTTATAAATTAGCCCATACTTTAAATATTATATTAATAATTTTGATTACTATAAGACAAAATTATTAATATATTATATGATAAATTGTTTTTTATATATGAGATATTATTACTCTGTGTGTTAGACCATTTGGCAATTGTGCGAACCATGTGAAGGGTGATAATATTTCATATATAAAAAACAATCATATAATATTACCACATTATCTGCTACGATACGAAAAATTTCCCGTCTTTATTAATATATTGTTAAGATTAATGGGTTGATTCAATTAACTATTCCGGCTTTGAGTAATTTGTTTTTATAATATACTAACCTGTTTTTTCATTTCATCCACCAATCCTGTACGAGAACGTCTTCTGTATTTCTGATGGTCTTTTAAAACCCAACTGAGAAATTTAAACATCCGCCATCGGCCAATTCTTTTTGTGTTATGCCCCTTCCATTGCTATTTCAGTTTTTATTATATTAACAATGACGTCATCTACAATCGTTTGCTCTCTCATCCAGCTATTACTTTTTCGACCCCTCCTAATTATCCCAAGCATGAATTTCTCCATACCGCTTTGGGCTTTCTTCAATTTCTATATTGCTGTTCTTGTAAAATCCACTGCTTCTTCTTAATAATACATGTGTATGTGTGTTTATGTTATCTATATACGTATGTACGTGTCCCTCCTTATGTGTGTGTGTTTGTATAGGCCTTAAAATAGAGAAAAGTCATTTGTAGACCATAGCTTAGTTAGTAAAGCATTCGGCATGCAACCGAAAGGTCTCGGAGTCGAGTCCCCGTAGTTTGCAGAACGATTTATTTCTCTCACATGTAGATATGATATCTAAAACTACATTATATATAAATTTGCACTTGGAAATTCTCCAGACATTTGATACTGGTTCCCTGTTATAACGAATATAGAATATATATACGCACGTCTGTATTTCCGTGATATATGATTAATTTTGATGTAGAGTGTTACTGCGCGTAAGGGACACCTCCATTTGAGGGACGACTACTCTGGTCCCCAGTACATATCAACCCATGTACCTCCGAAAAAGGGACACCTTCATTTAAGAGACAAAATATCCTGTCCCATTGGCGTCTCTTATTAGAAGGTAATTTTGTGTGTAGCTTTTAAACTTGAAATTTTAAAATCCAAGTATTTCAAAGAATTTAAAGATTTAAGCCGTTCTTCAAAAATAACATTGAACTGATATCGACAGAATAGGCTTTTAGAAAAGAAAAGAAATTTTTATTTTCAGTGAGGATTTTTAAAAATATTTTAAATAATATATCTATTTAAATGACCGAGTAATTTTGCTGCCAATGCCATTCGCATACTGTGTGATATTTTTTATGAATCGCAGAATATCAATTTTTAATTTTTGCTACAATATTCATAATTTACAGATGTAATTATCTTACAAATGAATGCTTTATACAATTAAATTTAATTAGAGTACAAAATATTAGTATATGGCATATCTGTGTTCTACATTTAAATTGTATGGCACTTCATACATTTTTCAGATTATCATTTGAGAAATTAATATCTGTTAAATATATTTAAGGCTAATGTGAAAAATAATGCATTTAAATAATAATTAAATGATAATAACGTAAAAGCCTGCCAAAACGCGGATATTCTGTCTGTAAGGCATTCTCCCCCGCATCAAAATCGGAAGGATTGTAGAGAAAACTATTCCTTTGTATACGTCCTCGTTTATTTTTAGTAAAAATTTTCGGAACCATAATTTGGAAACATGTCTGGGAAGTTTGATCAAAATCAAATTTGTAGTTATGATGGGATTAAAGACGCGGGGCTTTAGACGTGATTTACGGAGAGATGGACAGTTCAGGAGAGAGCTCCTAACCAACCCCTGACTCCTCCCCCTTCTCAGGCAAATCCAAACTGCATCATACGAAAACTTTATTTCAAACTTTTGGAGGTATCTTAAATAAGTTATTTAAAGATTAAAAAAAAATCCGGAAACGGTATTTGGTTTTAAAATAAGGACATCCTTTTCCTTTGAAATATTTACCCATTGTAAAAATATTTAGATTTTATTATGGTTAATAAGGCTCCTAGAAAAGAGAGCTGGCGCATATTCGCCATTTTCCTGCCATCGTGTCACGTGATCCTATTCACTGCTTTGTTAAAGTTTAGTGATTTACAAGTGTGTTATTTTTAATAAAATAAGGTGAAATGGGTGGGTGTTCCACTGGGAATTGTTCTAATCATTCGAGGAATAAACATAGAATGTTTGCAGCGTAAAGTTTGTTTTGATTATTTACATTATAGTTTTGCATTAATCAAAAACCAAGCTAGGGTTGCAAATTGTATTTATTGACGACATCTTAAAAATTGCGCCAATGTTTACATTCGTCGAATACTGGCATTGTTTTAAAAATTACGCAAATGTTTACATTTGTCGGATATTGGCATCATTTTAAAAATTGCGCCAATGTTTACATTTGTCGGATATTGGCATTGTTTTAAAAATTACGCAAATGTCTACATTTGTCGGATATTGGCACCGTTTTAAAAATTACGCCAATGTTTATATTTATCGGATATTGGCATCATTTTAAAAGTTGCGCCAATGTTTACATTCGTCGGATAATCGCGGATTTTTGATTATTTTTATGCCAAAATAGCGATCATCGTTCCAAAGTTGAAAACCTTTATTGCCAAGGTAAATGAAATCAGAAATATGCGGAAAAATGGCGGCTAATGCCTCGACCTATAATTCAAGGGCTGTAATGATTAATATCACAATTGGTGTCGGATCATTGAAACGGTATATATTTTCGTTTATCCGGACATTTTGATTTAGTGACGTATACTCCGTTCCAATTGCTTCCGATAAAGGAGGTTCTACTATTTTTATAATAAATCGAAAATGTTATACCTTAAAAAGCACAATCGGCCCATTTCGTTCGTCCGTTTTTTTCTAAACTTTGTAATTTCCCTCATCTTTATTTAATACGCAAAATTTTGGGCACTAGGGCAAAGTTTGGTTCGGTTTCATTAGTATAAACAATGGTATTTAATTACAATTATTCATCTGGAATTGAAATGTCTGTTTCGGAAAAAAACATTTTAAATCAAACCCTCAATTGCAGAGCACTCAAGGGACAAAGAAAAGACGGAAAATTTTCTTTTTGGAAGGAAGACACCTTTAATGGAATTTCCGATTATCGGAAAATTGGAGAGCAAACGGAAATAAATCTCGAATTGAAGCCCTACATCTTATTTCCGATTCTCTTTTTACAGTTTATATATTTTTTTAAATAAATAAGATAAAAGATTCTCAATCTTTTCTCGTTAATTTGAATTTCTTTCCCATTTTTCAAGTCAGTTGTCTTAAATGCATAAATACATGGAACCGAGAAATTGATTACACGGTAATCGATTTCAGTTATGGGAAAAGGAGGGGGAAGTATCCAGCCAAACAAACAGAAATTACAGCAAAAATGTTGATTTATTAAACAGATTGGCAAGAAATTTTATATGCACTATTGTGGGAAAACGTTCTTATAGCTTTCAGAGTGACAGCATTTTTCTGAATGTATATGAAGTAAAGATGTTGTTTAATTTTGAAAACTAAAGTTTCACACAGGTAATACTCAAACAAAATTTTCCATTTCAAATTTCTTTTGCTGTTTAAAATTGTACTATTTATTGAAAATTGCCATTATACTTTCTGAAAATCTATACCAAACACAGGACAAAAATAAATTGCTGTATGGATTGTATCAAGTAATTGTTATAAAATTTGGTTCTAAGAGCTCCCCTGCAAAAAAAACAAAACCTTTTTAAAATCATGAAAGTTAATATTCAAAACAACTAACAACGTTTAGTGCATACGTTTGCAAAGCTCAAACTGGAGATGGTTTGTAAAGAAGAGAACGCGCCAATAATCCGGGTTCGACTCCAAACAGTGCAAAGAACGCTTACTCAGAGATCTCATAAAGATCGCACTGCTCACTGTAGTCCGGGGTTTGGTTCCCTAGGCCTTAAATGGTCCGGATTCCTCAGAAAACAATAGATCCCGGCGAAGCATGACCACTGTAGTCCTTGAGCCGTAAAACCACAAACAAACAAAGAGGAGAAAAAATAATACCGTCCCGGCCCTGCTCGGCGTAGAAGCGGGAACCTCTCCAGAAAAAGGGGAGTGCCATACTAACTAGGCTATCTGGACAACGTGAGTGTCGAAAATTATTTTTTTCAATTCCCCCCCCACCCACAAAAAAGTATATTGGGTTCCAGGCCATGTCGGAATTTCCGGAAATGAGCAAGCTGACATTGCTGCAAAAATAGCAACTGCAGAACCTGAGTGTATGACCATCCGATTTCAAGATTTTAACGTTCATGTCTCATCCTATCTGTACAAAAAATGGCAGTTGAAATGGGACGAGCAAGGTTTTAATAAGCTTCACCACATTAAACCTCGTATTGAGGTGTGGCAGTCTAGCTATAGAAGTGACCGTCGTAAAGAGGTCACTCTGGCTAGATTTCGCATCGGACATGCACGCTCGCTTCTCCTATCAACGTCTTTTAAAGGGAGAAGATGCCCCGATGTGTGCCACATGTGGTGAACCATTAAATGTTTTACACATTTTAACCACTTGTATAAATTTTAACCAGGAACGGTCATCAGCTTTTAATCAAAATAATTTTACTCTTCGTGACATTTTATATGACTTTTAACCACGAAAGTATTTTTAACTTTTTATCTAATATTGGCTATTACCAGGGAAGGGGTGGGTTCTCTCAAAGGGCACGCCGGCCCCGGGGCCGGTTGTCCGGCGGCCCAGTCTCTCCCTGGCTATTACCAACTAATATAATTTTTTTATATCGTTTCTTTTGGTACCTTTGTTACATCATTTTCAATTTCAATATATTTTTACCATTTTATCTCCAATTTATTTTTATTTTAAAACTGTATGCACATTCTCACCTTGTTTGGCGTAGAATGACCCTTGCTGTCCTTGCGCCACAAAAACACAACCAACCAACGAAATAATACAAAAAAAACTTTTCTCGGTGGTTTGTTTGTTTGGACTTTTTATGGCGCAAGAGCATCTGGTCTATATGCTGTGCCACTCGGTGGTTTCGTATATAGATTAATATTTGGAAAGTGCGTTATCCCTGCAAAAGATAAGAATATCCTATAAATATTCAAAACTCACATACATCGGCGACAACGGCATAAAAATATTGGGGGGGGGGGGACAATATACCTTTAAAAGGCATTTTGTTTGAAATTTAAGGGGGATATGGAACCCAAATGCCAAAATTGTGGGGACCGGTCCCCCCCTGTCTCCCCCGCTAACGACGCCCCTGCTCACATAAATGGGTTTCCATATATTTTACCCTCAGATTAATTAAGTAATTTACTATCTCTGTAAAACTTACTGATTTAAAAAACCGCCAATTTTTCAATACACAAAATACCAATTTAAAAATGTAAATATTGTAGATATTTCAAAGTTTTTAATTTTTAAATGGTTTTTATTTGCTTGAAATATTCACTATTTCCAGAACGAATTGGTGCTGAAAAAATCCAGCCTACACCAATTTCTATTTCAAAAGTTTATATTCAAAACTTTTAATGAAAATTATATATGGAGGTCTCCTATTGTGAACGAATCTTACGTTAGTATCAAACTAAAAAAATATTTTTACGTCTATTGCAGAGCCGTAAAGCAAACTAAATGGATAAGTTCAATGTCTCGTGAAATTGTTCCAAAGGATTTTCTATTCTTTTTTAATTTAATTAATTTTAAAATGTCAGTTTTCACAGTATATTTAACGAAATGAAAAACTTTGCATTCTTAACTTTTTCTTTTTCCTTTGACATTTAAAAGCATAATAACTTTTATTTTGCTTTAGAAGGAATTTGAATGTATAAATTGAATAAAAAACTAAATTAATTCCTCTCTCTATTCCCCTCTCTCTTTCTCTTTCCGAGACTTATTACTTCAAATAATATGAAATGTGTATATCATCATCATTCATTGTCATCATTTATTGTCACTCCACTGTAAGATAGAGGTCTTCTTGTCATCACAAGTGTAACTAGTATGGTGAAAAAACAATGTGATCCAAAAGATTTGGAATTTAGGTTCATCATGATGCAAAAGCATGTTAACGAGCTGGAACTATATTCGAACGAGGAATTCGAAGCACAATCCTCACAGCCAAAATCCTATTCTATGATTTCTCGTCTCACCCTTCCATAGAGGGAACCTTCTTCTTGTTGCTGTGAATTTGGCCAACAGGCAGAAATTATCCATTTTTCATTTATTACTACCATACATAATTTCTATTAATTTCATATATATTCCTACTGCACTTTAGTAACAATCTCTAGTTAGATCGACGGGTCATATAAGTTAGATAGACCATGGCTTATATACGTATATATATCATAATACAATAAACTAACCCCTTTTAAATTTAGCGTATGAAGTAGGTCACTTTATACGTATGCAAATAAAATTGATGTGATAATAATTACCCCAATAAACATTAGTTTATATTACAAATCTAATCTTACCCACTCCCTTCATCTATTAGCAAATATACATCGTTTCAGTATATACACTTAGTGGAATAGTATCAATAATTTTAAATAATTTAAGTAAAGATTACCAAATACTGGCAAAGAAGATAATGATCATTTGGAGCTCGGTGCGAACAGAACACACGTCTTCCTGATTGTTAGTGAAAATAAATTCGGTAAGGAAGTAAATAAGTATTTTCAATGTTGTATATAAAACTTGTTTACGGGACCGCATTGTCAGGGATGCGGACTATATTACAAATATTCCTGCGTTATTGATAAAACAGAAAATACAAGCTAGTTTCTAGTAATTTAGGGAAGGGACGGTCCCCTTAAAAATAACCTTATCTACATTATTCAAAAGTAATGATCAGATTAGTCTTCCTATAAACCCATCTAATACATCCCTAGAAGATATACATTTGTTATTGAATGGTGGGATGTAGGTCAAGTTAGAATTGTAGCTAAGTATGTGATTTTTGTTGGGATTGTTCTTATTGTTGTAATATACGAGTATTATTATCATTTTCAGGGCTAACATAATTGCTACATAGTGGTGAAAACAGAACAGCCTCCTAGGCGAGTTTTTTTTCTTTTTTCCGTGAGGAATACGTGATAATTCCGACACCCAAATTTTTAGCTCAAACGAGAGCATTTTGTTACAGGAGAAAAAAGAAGCATCCCCTCCGACCTAGATTCCAACTAGTGTCTTTCCGTTGAGCACGGAGTGTCTTAGACAGCTAGGCCATCCAGGACAAGAACGAAACTCCATTTTCCTGTATTCAAGGTCGTAAGGTATCATTATCCTCCTCAGGGCTAATGTGATTGCCAAATTATGGTCAACACACAAATCTTTCGGGACGAGACATTTGTGTTTTTCATCTAGAATTTTAGTACAGGTAATAATTCCAGCACCCACATTGTAACTCAAATTAGAACTTTCTGTTAAAGAAATGTAAGCGAAAACGAAATCATTTTTGTGAAATATAAGCGTTATTTGAACATATGCATCATGGCAAATTTGGATACTTTTGTTTAGGTGGAAGCAGACCTGTAGTTAGGATGAAGGGACAACTAGGGAAAAGCAAAGGGAGGATGGGGCACAGGGCCCACGGGAACTCACGAGTATGATTGCCAGGAGCGGTAGAGAATTTTGACATTACGTTACAATAACCCCAAATAAATTTTATGGTCCTCTGGTTGCTTTTTTTTTAATTTATTACAACGACTGTAATATTAATATATATCAAAGTTTGTATTTTAAATTTTATGGAGGAAGAATTGAGTGGGAGAAAAAGAATTTTAACTATGGCGCTTGTATGTCTAGGTCTTGTAGTCTATTGGAAAATGCCCAACTGCCTATGAGGAAAATGTTAATGTTTGCATATATATTGCTGGGGCCATTGGGGCCGTGCCCCTGCTGGCTCAGGCTTGCCTACAGACCTGGGTGGAAGACACTTCACAATGTAAAATTTATTTCTCCGTTTTGAAGATGAAAATGCGATCGCATACAATGTTGGAAAGAGAAGGTTCTAATCAACAATATGAAAAGAAATACTGAAGCTTCTGAAAATCTTCTCCAATATTGTTCCATCAAGAACGACACTCTAGAAATGTAATATAAATAATCCCCTTACTCATATCTTTTCCATAAAACATTCGAAGCACAGTAAGTTTTTACATATTCTACTAAACTTTGTTCTTTCTCGATGAACTAGCTATCCGAATTGGAAAAAAAATAACAAGTCTTGAAAGAAACGTCTGAATTTAACTGAATGCATGTAAGGTAGGCCTCAGGTACTTCGTATTCTGAATTTCAGAAGGTTCGGAAAATGTAATATTCATAGAAATGATATTTAAACAATATAAATTAATTTCCCATCTAAATATTCATCATTTCATAATGAAATGTAACATCTGCGGAGAGAATTTGAATACGGAAAATAAAACGAAAGTCGAAATCTAAATTTTATCACAAAATGTAAAATAAGAAATGCTGTTCTAAAGAATAATTATTAAAAATAATTGTGCAAAAATATCAGACATCCACGAAATATCTAAAACTTAATTATATTATTGATCGGTTGATTTACATTCATTTGAAAAGTACTAAGCCCTTTCTATATTACTGGGAGGTAGACGTAAAAAGGAAAAACGGAGAAACAAAAAGAGAAACCATATTGCAAAATATAAAAAAATCAAAAATTAAAAGAGATTTTTTTTTCATATTATATCAAAATATAAACTATATGTCAAATTAAAGGGCATGATCCCTTTCTTCACTGAATTGTCCAAAATTTCAATATATAGTGGGATCTATATATATATATATATCATCATCATCATATTCAACCATTATCTATCCACTGCTGGATGAAGGTCTCTCCAAATGCTTTCCACACAAGTCTATCCTGGGCCATTCGTTTCCACGTCACCCCAACCTCTTTTCTTATTTCATCCACCCATCTAGTTTGAGGACGTTTTCTAGGTCTTCGGTGGTCTCTTGGAATCCAGTTCAGAATTTCTGTTGTCCATCGTTGATCAGTTCTTCTTGCAATATGCCCAGCCCATCGCCATTTCAGCCCTTTTACTTTAACAATGATGTCCTCTACTCTAGTTTGCTCTCTCACCCAAGTGTTTCTTTTTCGATCTCTCCTAGTTATTCCAAGCATGCACCTCTCCATGCTCCTTTGCGTTGTCTGTAACTTTCGTATTGCTCCAACTGTTAGACTCCATGTCTCTGATCCATAAGAGAGGACTGGCAATACACACTGGTTGAAGACCTTTCTTTTTAGACACAAAGGCAATTTCCCCTTCAGGATAAAACTGTTTCTTCCAAATGCACTCCAGCCAAGTTTAATACGTCTGTTGAGTTCTTTCATAATGTTGCCATCCATTGAAATCAGCTGGCCAAGGTAAATATATGAATCAGCAATTTCTAGCTCAATGTTGTCAACTTGTATTTTTGTTTCCTCTACGAAATTATTGAACATGATCTTAGTTTTTTGTAGGTTCATCTTGAGTCCAACTTCTTTACTTCTAGTTGAGAGCTCCTGTACCATGTCTTGGAGTTCTGATGGGTTCGTTGAAAAAATAACAATGTCATCAGCAAACCGCAAATGATTTAAATATTCACCATTTATTTTTATTCCCTTGTTATTCCAATTTATCTGCTGAAAAATCATCTGTAAAGCTGAAGTAAAAAGTTTTGGAGAAATGGTATCTCCCTGCCTCACCCCTTTGCCAAGTTTGATAGTTTTGGTATCTTTATGTAACCGAAATTTTGCACTTGCATTTTTATACACACGTTTCACCATGTCAATGTACACATCCTCGATGTCTGTTGATCTTAAAGAGTTGATGACTGCTGATGTTTTAATAGAGTCAAAGGCCTTCTCATAGTCAATAAATGCCACACACAATGGAAGTTCATATTCATGTGTTCTTTCAATTAATTCTCTTAATACTTGAATATGGTCCACTGTACTGAATCCACTTCGAAATCCAGCTTGTTCTCTTGGTTGAGCTGCATCTAATTTTTTCTGCAGGCGATGTGTTAGCACTTTTGTGAAGATTTTATAAATAGCAGGTAACAAGCTAATTGGTCGGTAATTTTTTAAATCCTCTTTATCACCTTTTTTATGCAAAAGAATTACTGTTGCAGAATCCCATTGGTTTGGTATGTTACCACTGTTGAGGCATTTGGTAAAGAATTTTGCGAGTATGTCTTCTACATGTTCTCCAGCTTCTTTTAAGATATCTAATGTAATGCCATCATCGCCAGGGGATCTTCCTTTCTTCATACTTTTTATTGCAAATGCTACTTCTTCTTTTAAGATTTTAGGAGCTGTTCCTTCGACTATCTCAGAGTCTTCGTTTAATCCACTGTTTCCCTCATACAGCTTTCTGTAGAATTCTTCAACTCTTCTAAGTATTTCTTCCCTATTTCTTGTTACAGTGCCATCCTCTCCTTTTAATGCAATGATGTGTTTCTTCCCAATAGACAAACTCCCTTTAACAACCCTAAGGCTCTTGTTGCTTTCAATGGCCTTCCTTACTAACTCACAATTGAATTTTCTTATATCTTCTTTCATGTTTTTGCGCAAAGTTTTGCAAAGTTCTACATACTCGATCTTGCGACTGGTATTTTGATTGTCCACCTTCATAAGTCTTCGCCTTTTCATGAGTTGTTTCGTCTTCTCAGATAATTTGCTATTCTGCTTTTTACATATTACACCACCAATTTCCCCAGCAGTTTCAATTATTGTCTTAACAATGTTTTCATTTGCTTCTGAGATGTCAACTTCTTCAATAAGTCCTTCCAGTGCAGAAAAGCGATTTTTTAATTCCAACTTGAATGCCTCGGTATTTTCTTTTAATTTCTTTAAATCCACCCTCTTACATACTTGTTTCCTAATGAGCTTCTGCCTTTCTAGTTTAGTATTTAAGTGCATTTTACATCTCACCATTCGATGATCACTTCCAGTATTAAATCCAGTATTAGTATTATGATCAATTGCAGTATTAGTATTTATGATCAATTCCAGTATAGATTGCAGAGTCTGTTCAGTACGCTGCAATCTTCAATAATTGATTTCTTGTTTGCCAGGATATAGTCAATTTCACTAGTTCCCCCATTTGGGTGTTTCCATGTCCATTTTCTTTGCGGTTTCTTCTTAAAAAATGAATTCATGATGCTAAGGTTTTCAGCTTCTGCAAATTCGATGAGTTGATCGCCACGTTCATTCCTTTCCCCATATCCGTATTTACCAACCGATGTCTCTCCTTGTTCCTGTTGTCCAATTCTTGCATTGAAATCCCCCATGATGAGCTTGATATGTTGTTTCCCCTTGGTATGTAGCTGTTTGATTTCTTCATAAAATTCTTCAACCTCCTCGTCGGTATGGCTTGATGTTGGTGCATATGCCTGTACTATCTGAAGTTGGTATCGCTGGGTTAGTTGAACAACGAGCCTCGCTGCTCGATCTGACGTGCTTTCGACTTCAAGAAGGTAGTCTTTAATTCTTTTGTTGATTAAGAAGCCAACACCACTTGTTCTTCCAGTTTCCGTTCCTCTATAATAAAACAAATGTCCACTTTTAAGTTCCACCAACTCTTCACCTTTTCTTCTAACTTCACTGAGTCCTACAATGTCCCATTTGATCTTGTCAAGTTCTTCTTCCAATTCCTGAAGTTTTGCTTCAGAAGCAAGGGATCGTCCATTATACGTTGCCATTATATGTATATATATATAGTACCTGATATATATTTGAAACCTGAGACCCCAACGAAAATGCTCGCTATATCAAATTTGTTCATTAAATATATTTAGAGGCGTAAAATGCCGTATTTAAAAACAAAGCCTTTATAAGTAACATATATGCCTGCAATATGCATACAACAATATTAAACTTTAAATTTGCTTAAAATTTAATGGACAATGTTCAATACACGTTGTCCATTAAATTTTAAGCAAATGTAAAGTGATAATGTAATATACGCACATTGTGCATATATTTTATTACCACTGGAATTTTAGTATAATAAATAAAATAAAAAAATTTTACCACGGAACTTACATGGGTAATTACAGTATACCTAAAATGATTTTCATTTGAGGATGATACAAAAGTAGACTAAAGTTGTTTGCTTCTTTGTTAATAATCTTTGTTCTCTAAATTTTTATCGTGAAATATTTAGCGCGGTCAATAATATAATCATTAGTATAATCTATTGCCCCAAGAAAGTGTTTATGGTAAACTTCTTACTATTTATTCCGAAAAAAATGATAGTTATAAAAAATTCGTCTGTTTCAAGTTCTGAAAAGTTTGTTTCATCATGTTTACCTCAGTTGAAAAGACATCCTTATCCATTCATTTTTTTTTTAATTCTCGAATTTTAAATTTTTGAATTAGAATTTTCTACATTTTGAAATAAAATACAGTTGAACCTTGTTAAAACGAACACCAGGGGGAACAGGAAGCCTCTTCGTTCGCATTAATAGTCATTTGCATTTTCGGTAAACGATGGGGTATCGTATTACTAACAATAGAAATGTTTTAACTGCCAATTGCACCCAGATTTGAGACTTAGTAAATTGGAAAAATCTATATTTTTGATAAATATATCCGTTGAAACCAGCGTGTAAAACACATTTTTCGATTTTTTATTCATTATTAAGAATAATTGGATTGGCGCATGTATTGCCGCAGACGCAAATTTAGCGCTAATGAGGGCGCTTGTGACCTTCGAGTATTGAACTAGACTCGAAGATTGTAGCCCTTCATTTTGGCAGACTAACTCGGCGCTTTCAAGCAACGAAGTTGCAGTATTAATTAATGTGGAAGATATTTTCTCTTTTCATTCAGATTAGGCACTGCATTTAATGAAGGTGTCACTTTTTTTTCTAGTATTGGAAAGTAATATTCTCCACAAAGATCATTCCATAATTTGAAAATATTGCTTATATATAAGAAAAATACAGGACGTTATTAATATTTTTCGGTTTAAATTTGGCAATCCAGAAATATCAACTTAATCCTACGATAATTAATGAGAACCAGTACTTATAAAGTAAAATTTAAATGCTGAAATCACAAATAACTCGACATTTGAAGAGGGCTTGTAGGAAACGTTCAGCGAGTGATTTTTATTAGTATACATGCTTTATATTTGTATTCTATAAAGTAAGTGGGAGAGTTCAAGTATTACGTAAGCATCTTTGGGGGGGGGGGTTGAAATGGCAAACATATTGCTTACGTAAAAATACGTAAAAAATCTCCCTAAATCGTAATTTAATCAAGATTTATTTTCAGAATTTTTGAATTTAAACGATTACTCTTAAAATTGATTTTTATGAAAGCCTGTTCTTATGCACGAAATTTATATTAAAAAAATCTTGTTTACAAAAATGTGCTACATATTTTAACTCTCAAATGCATATAGATTTGAAATATGTAATAAAAATATATGCAATTTTTGAAGCGACTTTAAGAAAATGATTAAGCAGTTAAGAGGGTTCAAATTATTTTGCATACTTCCATACAAATCGCCACCCTCCCCACCTCTAGGATTCATACTAGATCCATCAATGCCCTCCACCTGCCAATCATAAACATTTATGCCCCGAAAATTCTTTTATATTCGCTCATGATTTACAGCCAAATATTCGCCATTCTCGCCAAAAATTGGTGACCGCAAAAGATGGGAAATTAAAGGCCAAACTTTCAAATACAATTTTCATTGGCTCGAAATTGTTAACTCCCACATGCCACAGATGCACAGCGAATAAGCTATCCTTTTTTTTTATAATACAGCCCAGATGCTGTCTATTGGATAAATACGTCCAGTTTGGGAATGCTTTTTTTTTCATCCAATCATGCTTTGTTATTTGTTTATAGCCATAACTCCGTGGTTATTTATTTCCGACCCCCCATGTAAAGGGTCGTTATGGTCCATTTTGTACAAAGATCATGGCTATATACTTTTGATTCGGTGTTTTCGGAACACCCTGTATTATACATTGCACTCAACTATTACGCCAAATAAAATCTACATTTTTCTTGATGAATGTGGGCTGATAATAGTTGGATCTTACTGCATATCAATTAACTTTATATATTATAATATTCCTTCTCGAATTTACATACGTAGAAACTGTTTTTCTTTAGAGGAATTATTTATTTAAAAGAAATTACTTATTTAATGGAAATTTTATGAGTTGCGCTACCTCGCTTCAAATTCTATCGCAAAACGGTGATTGTTTTCGTGAATAGCCCCACCTACATGTATTGCATTTGGTCCGTATACTCCCCTTGCTTTTCCATATTTTATTTCTCAGCAGTGATTGCTTTACAAAGAAAATTAAAACAACACGCTATCCATGCAATTAAAAGTTATTTATTTAAATAACGTACTTTAAATATATTTAGTGCAAAGCCAATAAAGTTCAGGTGTAGATTCAGAGTGAAAAACAGAAAATCATTTTTATATATACAAAATTTAAATATTCGTATTTTTTAAGTATACTTTACACATCACCATTCAGTGAGCAATTTCAGTATTAAATTTCTTCAGTGCACTGCAATCTTCAATAATTGATTTCTTGTTTGCTAGGATATAGTCAATTTTGTTGGTACCTCCATCGGGGTGTTTCCATGTTCATTTTCTTCATGGTTTCTTCTTAAAAAAATAATTCATAATGCTAAAATTTTCAGCTTCTGCATATTCGATGAGTTGTTTGCCACGTTTATTCATTTCCCCCCTATCCGTATTTATCAACCGATGTCTCTCCTTGTTCTTGTTGTCGAAAACAAGTTGCACTAAAATCCCCCATGATGAGCTTGATATGTTGTTTCCCTTTGGTGTGTAACTCTTTGATTTCTTCATAAAATTCTTCAACCTCTTCGTCGGTATGGCTTGATGTTGGTGCATATACCTGTACTATTTGAAGTTGGTATCGCTGGGTTAGTTGAACAACAAGCCTCGCTGCTCGATCTGATGTACTTTCAACTTCCAGAAGACAGTCTTTAATTCTTTTGTTGATTAAGAAGCCAACACCACTTGTTCTTCCGGTTTCCGTTCCTCTATAATAAAACAAATGTCCGATTTTAAGTTCTACGAACTCTTCACCTTTTTTTCTGATTCATCGAGTCCTATAACGTACCGTTTGACCTATTCAAATTCTTCCAATTCCTGAAGTTTTGCTTCAGAAGCAAGGGATCGTCCATTAAACGTAGCCAAGGTCAATAACAAACGGCAGCCTGGGCCATTCCAGTGATTCTTAGCACCCCCTGCTTTCATGCCACACTGACCGCTGCCTTGATCAGGAGCACTCCAGCACCTGGAGACTAGGGGCCATGGTTTCTGGTGTGTCAGTCTAGTGGAGAATAATATAATATACATTCGTGCAGCAAATATTAATTTGCTTCATAAATCGTGTAACGTTATTTGACTCGTAATAACGTGGATAACAGAACTCACGCTTTTATTCAAATTAATAATAATAATAATACAGAGCAAATCGAAAATATCTCAAGAACGTGCTTATGAATTATAGCTATATGAATAATAGCTGTGAGCTGCGGTTAAGTAAACATAACCATAACATCCCCCTTTTTTCTTATTGAAAAGTTAATAGCATTGCAATAGATCCGGCTTCTTAATGCTACGTCCGTATCTGGTTACGTGGTTACTGGCGCTATGGCAATTTTCTACTACGGTCTTAAACAGTCTCGCTGAGTGAGGGATAGTTGCTGGTGGTGGTAAGATTGCCGAGCCGCTGGTGACTACTGGACTACTTATGGAGTCGTCACCTTCGCCTCTTGGTAATACTTTACTTACCACGTCATGTTTCAGGTACCAAGTGTTCCTTCTCAGTCTCAATCCATCTGGAGTCTGGATAAGAAATGACCGTGGTTCGATCAATCATGAGATGATTTCTGCAGGTCTCCAATCCCTGTATAATACTTTCTGACCTATTTGGAACTGGGGCGATTTCCTGGAACCGCGGTCTCTGTATACCTTTTCTTTAGACCTGAGGTAGCTGAGGGATGAATGAACGTTCTTTACTACTTTATGAAGTAATGAGTTAGCGTTTGTTGAGAGTATTCCTTTTATACTCGTACTATATAGTCATTGTGCTGGAAAAACTAAATTTCCGAGGGGAGTGTTGCATGCATTTATCAGTGCCAGGTAGATATCCGACTTATCGGTTTTATATTTCCGGAGTAGATTCTTGGCTTCTTGCACATAACGTTCTGCTAATTCATTAGACCTTTTATGTTGTGGACTTGGGGTTTAGACAAGCGAGTTAAATTCTTCGACAAATGCCCGGAATTCCAACGATGTTAACTGAGTGCCTTCATCTGAACGAAGTAGCTCGGGAATTCCGTGTGTAGAAAACATTTCTTTAAGTGAAAGGATCGCTTTCGAGGATGTGAGGTTGGAAAGTTTTTTAATTTCGAAAAATCCGGAGTAACTGTCGGCGATTATGAGAAAAAATTATTGATTTAACGTAAATATATCCATACCGACTATATGCTAAGCTCGTTCCGGTATGCGGTTAAGAAGTATAGGTTCTCCAGGCTATCTCTTTGATGTCTTTAGCAATCTCCACAGTTAGTAACGTAACGTTCAAAGTCTTCGTTCATCTTATGCCAAAACACGTTCTGACCAGCTCTGGAGAGTGATTTCTAAATTCCTAAGTGCCCTCTATGTATCTCCTTTAGAGTGTTTTCACGCAATTCCGGTGGTATTACTATCCTATTGTTACGAAGTATTATACCTTCGTTTATTGCTAATTCGTCATAATACAGCCAGTATTTTCTTACTTCTGAGGGTACCTCGTTGACAACTGGTGGCCAACCATCTAGAATAAAACATTTGAATGCAGTTAATTCTTCATTCTCTCTAATATATTTCTGTAATAGGTGGGCTTTTCTAGCTGACATCGAAACTATCACATGTACTTCTAATTGCAATTCTTGCATTTCTTCTTTCTTCAGTTTACAGTCTGCACTAAGGGCATCTGCTATGAACATTTTGGTTTCTTTTTTATAAATAATATTAGGTCTATACGCTAAGATGTCCATCAATCTAGGGTCGGAGGGACTATGCAATGGCTTCTGCGCCATGGAAGTGACGGGCTTATGGTCAATCTCGACCGCAAGTTCTTTGTTTCCCCACACGTATTGATGGAATTTGATAATTCCAAATTTTATAGCAAGAGCTTCCTTTTCTATATGCGAATAGTTGCTCTGCGTTTTATCCAATGCCCGTGCTGCGTACGCTATCGGTCCGTCTTCTTGAAGTAAAGCTGCTCCCAAAGAGTGCTTACTTGCATCTACGGAAAGTGTTACTGGCTTGTTTACATCAAATTATTTTAGCCTAAGTAGGCTTTTCAAAGTACTCTTTAGTTTTAAAAATGCTCCCCCTTTGCTTTGTTTCCCATACCCATTCGGCGTCTTTTTTACACAGATTCCTAAGCGAAATTGTACGTTCTGAAAAGGTGGGTATAAATTTCGTAAGGTATGTGACCACGCCCGAGAACCTTTGCGGCATTGTAACATTGGTTGGCTCCATTTTGCTATTTATGACCTCAACCTAAGAAGGATCGGCTTTTAATCCTTCTTGTGTAACTAGGTGATCAAGAAATTTGACTTCATTGGATGCGTAAACACACTTACTCGAATTTAGTGTTTAACCTGCTTCTTTTAATATTTGAACAACCCGCTTGGTAATTTTAGTTACTTCACTTCTTGAGTGAGAGTGGATCAATATGTCGTCTATTGCGCATTCAACTCCTTCCACTTCTTTAAGCAAGTTCTCCATTATTTATTGAAACATTTCAGGGGCGGAAGATATACCTAGCGACATTCTTAAATATTTAAACCTACCTCACCGAGTTGCCAACGTAGGTAGTTTACTAGTGGATCTGTAACACTGATTTGCCAAAATCCTCTTTTACAATCTAATAATGATAACCACTTTGACCCGTTAATTCTAGGAGCTATTTCTTCCAGGGTATTTAAATGATAGTGACGTCTTTTGATATTTTTATTCACGCTTGAGGGGTCGATACAAAGCCTGAGCTTGCTGTCTTTTTTAATTACTACCATAGGGGAAACTGCTGGAGTTGAGACCGTCACTGGCTCTATAATACCTAACGATTGCATTCTGTCCAGCTCTTTCTTTATCTCATTTCTCAGCGAGTGCGGGATTCGTCTTGCAGGAACAGTATCCAAGTTTGGTTTGGATATGTTAAATCTATGTCATATTCAAAGCCTTTGAGACGACATATCTTATCTCCACTGGTGGCTGTGGTAATAAGTTCTCTGATAGGCCGCAATTCTGTACACGCTTAATAACTAAACCAGTTCTACCCACGTATTTTAATCTAAAATTGCTTTACACGGACAATCAAAAACTCAATAATATGAGTATTGCCTTTTAATATAAATTTTGCGCTAGCTTCACCTACCATATCAATTTTATGATTCGAAAATGACAACGATGATTTTACGTTCGATGAGATTACCTTCAATCTTGCTTTCTTTACAAGATCAATTAGAAGTACATTAAATTGCACTCCCGTATCTAGTTTGAAATTTATCACTAAGCCATTATTGCATTTCAACTTTTCGAACAAGTCTATATTTGATTTTCCATTGTTTGCTCTATTCAGCTTGTTTATCGAAAATTCTAAGGATGCGTTTTCTACTCCCAGTACCTTGACTTCGAGTTTTGCTTCTACAGTCGTTTGCTCTAGTCACCTGAGCTATATTCTTAGTTTTACAAAACTTCGCGAAGTGATTAAAACCATGACACGCATGACACTTTTTATTAAATGCTGGGCATTCGTGTTTTTTTTTTATGAATTTTAGCGCTGCCGCATCTATAACATCTTTCGGGTTTATTATGTTTATCGAATTTGTTCCCCCCTGGTTTTGTCTCCATCTTTGGTCTGCCGATTGTGGGTTGGGTTTATTTTTACTTTTATACCTTTTTACTGCTTCTACCTTGAGTTCATTTTTCATACTACTAATTTGGGATCTAGCAATTTGGCTAGCCTTGCAAATTTGGATCGCTTTATCTAATATAAGGTTATCTACTGCCAGCAGCTTCCTTCGATCAACATCATTATACATGCCTATGACTATCCTGCCTCTTACCAAGCTGTCGTGCAGTGCGTCAAATTCACCCGATTTACTTTTACTGAATAATGCTGTTACAAAGTCACCGAATGTAACTCCTTCAGCTTGCACCATCTTATTAAAAAGGAATCTTCCGTAAGTTACATTGACTTTCGCCATAAAATACTCATTAAACGCATCCATTAACCTCGACAACGACGACTTCGATTCACTAGAAAATGTATTATATATATGTACTCACTGCTTCATGGCCTATGCGTGACATGAAAAGTGCTACTTGAACTGATGGTGGCTTGGTTTCCACATCTATTAACGTCGCGTACCACTGAAAGCTCTGTATCCATATATTCCAGGACTTCGGAAGATCCGGTAAATCTAGTCCTAATGGAGACAGTGGTCGATCATCAGGTGATCATTAGGTCTAACTTGACCTTGACGTAGAGAAACACCCTCTTGCTGAAGAGGCACACCCTCTTGCTGAAGAGGCACACCCTCCTGCTGCATCTCTTCGTTAACTGCTTCCATTATGGAATACGTGTCTCGGCATCATGTAACGTTATTCGACTCGTAGTAACGTAGAGAACAGAACCCAAGCTTTTATTCAAACTAATAATAATACAGAGCAAATCGAGAACATCTCAAGAACGAGCTCACGAGTTAGACGCTATATAAATAATAGCTGTGAGCTGCAGTTAAGTAAGCATAACCATAACGTAACCCGTACCATTTGAAGGCGGGGTAGGACACTAGGTTACTGGCCCGGCCGGTTCCACACATCGTCACATACGTTCAGCGTGTGGGTCTCCTTCCAGTTAGATACCAGCAACCCTTTTGCAGGCCATACATTATATTATTATCGGAAAGAGTGCAAAGGAAGTTTAATAAACAGTATTTATTAATATATTATATGCAGGAGCAAGCAGTATGACATGAATTCGAAATTTTTAAGAGTTTTAAAAATGATAAAATTCCCGAAATAAAAATGATATTTATGGGCAAATCACGAGTGTTTGGAGGATATTCTAGTAATAAGAAACGAATCTTCCAGAAAGTAATATTGATTTTTCCCGTTTGGGTGGCAATATGATCGCACAATTTTGGGAATATAACATTTCTCGTCAACAACGCCAAAGGCAATATTAAAGTTGAAGTTCAAATAAAAATCTTCACCCATATTGCTCAAGAGTGAGAGAATGGAATGCTGCAAATATGTAACCGCTCTGATCCTTTGTGAATGTCTTGCCCGTAA
>QLNU02015270.1:123288452-123315758 GCA_006491805.2 Dysdera silvatica
GTTTGTTTGTTTGGCTTTTTTTATGGCGCAGCGAGCATCTGGCCATACCGTTTCAAACAAAATTGACGGGAAAACACTCTAGTGGAACTAGTGAAATTGACTATATCCTGGCAAACAAGAAATCAATTATTGAAGATTGCAGTGTACTGAACAGATTTAATACTGGAAGTGATCATCGAATGGTGAGATGTAAAGTGCACTTAAATACTAAATTAGAACGACAGAAGCTCATTAGGAAACAAGTAAGTAAGAGGGTGGATCTAATGAAACTGAAAGTAAATACCGAGGCATTCAAGTTGGAATTAAAAAATCGCTTTTCTGCACTGGAAGGACTTATTGATGAAAGTGATATCTCAGAAGCAAATGAAAACATTGTTAAGACAATAGTTGAAACTGCTGGGGAAATTGGTGGTGTAACCTGTAAAAAGCACAATAGCAAATTATCTGAGAAGACGAAACAGCTCATGAAAAGGCGAAGAGATATGAAGGTGGACAATCGAAATACCAGTTCCAGGATTGAGTACATAGAACTTTGTAAAACTCTGCGCAAAAGCATGAAAGAAGACATAAGAAAATTCAACTGTGAGCTAGTAAGGAAAGCCATTGAAAATAACAAGAGCCTTAGGGTTGTTAAAGGAAGTTTATCTGTTGGGAAGAAACACATCATTGCATTAAAAGGAGAGGATGGCACCGTAACAAGAAATAGGGAAGAAATACTTAGAAGAGTTGAAGAATTCTACAAAAATCTATACGAAAGTAACAGTGAATTAAACGAAGACATTGAAATAGTCGAAGGAACAGCTCCTAAAATCTTAAAAGAAGAAGTTTCATTTGCAATAAAAAATATGAAGAAAGGAAGAGCCCCTGGTGATGATGGTATTACATTAGATATCCTAAAAGAAGCTGGAGAATATGTAGAAGACATACTTGCAAAATTCTTTACCAAATGTCTTAACAGCGGTAACATACCAAACCAATGGGATTCTGCAACAGTAATTCTTTTGCATAAAAAAGGTGATAAAGAGGATTTGAAAAATTACCGACCAATTAGCTTGTTACCTGCTATTTATAAAATCTTCACAAAAGTTCTAACACATCGCCTGCAGAAAAAATTAGATGCAGCTCAACCAAGAGAACAAGCTGGATTTCGAAGTGGATTCAGTACAGTGGACCATATTCAAGTATTAAGAGAATTAATTGAAAGAACACATGAATATGAACTTCCATTGTGTGTTGCATTTATTGACTATGAGAAGGCCTTTGACTCTATAAAAACATCAGCAGTCATCAACTCTTTAAGATCAACAGACATTGAGGATGTGTACATTGACATGGTGAAACGTGTGTATAAAAATGCAAGTGCAAAATTTCGGTTACATAAAGATACCAAACTGAGGCAGGATACCAGTTTTCAAAACTTTATTTCTGTTTGAGATGATTTTTCAGCTGATAAATTGGAATAACAAGGGAATAAAAATAAATGGTGAATATTTAAATCATCTGCGGTTTGCTGATGACATTGTTATTTTTTCAACGGACCCATTAGAACTCCAAGACATGGTACAAGAGCTCTCAACTAGAAGTGAAGAAGTTGGACTCAAGATGAACCTACAAAAAACTAAGATCATGTTCAATAATTTTGTAGAGGAAACAAAAATACAAGTTGACAACACTGAGCTAGAAATTGCTGATTCATATATTTACCTTGGCCAGCTGATTTCAATGGATGGCAACATTATGAAAGAACTCAACAGACGTATTAAACTTGGCTGGAGTGCATTTGGAAGAAACAGTTTTATCCTGAAGGGGAAATTGCCTTTATGTCTAAAAAGAAAAGTCTTCAACCAGTGTGTATTGCCAGTCCTCTCTTATGGATCAGAGACATGGAGTCTAACAGTTGGAGCAATACGAAAGTTACAGACAACGCAAAGGAGCATGGAGAGGTGCATGCTTGGAATAACTAGGAGAGATCGAAAAAGGAACACTTGGGTGAGAGAGCAAACTAGAGTAGAGGACATCATTGTTAAAGTAAAAGGGCTGAAATGGCGATGGGCTGGGCATATTGCAAGAAGAACTGATCAACGATGGACAACAGAAATTCTGAACTGGATTCCAAGAGACCACCGAAGACCTAGAAAACGTCCTCAAACTAGATGGGTGGATGAAATAAGAAAACAGGTTGGGGTGACGTGGAAGCGAATTGCTCAGGATAGACTTGTGTGGAAAGCATTTGGAGAGACCTTCATCCAGCAGTGGATAGATAATGGTTGAATATGATGATGATGATATATATATATTGGTGTATGTTTATGCATATGAGCATATATATGTCTTTATTTTGATTGCACACTTCTGGGTCTATTATGAGTGCAAAGAAACAATTTGTTTATTTTGAATATATAAGTTTATTTAAATTTATATTTTTACTAGTTAATAATTAAGTGTTTATCTTGAGTGTGACATATTCATGTAAAACTTTTTGTTATAAATTTTTGTTAGTATAATTATAGTATTTTCTCGCTTTATCACTTTCTTTTATATTCTTATTAAATTTTTTGCTGTTTTATTTCTGAACTCTTTTTAATTCAACTTTTACACTTTAATTCGTTTCCATAGCTCTATCTGCTTGTTGTAAGTATGCTTTTGAGCCGCTGCGGAGTAATAATCTCGAGACGGTGCCTTTTATAAATGATGCAGTTTCATTTTTAAATCCAATTGGCTATCCTGGATTTCCATATAATCCCATCTTTATCCAATTTTAATCGGTATTGTGTCATTCAAGTATTAATCACAAATTTCACTATTGTAGTCAGAAAGCAACGAATAACAGGGATTTCAGGTGGTCCTTGATGAAGAAACAAATTCTGTTATTATTTGATCTTTTACCCTTTCACTTTTACTACTATAATTTCAGTTTTTATTTTAAGCTGTTTCTACTACTAGTTTCACTTTGTTTTACTAGTTTATGCTATATTATTTCACTACTTTAACTTTGTCTAAATTAATATACATTTAAGTGTAGTGTATTTATGTATATTACATTAGAAAGTACTACATGTCACAATCATACTACAATTTTGCTATATATATATATACACACACAAAAAAAGTTGTAAGGATTGTGACATGTAATTACCATCTAAAAGGAAAATATAAACATAGGCAAATATAAAACAGAATGAAAAATAAATAAATAAATAATATATATATATATATTTATTATTGTTTATTTATTTTGGATACGCAAATAAAATAATTTTCGACCTTATATCTCTAAGTTCTTTTCCATTATCTCAGAGCTAACACAATTGCCAAATATTGGTCAACACACAAAGCCACCGGGGCGAGATTTTTGTAATTTTTGATGGGGAATTTATTATACTTAATAAATTTGATACTAACGCTTTTGCTCGGACTAGAGCATTTTTAAGTATAAGAGAAAAAAAGATATCGTCTCCGACCTGGACTCGAACTAGGATCTCCCCATTTAGTCCCCAGCGCCTCAACCGCTAGACCATCGAGGACAGAAATGAGGCTCCCTTTCTCCGTATATATGTACAACCATACATTATAGATATTAATTTCCGACACCCGCGTTTGAGCTCAAACCAGAGCTTAATGAGTAGACAGGGCAAATACTGTTGAGTTAAGTGTAGCTCCCTGTCGAAAATTTAACACCCCCCATCTTTTTCCAGAACTGCTTAAGTGAGTCTTGTTAAATTGACTAAGAAAGTGAATCGGTTAATGAAGAGTAGAAGTTGTACGTAATCGCTTCAAAAGTAGACCTTCGGTTGCATCGATAGGTCCATCTAGGAGTTATTATAAAAATTTTAAATAATTATTTTGTATTTTCTTTCTCTTAATTATATTTTCTCATATGTATAATTTACATAGCACTTAAGACTTTGGTACAATATGTAACCATATTAATTAAATTTGTGTATTTAATACTATGTAAATGTTGTGTAACACTTTATAATATATGATAAAGTGGAATGCGGCTCTCATTGATCTCATGCATGCCAACCCCTTGTATAGGAGAAAAGGAGACATAGCCCTGATCAAGTGTAGAACTAAAGTTGCTCCTCTCGATCTTTAGTTTTCCTCCATTAAATTTTGTTTTCCCTTCGTTTTATCTTTAGCTTTCCTCCATTAAATTTTATGTTCCCTCCGTTCGATCTTTTATCCCTCAGTTCAATCATTTTTTTCCGTTCGGCTTTTTTTCCCTTCCGTTCGACCTTTTTTTTCCCTTCGTTCGATCTTTTTCCAGTCCGTTCGATCTTTTTTTTTCCTCCATTAGGTTTCGTTTTAGCATGCATTGAAAGCTCTAATTTGAGTAAAACCGTGGTGTCAAAATTTAATATTTATAACAAGTTTCCCCACAAAAAATTACAAGAAACATACCCTTGCATCTTTGTATATCGACAATTTGGCAATCGCTTTAACCCTGAGAAAGGTAATAATATCCTTAAAAAACTTTTGCTATTATTGTGTTATCCCTGGATGAGACAACAATATCCTGCTTTATAATATTTATAATCGCCAAAGCTCTTGTTTGAACTACAAAACGTGAGTACTACAATATGATTTCATTGGAAAGGTTACAATGTTTAACCAAGTACTGAATGAATCTAAGAATTTTGCTGATTGCATCATGAATTTTCTTATACTTCGTTGTGATCAACGTGATGGTAACTGCTGTTCTTTATAGCTAGGCATATCAGGAAACAAAGAATCTCCCGTAAATTCTCTGGAAAGAACATCCAAAAATCCCTTGAGATTAAAAGCAGATCAACTAGGCATAACATTGCTTAGGTACAGGTCATTTTTCAAAAGCTTTATCTACTTTTAGTGGGTTTAGCAGCTCTCTTTGCCTAAGACCGTTAACGTTCGGTTATAAGAAATGTAAGGAATTCTAGAACTGAAGAAATGATTGTAATACTTTCTAAGAATATGTTCTTTAAGGCTCTAGGTTCTTAGCACTTTACTTACCGCTTGCATCTATATATATATATAGCCTATTAATAGGCTATATATAATTAAAGTGTTAAGGTATTTGTAGAAATAGAATCTTTAAGAATACTTTTCCAAAGGATCCTTTATATAAAAAAATTTAATGATTTTTTATTAATTAAGAAAAAAATATATGTAAAAACTAAATGAATTCTTAAGTCCATCTGTTTGAAGAAACAGGTCATTTTGTTTGAGTTTTGGTGTGAAAAATAGACAAGGTTATGATGCCCCAAGGTCTATATTTTTAAGAGGAATTCAAACGTTTATCACAAAGTTACTCAAACCACAGAATATGGGCCGATATTAGCAGGATTTAAACCTAGAATTTCAACAGAACTGTCCGATGCGATACCTCTTTATAGCCGCTTGGAGTAGCTTGTGGGGGATTTCCACGTTGAAATGGTCAAATTTAGCAAAAACATTTCATAATTTTATTTTATTCCCTGTCCATTTTTCTTTCAGGATGTACCAAACTTTTTTCAAAATTTCTAATAGATTTCGAGTTATGCTTACCTATATGTAGTTAGGAGTGTCGAAATTAATGTGTTTTGAAAATTTCAGTTGCAATTTCTGAAGAATTAATTTTTGCATTCCTTACAGCACTTGAACAATAATATTTCGAGTTCTAGTAAATATAATGATAAAATTTCAACTGATTCTTAAGCAGGTTGGTTGTACCACTCGGTTGAACCACAAACAAAGGTAAATGTCAAGTGGAATATTTTCAGCCTAAATTTAAATTTAGAGTTTTATCGTATCGTTGCAATTTTTAACATCAAGCTCACATTTTTAATATGCTAAAAAAATGTATCTATTATACAATTATGAGTTTGGTCCCAGGTGGGCAACTATGTATTTTACCTTATACTTAAAATTATATTGCTATCTCCTGTAGAAAGTAAATTATCGTCGTCCAAATAAAAGTAATTACCTAATTAATTAGCATATAATTAATTAATAAAGTGATAAATTCTGATCCAAGAAAACGTTATTTTTTATGCACTATTTTGCTATGTAAAAAACTGTACAAAATTATTTGGAATTGAAGAAAATCAATATTAATATGTACATCCCCTACGTCGATATATTTGGGCACACGGATATTTTTGTTTTAATGTCGGAATTTTATGTTATAAGATTCAAAAAGAAAAAAAAAAGGGGTGTGGCCCAGAAATGGCGCAATGATATCGCATCCATCTAGATCGACATTAATCAGAATTCGACTTCCAGGGACGGATTTAGACGGCAGGCGTGGCGATCAACCCCCCTGAATAAAAATTTAACATCGAAAAGATACAAGCAGAGTCGTAGCCAGCCGGGGCTAAAGAGGGCTGAGCCCCCTATAAACGTGGTCAGCGCCCCCCTAAAAAATAGTTATTAAAATAAATTATCTTACAGTTTTATTTTAAATTTTTTATTTTGTATAAAATTGTTCATAACAATGGAAATTGCTCTTAGATGTTGAAAATATATTCAAAATAGATTTCTACTGTAGATGTTGTGTACATAATGTATTTTACAAAGGTTTGAGTCTTCATGTACTCTGTAATAAAGAGAATTATAAATTTTAATACACATCTGTAAGTTTTCGATGCAAAATTTGCCTTAAAGAATGTATTCATTGATGTTAAATATATTTGTCTACGTAGATATTTAGTATCATGAAATATAGGAATAAAATGTGTAAAATACATTAAAATATTAACAAATATTAAGCCCCTTGTAGCATTATGAGCCTGCAACTTTCAGAGCCCACCGCAAGAAGGGTCTAGCTACGTGCCTGGATACGAGGTAAAAGTCCGATAAGGTATCATTTCCAAAAAATCAAGCCATTAATCGCCCCCTTGAATGACTTTTCTGCCCCTGACGACTACAACAGCGCCAAAAGCCAACCCCCCTCCCTCCTTGAGAAGTCAATATCCAAAGGGGCAATTAAATTATTAGGTTTAACACCCTGACGCACCCTCGGCGCGGCCCTGATTACAGGCACAGATGGGCAACTAATTACAGAAACCGCTAATGTGAACTAATAAAAGATATACTAGGATTATAACATTATTGAATTTCTATGTGTGTGTGTGTAAATAGTTTAAATGTATAATATCGCCAATAGCGATAACTTTTGTTGTTTTATGTTGTATCTCTATGCTGTACGTCATTGTCCTTCTAGATTTTGGGGGACCAGGACTCATCAAGCCGTCTTTCGTCGGCTTTTTTTCCTGGTCTCCCTTCAGTACACTTTTAATTTTGTATTAACTTTGATCTTTAACTTTGTGTACTGAAAAAATAAATGAAATGAAACATTGAAATTGACAGAACCCTACTATGGGCAGTAGTGTCGATCTCACCCAGCGTGCAGCTAATCCGTGTTCGATTCCCAACGAGTAAGCCACACCCGTCCATGTTTTTTCTAGAAAATATAGGTCACTACCCTGCAGTGGCGCAGGGGTAACGCATTCTCCTATCATTCCTTTAATCCGGATTTGACTCTCAATGGCATCGTTGAATAACTGTCTTTTTTCACCCCCGTAGTCCCAGGTTTAGTTCTCTTGAAAGCAGAGATTCGAATATCTCGGAGAATTGTAATTTCGACGCAGCATGACTCTTAATGCCGTTGCGCTATAAAAGAAGAAATAAACAGAAAGTAATGCGTTTATGCCTTGAGCTAAACTCGAGCCGGGTACCTTTGGGTTTCCACTTCAACTCTCTTGCCGTTAAGCTACGAAAGTCAACCATATCTACACTAAATCAAATAGTAATACACTGCACGAAATAAATAAATATAAAATTACAAATTAACGCAGTTAAATTTGGAAAATATTGGCAGCTGTTTCAATAGCGCGTGTCTATTTTTGTCAAAATGTTGCAACTAATACGTTGGTTAATATTGCTACTAAAACGATGCTTCGACATGGTTTGAATAGCAACACATGACCCATTATTCTGGCATGGGAGCTGAATGGGCCAAATCCTGTGACAAGAGTAGACGACCCAGGCACCTTATTCGTAATATCTCTTCAATTTCTCTCTTTTTTCTTATGATTGAAGCAAAAAATTATAAGCAAAATCTAGTTTTAATATAAATATAATTCAATTCTTTTTCTTCATTATAAGGTCCGAGTTCATGCACGTATCCAGAGGGGGGGATCTCAGGACCGGCCCCCCCACCCCGAAACTAAATTTTTAATGGGACTTGGCTACGGCCTTGTATTTTGTGATTGTATTGATACATACTGTGAAATTTTTGTCCCCACAAAATTAAATCATGTATACGGCATTTTCTGAGTTCCCTTAGAAGAGACCATTATTTTAGTCCCGCTATTGTTGTCTCCTCTGTCTCTCCTGTTCTAGTCTCGCTAATATTGTCTCTTTCTCTTGTTCTAATCTCGATACAAACAGTTTATCTCTCTCCCTTTCTTTTTTTTCTCCAAATATGGGCTATTTTAACAGTATATTTTACACATTAGAAGTGAATAGACTATTATTATTATTATTGTGTCATTATTATTTCGTTAGGGTACTCATGATATCACTATTACATAATTAATGTACATATAGTGTCACTGTTGCGTCATTAGGGTGCCTATAGTGCCATTATTATGTCGTTAGGTTTCCCTTTTGTGTCACTATTTTATTGTGGTGGGGATTACGGTGTCACAGTAGCTTAATTATTCGGAAATACCGAGTTTATATTGTGATTATAAAATAATTAAGCATAGAGTAGACACACTATACATTTTTTTTTTCATTTCAACGACGCGCACACCAGTGAAGAAATAAATGAAAATATTTAAATATATATTGCGCAAATATATTGTAAATTTCACAAGTAAATATTCACAAAATAGCATTGAGAAATTTATGGCTTTATTTTAAAAAGAGGAATGACAACAATTGCTGAGCAGACCAAAGAAATAAGTCAGAAGTTGAAGACTTAAAATGCTGAATGGAACTTTTTTTCCATTTGTTTCGAATTTTAACCAACCAAATTCATTAATTTTCTGTTGCCAAATTGAACGATTTCTATAATAACGTAAACAATTATTATGAAAACATTTTTTTGTCCAATGACTGGTAGCAGGGGCGGACTGAGTTCT
This sequence comes from Dysdera silvatica, assembly GCA_006491805.2. Classification (NCBI taxonomy): domain Eukaryota; kingdom Metazoa; phylum Arthropoda; class Arachnida; order Araneae; family Dysderidae; genus Dysdera; species Dysdera silvatica. The sequence goes on from QLNU02015270.1 coordinate 123,297,563, forward strand.
CTCAAAGGACGCATATCTTGGATTATCAGGTGCTCGAATCCTATAACCCATGAGGGCTCAAATCCAAGAGAACGCACCGACCCAGTCTTCTGACTGATAGAAGATATCTGAATATAACCAGAGGTGGCTACAGAAAAGTCTATGTGTTCATTCGGTTCCTTGCTTCCTAATACTGTTCCCAAGATGAGACTGAAGCAAGTGTAGGACAGTGGAACACGTGCACTAAGTCCATTTCTTCATGCAGATCGAATAGTACACAAAAAGGGTTGGAGTAAATGCCAATGCGATAAAGATTCTTTTTAAGACTGTCATGGCTTGTAGCTGGACGGAATTCAGCGACAGCCCTATTTCTAGGTCATTCAGGAATATCAGATATATTACGAAAGCAGTTTATTTGAAGTTTGGAGAATCGTTGTACCTCTTTTGGGGGGAGAATCAGCTTTTTCGTTGGCATATGAAAATATTCCTCTCTTAATCTGGGTGACAATTGTTTACAAAATCCACAATTTAAAATCAGTATACTAAACATAAAATTCCGATGCATTATTTTTTAAAAAAAAAGAGAATAATTCTTATTTATGTAAGATATTATTACCCTTCACAGGGATAACACAATTGCCAAATATGGTCAACACAAGAAAGCCTCCGGGGCGAGATTTTTGTGAGTTTTCGTGGGGGAATTTATTATACAATAATTTTTGCCACCCACGTTTTAATTACAGCTCAAACTAGAGCTTGTGTAATTTTGGAGAAAAAGAGACGCCGTCCTCATCCTGGATTCAAGCCGGGGTCCTCGTGGTGTCTTGACGAACGAGGACAAGAACAAATGCATTTTTCTCCGTATATAAGGATGTAAGATATTATTACCCTTCACAGGGATAACACAGAAAAGTCTCCGGGGCGAGATGTTCTTGTCCTCGTTTGTCTAGTAGGTCAAGACACCGCGGGCTCAACGCGGGGACCCTGGTTCGAATCCAGAATGAGGACGGCGCCTCTTTTTCTCCAAAAACAATAAAGCTCTAGTTTGAGCTAAATATACGTAGGTGACAAAAAAATTATTGTATAATAAATTCGCCATGAAAAACTCACAAAAAATCTCGCCCCAGAGGCTTTTCTGTGTTGACCATTATTTGGCAATTGTGTTATCCCTGTGAAGGGTAATAATATCTTACATCCTAATATACGGAGAAAAATGCGTTTGTTCTTGTCCTCATTCGTCTAGTAGGTCAAGACACCGCGGGCTCAACGCGGGGACCCTGGTTAGAGCCCAGGATGAGGACGGCGCCTCTTTTTCTCCAAATATAAAAAAAGCTCTAGTTTGAGCTATATATACGTGGGTGGCAAAAATTATTGTATAATTCTTACTTATTTCAATACAAATATCTGTATTGTTTCATGTAATAATTTTTCCTTTAATCGATTTTCCATTCATCGGTTTAATACAACGAATTTTATAAAATATTTTAAGAAAGACCTTATGTACATAATTTTATATCAACTATCAATAAAAACACTTTGTAAAATAAACTGTTTCTTAGCACGTTGCAATAATTTCTATAAATCCGCGACGAATCTCGTTACATATTATCTAGGATTAGTGACAAATAGAAAATTCAGTTTCTTTTCGAAAAATCGAACTGTTTTGCTATATGTACTAGGAGTTTAAATTGCCAATAAACGACTGTTACTGTTCGTTTCATTCCCATACGTTCACGCTTAATCTCTTGGAATCGAATTTTCCCTTTCTTTTTCCCCTTTCATTATATCAAAATGGCATATGTTACTCGGAATTTATCACAAGAAACTGAATAAAGGGAAACTGGAGAAAGATTTCCAATTCTTTATTGGGAAAATGGGCTTTGAACAAAGGGATTAATCACGAGTCCGACGAACCCTAATTAAAATTTAAGAAAGAAAAGGAACAGAGTCTGATGAAAATTGATTATATTTTTCCCTCTAAGAAACATTTGGGGATTTTTCCCTTTCATCGGACTGTTCTCAATAAAAAGATTCGGCTTAATTTACTGTTAGTTACCTGCAGACAGGGACTAGTGAATAAAAGCTTTTCCCTCTTGTACAGAACTACTAAAAAAACTCACTTAAGGTTCTCGTATGTCTTAAAAGGAAAGGCGAGTTCTGAAACTCAAGTCTCGTGAACTTAAGACGGAAACTGTTATGATTATAAATAGTTATTATAAAAGGAAAAAGTAGCAAAACCAGAATAATTTGCTGATAAAACTATGCCCATTTATAATCAATTATTCCATAGATAGTGTTTCATCATCATCTAACAATTATATTATGCCCTTAAACTAAAATTGGACTAGGTAATTACCTTCAGTTTATGGAATGTTATATACATCATTTAATAATTATTCTTATTAGGGTACAATACTGATGGGCGATACTTTATTTTAACCATACGGTATTGCTAAATGACTTATAGTGCCTTCGAATAGGGGAAACAATGGCTGGAAAAATTATAGGGAATTATTCAGTACATTGAGATAAAAGAAATATATTAATTTTTCCCTTTAATAATAATTCGTTCCAAAAATTAAATTCGTTAGTACTATATTAACTTTCATTAGAATATTTTATTAATAGTTATGGAGTTTTTTGATATTTGTATGATGTTGTGCATTTAATTTTTTAATTTTATTTAATATTAAAACTGTATCATGTTAATAAATAATATACATCGGTTGTCCCAAAACAATTACCAGTAGCGATAGTTTTTCCTAACAACGCTATCTGACAACCTGTGGTAGTCGTAGCCAACTTAGATCAACTCATCGGCTAACGTTAGAGAGGGCTGCGATGTAATAAAGATAATAAATTTTCAGTGCTATGCGCGTTGTAAAAAAGTACAGAAATTTTAACCATGCAAATTTATTTTACGAGTAACTATATTTCGTCATCTTTGTCAGTATCATTACCTTTCTGTTCCTTCTCGAAGCATATACCTGCAGTTTTGACACACAAACGCATCCTTTTTGACCATTTGGTAAGCACGATCTTCCCAAATCCTTCTTCTGGTATGCTTTTAAAGAAAATCTCTACGGCAACCTGGACCTCAACATTAGTTTAAAATTTTTGATCATGTAATTCTCCCTTTAACGTAGGAAAGAGACAGAAATCTGATGGGGAGATACCTTGATTTTTTTCTGGTACAACTTCGTTTCGTAAAATTGGACGTGTGATGTCGAGCATTATCTTGATGCAACATTCACAATGTCTTCGATACACATCGTTTTCTAGTAAAAGAACGTACGTACCAAATGGCCAAAACGGATGCGTTTGTGTGTCAAAAGTTCAGGCCGGTATTTCCAGAAGGTGCAAAATAAATATAATGATATTGACAGATACCTCGGATGATTGTTATCAAATTACTCTAAAATAAATCTGTATAGTTAAAATTTCTATGTTTTTTTAAAACGCCCGTAGCACCGAAAATTCATTGTCTTAACTATATCACAGCCCTCTTCATCGTTAGCTGATGAGTTAAGCTACCCGATTACATCTACAACAGATCGCTAGATAGAGTTGTTCGGAAAAACTAACGTTACTGACAGTTGTTTTGGGACAACCGATGTATATTAGAATTTGTAAAAAGTAACGTTACTTGTTAAATTGTAGCCATTAATGCCGCCATATATCTCCTTCCTCAAATAGATCACACCCTTTTTATCAAACGGAAGTTGGGTGAGTAAATTATGAAAGGTCATATGCTCAATGACTTAGCGGCAGTCTGTAGCCAGGATGAAGGGGGGAAGCTGGGGCAAGGAAAAGGGCATATGGGGCGCAGGGCACCCTGGGATTGTTCTATATAGCTATATATAAATAGCTCGATGGGGCAACTAAGGCCATGCCCTTACTGGCCCGGGCTTGGCTGCAGGCCTGCTTAACGGTCAAAGTATTGAAACCCATAAATAGAGGGTTAGAATCCAGCCCGTGAGTGTGATGATAACCACAATACCATGTCTTCTTTAATTGTCAGCCTCCTTTACACCGATTGGGCCTAAATCTGCTTTAACTTCGGCGATCGAATGTGAAACAAACGTTTCTTCTCTGGCGCGACTCTTCATATTGTTAGGCTCAGCAGAAGTCCATACAGATTGAGGATGAGAAACATAAAGCTTTATGGACATAGCGTGATCGTGATACAGCATTAGCTCTACTAGCTAGGTCGTCCACATTTCATGCACACGTACGTACGATACAAGAGGGAAGGGACGGAGAGTCCTCTCAGCCCGGGAATATACGAGCATTTGTCGCTCGAGCGACACCGGAGAACAGGTTTCTAGTCGCATGTTACAAGGCGCAGCGCCCAAGTCCAGTACATTACACTATATGCCCTGCGGTGGCGCAGTGTGGTAACGCGTTCTCCTAGTGCGCCGCTAATCCGGGTTCGACTCCCAGCAGTGCAAAAAGAACGCTTACTCAGAGATCTCATAAAGATCGCACTGCTCACTGTAGTCCGGGGTTTGGTTCCCTAGGCCTTAAGAGGTTCGGATTCCTCGGAAAACAGTAGGTCCCGGCGCAGCATGACCACTGTAGTCTTTGAGCCGTAAAACCAAAAAGAAAGAAAGAAAGAAAGAAAAGAAAAGAAAGAAAAGAAAAGAAAAGAAAGAAAAAAGAAAAAAGAAAGAAAAGAAAGAAAGAAAAGAAAAGAAAGAAAGACATTACACTATCTAGGTAACAAGTATATAGTGAATAAAATACATTATGAAACCCAACACACAATTCTCAAAACTTGACCTTATTATTCTAATTCCATAGCAAAACATAATATAACATGAGCCGTGAATATACGATTATAAATTCAATAAATAAAAATTTCGCGTGCAATTTTCTAACAGAATATAGCACTTCTACATTCTCTATTCCACCGGCAAATTGCATACAGCATAGATTAAAAAACGGCTGCTTTTAAAATAAATACGTGTGCACTTTCTTAGCCTTCATCTTAAATCCAAGAAGGAATCGATAAAGAAACAAAAGAAGAATGTGCAACTAAATATCGAAAAGCAAAGAAATATTTAAACTCTTAGAAAAGTCCGATCTTTACACATACGCAGGAATTAAAAAGCGATTGAAATTCCTCTTTAAATAACAGAAGCTAACCTCAGAGGATTGTCACGAAATTACGAAAAGAAACAAAGATAAAGTTTCAACGAAAGTACAGAGGATTGCGAAAACTGGTAAAAAATTTAACTTTCGTTTAGGGAAGCGATTGCGAAGGATCTGTTAAACAACTAATTAATAATTATTTTTTTCAGTTCTGCACAAAAGAGATAAGCTTCATTGCTTAATAGAAAGCCTAGGGAAAAAATGGAACAAACATTTACATTTTATTGCAAATATTTTAAAAATGTAAGAAATTGAAGACAGGGCTTTAATTTTGAAAGGGCTGCGAAAGCAAAGAATCCATTGGTATAGATAATCTCAAGTTCTAGAAGGAGGTGGGGGGAGGCTATAGTCTGAAAAATACAGCTCTTAGCATTGGAGTGGGATCTAAACTCCAGATCCCCTTGTTGCACGGACGAATAATCCATAGACATAGTTTATATATATATATTTGTTTTTCATTTACAGTTCAGTTTCATTTACATGTTTATGTAGATTTTACACGCTCTCAATGTTTATTAGAAATGTTACGATTTAAATATCACTGAGTATGGTAACTAAGAGAGGGGAAATGAGAACTGAACAGTAAAAGGGTTAAGAATTCCAAAGAATATTCTCACTTTACTTTTTTTTCTGCCTGCCTACCTCAGGGGCATGGCAATTCAAAAATTATGCGAGGGCTCAAGCAGCTTTGAAACAGATCAAATGATTGGGCAATAAAAAATATAACGTATTTCGTTATCCAATAGGGGCATAAGCCTCCTAAGCTCCTCCCTTTCCAACGCCACTAGCTTGCCTGCCTGTCTGTCTTCCTTCTTTCCTACCTGTTTAGGTTCAAATCCAAATGGCGTCGAACGCTCTAGATTTTTTCTATCGAACTGAGACACAGTTACCAAGGTTTCATTCTTTGGTCATGGATCGGAAGCTTTTTAAAATGTTGTGCCAAAATAATACTGCAATCTCCTTCCGCGTCCCAACCTACACTCATCCAAATTGTGTAAGTTTAGTTTATTATCTAACTATTAATGAAAATTAATTTATTAGTTAATTCAGAGAATAAAATTGGTAATTTAGGTAAATATAAATTAATAATTAGTAATTTAATAAGATATAAATTAATAATTAGTAGTATAAGAAGACATAAATTAATTGAGGCTTTTAATTAATCAAATCAAACGTAATTAATTTATCAATTAGTAACATAAGAAGATATAAATTAATAATTAGTAATATAAGGAGATATAAATTAATAATTTATAAATTTAGTGAATAAAAAACTTTTATTTTAAAATCATCCCGCGTGTCAGACAAAAGTAGCTAGCGTGCTTTTGGTTGCCGAACTCTGTTCTAGGTGATGGAGGTTCAAATACCTCAGAAAACTACATCTCCTTACATAGCAGGCCTGTAGCCAAGTCGGGGCCAGCAGGGGCGCAGCGTCATGCTTTTGCCCTAGTTGCCCCATCGAGCTATTTACATATATAGAACAATCCCCTCGTGCCCTGTATCTTGTATATGTACGTCTCCAATATGCCCTTTATCTCGCAAAAGTTGCCCCTTCATCTTGCACAAGTTGCTCCTTCATCCTGGCTGAAGGCCTGTTACGCAAACTATCCTTGTAACAAAAAAAAAGCAAAAAAAAACAACAAAAATAATCGCCTACCATCCCACTCTTTTTATAATATTTTAACTACTCTCTTTTTACAGTATTTGAAAGTATTAGTAAATTTACAAATGATTTTGAGAGAAGTCAATTATTTGCAGCCAAGAAATGTGAAATTTCAAGTTCACATATGACAATGTTTCTCTTTTTTAAATAGATAGTCCTTGATCCCTTATTCCCAGAGCTGTAGTCAGGATGGGGTTATGGGAGGCTAAGCCCCCTAAAAACATAATCAACCCCCCTGGAAATTATTTTTTTCTCAAAATAAAATATTGTAGAATTTTATTCTAAATTTTTTGTTTTGTATGAAATTGTACATGACAATAAAAATTATTCTTTCACATTAAAAATTCATTTAAAATATATTACTAAGTACATCTTGTGTAAAACATGTTTTTTTTACAGAGATCTGAACCTTCATTTATTTTATAATAATAGAACGGGAAATTATAAATTTTAGTATATATTTACAAGTTTTTAATGCATATTTTGCATCTAGAAATTTATTCGTTAATGCTAAATATATTAGTCTAAATATCAATTAAATAATTAAATAGTAAATAAGTAATTAAATATAATAGTTTGGATATTAGGTATTATAGTATAATAATAAAACACATCCAGACATTAAAAACATAATAATAATAATACAGAAAAGTAATATAAAAATACTAAAATGATATAAAATATATAAAAGAAAATACTAAAACGATATAAAAATATAAAAACACTAAAATGATACAAAAATATAAAACCATAAAAATAATAAAAATATAATAATAATAATACATTAATAGATACAACATTTTTTTAAGCCCCTGTATTTTCAGACCCCCTTGCAACAAGCGTCTATTTACAAACCTGATAGGCTGTACAAAAATATGCTTTAATTTACGAAAGTGACATGAAATGCACAGGTTCGAAATGAAATTTCTTAAGAAGGATAAAAGGATTTAAAACGTTATTAAGAAAGGACATTTTTTTAGTTTTGGGATAGATTTTCTTCTATTTAAAATTCGAATTACATATTCACGTGATGTATAAAAAAACGCTTTATTATTTAACTTAGACAGATGAGAAAGGACTTTTTTCTTTAAGTTAAAAGGAAAGAATTAATTTTTAAATTGTGAATTTCAGCTACATTTAAAAATGGATTTAAAAATAAAATATTCTTATTAAAATGCGTAAAAATTTCCATCGCGTTCAGAAAAATACGATCTAGTGTATGCAGTTTACAAATTGGAAAATGGATGAAGTTGGTAAAAGTATAAAAAAAAAGAAAGTTGCTTGAGCGTTCACGGGGACACGAACCCGGAACCTAGTGGTCCGAATATGTTTGAAGGTAGCTACAATGCTAGAGATTTCTTAAAAAACGAATGAGAAATTCATTATTGACTGAAGAGGCATTGTTTTGGGGCGTCAGCTGTAGAAAAATGGGCCCTTAATTTATGCAAGTAACAGGAAATACAATTTTTTTTAAGTAGAATTTATTAGGCGGGAAAATGTATTTCAGATATTATTAAAAAAAAAATGCTTTTTTTTTTTTTTTAGTTTCAGAAAAGCTGTGGTTTCTCGCCTGTTAAAAATGATAGTTAATCATTTATATAGTGTATAAAAAAATTGCTCTATTTTCTAACGTTGACAGATAAGAGAGTTGTTTCTTTAAAGTTTTAATGGGGCATTTTTATTTAAATCGCGAATTTCAGGTCTACTTAAAAATGTATTTAAAAATGGAATATTCTTTTTAAGAATATATATCACGTTCAGGGAAATATGATCTACTTGATGCAATTTACGGCTCGGAAAAGGGGTGAAGTTGAAAAATACAAAAGTTTGCTTGTGCGTGCACAGGGATTCGAACCCGGGACCTGGTAGTCCAAATTGGTTTGTAGGCTAAAGCAATGCTAGAGATTTTTTCAAAAGACCAATGAGAAATGTACTATTGCGTGAAGAGAGATGGTTTTGTGTGAAAAGGCTGCAGCAAAATGGGCTTGAATTTTTGAAAGTGTGATACAATGGACAAAGATTTTAAGTGAATTTTTTTATGAGGGAAAACCCAATTTTAAACGTTATTAAAAAAGGCTTTTTTCTTACCCAAAATATAGCTATCCTCCTGTGTAAAATTCAAGTTAAATATTCACCTGATGTACTATAAAAAATCGCTTTATTTTTTAACGTTCACAAGTAGGAGAAAGCTTTTTTCTTTTCAATTTAAAAAATGAAGATCTTGATTTACGCGCAGAAATGAAAAATAAAATGCATTTCCACGCCAGGAATTGCACTTGCTACCCTGTGAACTTACACGGAACTTACAAGGTTCCGAGTTCGATACCCTTTCGTGCCATTGCCACCATTTTTTAAAATTTTATCTGGTTTACAAACTGTAAATTGCATAAACGAAACCACATTTTTGTGTACCTAACGCACGTTCTTATAGTTTAACGACGATTGAACGTTTTTAAATAAAACTTTAAATATCACGCAAAATCGCAATTTTAAACGAACATTTCTCTTCAATTTTTTTTTATCGTTAATGTTTGTGCAAATATGGATGTTCCTCCCCATGCCTGCTCATATATGTTTTTTCGCTTTTATTCGGTGCATTGGTTTATTGAATAGAACCAAAATTCCATTTAAGGGCAAATTAAAAAAAAAAGCAGTCCCATGTCGTAAATCGTACTTGCTACCCTATGTAGTGACTCGGGGAAGTCGCCACAAATTTTAATGCCCGCCCTGTAACATTCTGAGCCCTCTGTAACAAACGTCTAGCTATGTGCCTACTTATTTCACTTTGAGTCCGTTATCCTCCACCCACCCGAAATGAAAACCTCAATTCTAAATTGTTTTTCCATAACTTATTTTGCGAAAAAAGAAAAAGAATAGATGGTTTTTATTTTTGGATCTACGCCTATCTTCAAAGTAATATTTCAGAATCTTAAATACAGTTCGAATCCAGAAATAAATACATTTAAAAACAATATTTCCTCCCTTTCCAAAACAAACTTTGCTTGTGCTGCCATCTCTTGGCAATTTCTGAATACATTCTTAACGTTAATGTTCTCTTTTTTTTCTTACGTGGAATATAATTTTTTTAATGTTCTCTTACTTAAATGAAGCTATTTTTAATTCATACATTGAGAGAAAAAATTATAAACATTTCCGTACGTCAATTATGAGCTTTTCGTTACAGGAGAAAAAGAGGCATCGTTCCTAACCTAGATTTTAACTAGGGTCTTTCCGTTGAACCCAGAGCACCTAAACCACTAGACCATCTAGGACAGAAACGAAACCCCCTTTTCTCCGTATATATAAGGTTGAACGATATTATTAGATTTTTCAGGGCTAAAAAAAATTCCAAATAATAGTCAACACACAAAGACTACGGGGCGAGTTTTTCGTGTTTTTTTGTGGGGAATTTATAGATAATAATTCCAACACCCTCTTTTTCTCCTATAACGAAAAGCTATAGTTTTAAGCTAAAACCGTGGATTTCGGAATTATTACGTATAAATTCCTCACGTAAAAAAACAAAAAGAGAAACTCGCCACGGAGGCTTTGTGTGTTGACCATTATTTGGCAATTGTGTTATCCCTGAGAAGGGTAATAATATCTTACATCCTTATATATACAGAGAAAAGTAAGTTTCGTTCCTGTCCTCGATAGCCTGGACATCCTCAGGGGTGGGAATCTTTCCATGTTGGGAGGCCGCATTTAAGAAATTTCAATTAGGTACCGGGGCGTAGCATTTAAAATATTATGGGGGATGGATTAGTTTTTGAACGGATCATATGATTCTGCGTTAAACGGAACAATATATTTTGCCATTCCATGGGGGCTTGAGCCCCCTCTCCTACACAACTGATTAAATATATAGCAGAACCTCGATTATTCGAACTTCTTTTAACCGAATTGAACAACTGTACTTACTAGTTTAACAGACACTCATTCAATATTTTTGGTAAAAATGTTCATATTTGCTTCCTGTCGTACTCTGACCTTAAGAGGGAGACCGATATAAATGGTAGATATTGGGCATATAAAAATAGCCCTTCTGGCTTACCAATGATTTAATTGTGAATTTCAGTTTGGGAGGATTATTTCGTTGATACTTCTTATGGCTTTGGAATATTAAATACGTTCATTTAAGATAATAATAAAAATAAAGTAAATAAATAAAAAATAAGATGAACAAAATCATATTAATAAAAATAAAAGGATTTGGTTTGCAAAATTTGGATTCATCCAAAAGGCCGCATTTAAGGGCTCAAACGGCTGCAGGTTCCCCACCCCCTGGCCTAGCCGTTAAGGCGTTCCGGGATCTACAGAGAGACCCTAGTTTGAATCTAGGTTGGGGACGATGCCTCTTTTTCTCCTAAAATACGTGGATATCGGAATTATTACGTATAATCATCCCCCCCAAAAACACAAACTCACAGAAAGCTTTTCTGTAATAATGACCATAATGGCAGGTGGGTTAACTTTGAGAAGGTAATAATATCTTATAACCTTATATATATGCGGAGAAAGGGAGCTTCGTTCCGATCCTCGATGGCCTAGCGGTTAAGGCCCTCCGGGCTCAACGGAGAAGCCCTAGTTCGAATCTAGTTTGCGGACGATCTTCCTCTTTTTCTCCTATAACAAAAAAGCTCTGGACGAACTAAAATGCGTGGGTGTCCTAGTACCACGTATAAATATTTCCCACGAAAAAACTTGCCATGGAGGCTTTTCTGTGTTAACCAATTGTGTTATCCTGAGGAAAGGGTAATATCTTACAATCCCATATAAAAAATTCATTGTATTTAAAAAAAGTATAAATTTTATTTACAAAAGGTTGTGTTGTCAAAATAGGGGTATAATTAAAAAGTCCAGCCTTTAGTGGAACACACTGTATATCTGTGAACATTATTATATAATTCCATCGAACAAAAAACCACCTCCACGCTAACAGCTACACTGGATACCCGGACCAATTTTTGGAACGATTACAATCGGTTTATATGATTGGAATTACGATTACTAGAGTAGGATCATTGTTACGATCGCAATTATTAAGTATCAAAATTTGGATCATTATTTTGACTACGATTACAGTCAATTTTCATTTTTCGATTACGACTACGATTATGAATATACATAAAAGCATGATTACAACTAAGCAAATTTTAATCACGATTGTTTGCATGCAATAAGAAGTAATCAGTTCGATTAAGACTATAATAATGGCGACTACGATTATAATCATAGCGATTATGATTACGACTACCTAAGAATTTCAAAAAATGATTACTATCACTATCATATGAAATTTAAAAATGTGATTATGATTATATTGCAGATTACAGCTACTTCAAAACATTCAATTACAATTACAGATGTGATTATGATAAAATTTAATCGATTAAAAAAACAATTATAATCAATCGATTACGATTACTCAGAGTCTAACTCGGACTAAAGAATGTGAATCATCTTCGGCTAAATTGGTGATCCGTACGTGTGATATGGTTTACAACACGATAGACCTGGCTTCATTATTTCTGCCCACCGTAGTCCGCGGTTTAGTTCTATAACCAACAGAGGATCGGATGCCTTGGAAAACTAAGTTCCAGCACATCATGTCCTTAACCGTTCTTTCCCCGTAAACAAAACTAGTTTTTTGGTTATTGGTAGATATATGAACATGGATAATAAAATACAGAAAAAGTATTCCTAACACTCTCTCCCCCTCCAAAAAAACTCTTTCCTGACCTGCTGACAGTATATGCTTGGTCTTACATGTCCTATCATCAAAATAGCTCAAGATTTTATTGTTTACCATTTTATCTGCAAAAACATTTGACTTCGACTCCCATTTCTTCTAAATCTGAAAATCTTACGTAGCATATTTATTGGAAATTCAGATGTTTTGCCCCTATTTTTGGTTTATCCGCAAACCACTAAACTTTATTTCGCTTAGAATATTCCGGATACGAGACTAACATCGACTAAAGGTTCCCGTTATTTGTATCCCAAATCACCGGGGATTGGTCTGCAAACAGATAAGGTACTATTCGTGGACAGCTAAGGGTTTACATATGGAACCTGTAGGTACTAGGCCGTTAAAAAAACAAAAATATTGCTTTTGCGACAGTTAGAAGTCCTGCCGTGGTATTTCTCCAATCTACTTGACTTCCTTGTGTCCACATTCACCGTACATTTTTGATATATAGCAACACCACCCATGTATTTCTACTTTCTCGGGTTTTATCATGTCAATAAATTTAAAAGGATAACATCAAATTCGAAACTGGAAAACTGTTCAAAAAATTTTATTTGTCCAATACTTCCGTGTGTAAAATATTTTCATGTTCTTTAATCGATCCATTTCAAGATCAGTAACTCGAATTTTACGCTACTTTCTAAATTGATTTTTAAACCAATTCCAGTTTTAGTCTTTTTTGGTATCTCTTATACATGTTAGGACTCTCTTATACATGTTAGTAGTCCTTCGCATTTGAAAAAATGTTCAAGAATTAAAATTAAGGTTTTTCTTTTTTTTTTGTCTATAACTGTGAGCGACAATAAATGAGTAATAAGAGATGTTCTTTAAAGTCTCATGTAGATTCACAAATACAGAATAAATACAAAGAAAAACTGACAAGGAGCAATTAAATTATATAATTAATTTTATATTAATATGTGGCCATTTTCCATTTGCTAAAAATCATTTTTGCTGTTGGCAATTAATAAGACACTTATTTATATAAATCGAACACTACGCAGATTAAATCAAACAACAATGTCAATCAATCAACGTTTATTGGCGTAGTGATACCAACGCCGATGGTATGGCGTGATTAGATGGTGAAACGTTCGAAAGAAAATAAATATTTCTGCCTTCGGTGGGACCTGAACCCACGACCTTCCACTTGCCGGGCGGAGGCTCTACCCACTGAGCTACGAAGGACAATATATAATCTCTTTACGAACGTATATATACTGTTGCCAGTTATTTCGCAGAATGGTGTAGTACATGGACTACTATTTAAACCAAATTGCAAAGAGACTGGTATTAAATTGATCGAAATGCACGTTGCAGCATATGTATTTATATAAATCGAACACTACGCAGATTAAATCAAACAACAATGTCAATCAACGTTTATTGGCGTAGTGATACCAACACCGATGGTATGGCGTGATTAGATGGTGGACGGTTCCTATAAATATTTATTTTCTTTCGAACGTTTCACCATCTAATCACGCCATAACATCGGCGCTGGTATCACTACGCCAATAAACGTTGATTAATATTGTTGTTTAATTTAATCTGCGTAGTGTTCGATTTATATAAATGTCTTATTTACTACATTATTCCTGATAAAGGACTACTTCTGGCGTGTCCGAAAACTTGGGTGATCTTTTTCATTTGCTATTCTACCGATGCTTAATTTTTTGTGTATAAATTATTACCATTATTATTATTATTATTATTATTATTATTATATTATTATTATTATTATTATACTCAAGTACTGTATTTACTCTTAACCTTCTCTCCTCATCAATGTAAATCCATGTAAGAGATATGTACGAATACACTCATATAAAAAATGTACGTATAAACAAGAAGAAAGGTATGTTGCATTATTAAATGAATGTAAATAAAATAAGGCATTATTGTTATTAATAATATTATTGATATTTCATGGTCATCACTAAATGTTATATTAATTTGACCCTGCAAAAAAACATCGTCATTGACATGAATTCGAAAATACTCATATGTTTATGATGTCTGGACACGACCCTGGCAAAATCAATGTTAATGTTTACTGGCTTAAGACAGCATAATTCGGATACGAAATGCAAGGACATTACCGAAGGGTTGTTTAAAGAATATAGCAGGGGCGAACTGGGCCGCCAGCTAACTGGCCCCGGGCCGTTGCGCCCTCATAGACGATAGAACTTGCGCCCTCATGGGCTATAGGACTCGCGCCCTCCGATAATCCAAGGTATGCGCCCTTTGAGAGGACCCAGTCCGCCCCTGGACTACAGTGTATTATGAATTCATGTGTAATGGCTTATGAGAATGCAGAAAGCTTATACCTTAGGGTGATTTCAAGTATTAATTAAGCACTTTTGGGTGATTGCTATTGTGCTTATTTTCTGACGTTAGCTAATGCTAATTTTTGCTTACCAGAGGGGGGGGTGAAATGGCTAAAATATTGCTTAAGTGATACTTAAATGCTCTCTTATCTAGAGGAATTCAGCACTGGTTGCAACGAAAAGATACAGAGGAATCAGCCATTAATGAGCTCTCAGAATTAATGTGTGATTACAAAATCGTTTTCTGCAACCGTTCTTCCTTTTTTTTTCTTTAATAAACAATAAATAAATAAAATTATATATGTGGGGAAATTCACATTTTACAACATATAGAAATTTTCACTCATATATGGAGTACGAGAATGTGCTACACTGCGTATTTTTCCGTGTAATTTTCTTTGTTAAAAATATTTTATAATTTCTGGAAGGTTGGTTTAATACGGTCTTTACTTTAAAGACTTAAATTTAATTTCCTTCTCAAAGCGAAACAGCCTTCCGCGTCTTTCCCAGAATCCCTCCACAAAGTTGGAAAGCTTGGCAAGGCATAGGAAGCAGGTGGTCGCTTTCCCAAGCAATGATATTTAGAAAGGGATGAGGAAACTAAGTTTCCTAATTAGAGTTGGGGGAAATACCCCCACCCCATCCCCACCACCAATTCCCAATTTAGAAGTGAGAGGCCATTTTAGAGCAATGATAAAAGAGTGTGTTTTATGGTGCAAGGGCAGGAAATGTCTTGCAGTGCCGGGACCTACAATTTTCCGGGGAATACGAACTTATTAAGACCTAGGAAACCAATCCCCCGATTACCGTGAGCAGTCTTTGGTCATATGGGGCCAGGACCTACAGTTTTCCGAGAATTCTGAGACCTTTAAGGCCTAGGAAACAAATCCTCCGACTGCAGTGAGCAGTCTTTGGTTATGCGGGGTCAAAACCTACAGTTTTCTGAGGAATCTGAACCTTTAAAGGCCTAGAAAACCATTCCCGCGACCACAGTGAGTGGGTTTTTGGTCATGCGGGATCAGGACCTACAGTTTTCTGAGGATTTCGAGCCCCAGTTTTGGTTGATTGATTGATTGTTTAGCTTTTTTATGGCGCAAGAGCATCTGGGCTATACTGCGCCAGTTTTGGGTCATGCGCTGGTGAACCTACAGTTTTCCGAGGAATCCGAACCTTTAAAGGACTAGGAAACCAATCCCAGGACCACAGTCAGTAAGTTTTGGTCATGTCGGGTAAGGACATACAGTTTTCCGAGGAATCCGAATTTCTAAGAACTAGGAAACTAATCCTCGACTACAGTGAGCAGTTTTTAAGCATGTGGGGTCAAAACCTACAGTTTTGGGAGGAAACCAAACCTATTAAGGTCTAGGAAACTAATCCACCGACTACATTGAACAGTTCTTGGTCGTGCGAGGTCGGAACCAACAATTTTCCGAAGAATCCGAGTCTCTGTTACTAAGGGAACCAAACCTCGCACTACGATGCTCAGAAATCTTTGCGCGTTTTACCATACCATTGGGAATCGACCCCGGGATAATGGAATGATAGACAAATGCTCTATTAGGTCACCGTAGGGCCGTGACCCTACATTTTCCCGAGGAAACCTAACCTCTTAGAAAACCAATCCCCGAACTACAATGAGGTGTTTGCCAGTAAGCGTTCTTTTTTCAAGCACTGCTGGTAGTCGAACCCAGGATTAACGGCATGTCAGGCGAATGCGTTACCACTGGACCACCGCAGAACCTAATTTAAAATTGATTATTCTAATAATGAACGTACATCAAGTATTTCGCTGTTATGGAAGTAGATAAGCAAATTGGTGGAAGGTTTAGTATATGGTATGCTGAAAATCCGTGTAAAGGACGCTGCGAACTAAGCTGCTTATTTTAGTAAATGAAATTTAATTAACTTAATAGATTTATATTAAATTAGTAAATGAAGTTATTTATACCATTACATGAATGTAAATTAATAAATGAATTTAAATTAAGTTACAAATGTATCGAAGGATTTTACGTTTTTTATGAAAGTGAGAAAGATATGCAGATATTTTTTATTTTTGTTACATTCTATTACTGCGACGCTCACGTGCAGTCATTGAAATGTTGAGTCCAAATCGTGTTCTAAATAGTACGCACACTACTCTGGGCACGGAAGGAATTAATTCAGCGATTTTAATTTTCCTTAAAATTGTCGGCAAACACGGAATGCGAAGATTTGTTGCACACCGTTTTGGAAACTTCAGTCACGACCTCGCTTTGCATTCTAAGTTTATTCGGTGGGTTTAAACGTTCTGGCGAGAAACAGTTGTCTTCTCTTTATCTCACGATGTAATTGGTTTGGTAAACACGCAAACATCATCACATATGTACACAGGGTGAATTTAATCCACCGCACCTCCGATACATTTTTGAAATCCTTATGTTATTATCAGCCTATTTGCAAATCATTGTTGGGTCGAAAAATGGAATTTTATATGTTTTTTTTTTAAATTTTATCTGGCGGACTATATTTGCTGATTCAGTGAATCATAGGTTAGTGGAGGCCAACCTTATTTTTAAGATTACATGCCCACTTGGCGCGATATTCCATTTGTTGAACCAAATTAGTATAAGATTTATTACGGCAGTATTTCGTTCCAAGAAAATAAGTTTAATTATTGGTTTTATGACTATTCAACACAGAATAGACTGAACGGAATGATTTCATATTTTTGCTAGAAACTAACCACGCAATAATAAATTGGATAAAACTGATTGTGATAAAAGTATAATCTTCAGCATTCACCAAGAGACTTCGTCGAACTTTTAAATGAAATTTCCCAAAGCAACCAAACAACTTTGGCTGAAAGTATTTCGCGAAAACATTCACGCGCGAGATTGTAACGAAATGAGATACTCAAATTCGGAGTACGTTAATATGCTATTAGCCATAGGTGTACGCAGAAAGTTCGTAAGGGAAGGGGTTATAGGCTCAATAGGAGGATTACAGAGCTACAACTCACATATTCCTATGTTAAATATACAAAATTTCATTGCAATGGGGGGTTACAACCCCCATCAACACACCCTGCGTACGTCAGTGCTATTAGCATTAGGAAAATGGGATGAAAATGCAAGTGCTGCAGCTCGGCTATACGCCCAACGACATCCAAATCGAAGACAACCACGCAGGAATGTATTTAGTCGCTTAGTTAGGCGAGCCAGGGAAACTGGACAAATTTCGGAATTTCCTAACTTGGGAGAAGGGGGAGGGGGATCTAAAACCAGTACCCTTGGGTGTAGAAGCTGTTCTCCTAGCTGCTGTGTAAAACCCAGAATG
>QLNU02015270.1:123325143-123351426 GCA_006491805.2 Dysdera silvatica
TTAGAAATAAAATACAGGGTACCAGGGAGGAAATTACATAAAAAGGTTAAACACTGGTAAAATAGCAATGAAAAAGATCACTCAAGCTTTCGGACGCATCAGCAGCAGTCCTTCATCAGGAGTAATGACGATGTTATGTTTCTGTCTCTTTTTTATACTTGAAATTTCTGGAAAACCCTTCATCAGAGTAGTCCCGCAGAATGGGAAAACCCAATGAGAACCAATGGGAGGCCTCCAATAGAATCATGGAAGAACCCCAATAGGGACCAATGAGAAACCCACACTGCGGGTTACCTAATTTGGGGATGTCTCATACATTTCAGAGTAAGAGTTGTTTATAAGTTTCTGGAAGTGGTTGTGATGTATTAATGGCTTTCCCGTGTAGTTTGTAAGTTTCCCAAGATTCTAAGAAGAGTCTACTATTCTTGTTTGTGATGTGACGGTGTAGTATTTTTGTTGAGTCCCAGTCGGGTTCGTGTCCGTGTTGTAAAGCGTGTTCTGCCAGACGTGAGGCTATGTCTCCTTTCGCGAGTGCTTGTTTGTGTTCTTTTTTTCTTGTTTTGATCATTCTTTTTGTTTGTCCTATGTAATGTTTGTTGCAGTCTTTGCATGGTATTTGGTATATGCGCCTGTGAGATCTTCTGGTGGAGCTGGGTCTTAATTACTTACATTTTTTTTTTGTTATTACAGGACATAAATTTTAAAATAAAACAAAATTAATATTAACCCGCGAGAAGGCGCGCCGATTTGAGGGACACGAGGATGACAGTGGGGTCTTTTGCACCCCATCTAATTATATAGCATTATTTTAATCAATCAATCAATCAGAATTTATTTATGCATAACATCTATAAAAATGAAATACATTGGATACAAGTTAAAAATAAGACTATTTAAAACACTTGCAACCATGGCACTTTGTTTAATTGACGCTCCGAAATATAGTCTTTTAATTTGGTTTTAAATTTACTTTCCGGTTTAATTTCTTTAATTGTTGGCGGGATAGTGTTCCATATGTCTATTCCATAATAATATTGTCTTGACCCATGTTGGTTCTTATTTTTGTTTTATTTAATTCTTTCTTGTTTCTTATATAATTATGTTCATTTTCACTTATTTTAATCAAAATTAGGTGTTTATTTTCGTATAATCTTTCGTAAATATATAATGCTACTTTTAAAATATTTATATTAGTTATGTTTAATATTTTGTTTTCGTAAATCAATTTATCTTTATGCTTACCTGTTTTGAAACATAATTTTTGATATGTTTTATCAAGTAGTTTATTGAGTTTAGTTAAATTTGTTTGGGATAAATTTCCCCATACTATATTTCCGTAATTTATATGACTAAATATTAATGCGTAGTATAAATTTATTTTTATATTTAATGGTAGTAATGAATTAAGTTTTGTTAAAATTCCATTAGATCTTCTAATTTTTTTTTCAATATCAAATATTTGTAGGTTCCAGTTTAATTGATTTTCGATTGTTAATCCAAGAAATTTAATTGAGTTAACTCTCTCTAGGATGTTATCGTTGAATTTTATTTTGCTAGGTTGATTAGTAAATTTTTTATTTTTAGTATGGAAGATTATATACTTTGTTTTATTCGTATTTATTATTAAGTTGTTGTCATTAAACCATTGTTCAAACGATGTTAACTTTGCGTTTATGTTATTAATTCTTTGATCTATGTTATTTCCATTTGTTAACTAGATGATATCGTCAGCAAATAACAGGAGTCCCCCATCAAGATTTATTAAGTAATTTATTGCGATTAAAAAAAATAACGGTCCGAGGATTGTTCCCTGAGGAACATCTAATTTGTTTATCAATGATTTCGATTGAATATTCTCAATTTTAACTATTTGCTGTCTATTTGTTAAATAGCTATCAATCAAAAATTCAAAATTTGGAAAAAAAAATTCAAAATCAAAATTTCATTAAAAACATCCAATTTTACAGTAAGCAATAAGTGGAATTTCCTTCATGCCAACCTACTTCAAAAGAATGTGACTTTGAAGGCAACCGGAAAGAAATTGGCCAGCTTCAGAAGCAATGGTGGACGGTTCTTTTTCACAAGTTTAAGTTGCGGGGTGTTTAACACCCCACAACTCACTTAACTAAATTCTCACTAAATTCTCTAAATTCTCACTAAATTCTCACTTCAACTAAATTACTCGTAAAGAAAAGAATGATTTTCAGGCGACTGGCAGGACTCTTTTCTTTGCGAGTAATTTAACATCTATTCTTGCACATCATCGGCGAATATGAAAAAAATCGTTGATTTAATAAAACAAAATTAAGTTTCTCACACCGTCAGGTAAAACTACAATTACAATTACAACCACTAGATTTCAAGGAAGTTGGTGCTTTTACCTCAGTAGTAATTTAAGATTTAAAAAATCCTTTGTTTGAATTGCTAGGGGGCAAAGGGGACTGAGGTTATGCTTACTCTGGAACCTACAGTATTCCACAGGATCTGAATTTCTGTTGCCTAAAAAAAAACGAAAACCTGAGACTACGATGGCTAGAAACAAAAATGCGTTCTGTAGTACCATTGGAAGCGAACTTGAGTGAGCAGCACCATGGACCAACACGTTACATGTATGCCATCGTAGCAGGGACGTACTGAGGCGCCGGCGCCTTGGTTGGTGCGCCCTCATGGACAACAGAAATCGTGCCTCCGAACAGGCAGGGACTCGCGCCCTTCGATAAACCAAGGTATGCGACCTTTGTCCCATGCGAACTACGACCCAGTCCTCCCCTGCATCGTAGGGTCTAAAAAAATAATGACGTTCAAGTGATATTAGGGAAGAGGCGTCATAAATTCTTTAGGGCAGCATAATTTACCGTTTGTTATCTCCAATAATGTCTTTCAAGACCACTTGTGTAGGTGACCACATGTTCGATTTATTTGCATTTTATCCGATTATGTTTTACGGTGCAAGGGTAGCTAAGGTCACACTATACTGGGATCTACAGCTTTCTTAGGAACCCTAACCTTAGTTTTCTAGGAAATCGAACACCGGACTACGGTAGGCAGGGAAAGGGCACACGGTCTAGAGCACTATCAGGATTGAACCAGGGTTAAGGGCATGATGGACGAGCGCGTTACCGCTACGGCACCATAAGGCTTGCTTCTACGGCGCAAGGATAACCGAGATCATACTATGCCAGTACCCAAGCGCAGACACAGGGAGGTCACAGGGGTCATGATCTCCCAAATATACAATATATTTATTTCGTAGCTATACACAACATAAAAAACAAATATTTTTGCTGTAAAACAAATTTGACTTTCATGATAAATGAAGGGTGTTATTCCAAGACCATGGCAAATTCTGTCCTTGACCCCCCAAAATGAAAGTCTGTGTCTGCCCCTGGCAGAGGACCTACATTTCGCCTAGAAATCTGAATCTCTTTTATCTAAAGAATCAAACCCCGAAGTACGGATCTGTAGAAAAACATAGAAAACGCTTGGTACCGGCTGAAGTCAAGCCGTAATAATCGTGATCGCCAAGCGCGTAACAATTTCGCTACCACAAGGACTCATGTGCCGTTCGTTGGGAATTTACTTTAGTTCAGGAGAAGAATTGCGCGCTCCGTTCGGTCGGAGTGGAGCTAGAATCTCCGCTATTTGGAGAACAAGCTTTTATTGAAAGAGACCTAGAGCGATAGGGAAACGAGAAGAAACTAGCTTTTGATTTTATAAAGGGATAAAAAAAAAAGAATGTTCTAGGAAAAAGGGACAAGGAACGACGGAGAAAGGGGTGTGAATTCCCTCGCTTTGATAATAGCACAGTCCACAATTATATTGTACTTGTTCACATCTCATATTTGGGTGGTTTCAAGTATTACGTAAGCACCTTTGGGGAGAGAGGGCATTGCTGTTGTGCTTATTTTCCTATGTTAGCCAATGTTAATTTTTGCTTAGGAGGGAGAGGGGTATAAAATGGCCAAAATATTGCTTACGTAATACTTGAACACCCCCCTTTGTGTAAAATATCTTTAAGGAAATTAATAATTGGTTGGTTGAGTTTTTACATTTAAAGCGTGAGAACAAAAAAGATAATTTTGTGCCGAGGATGTCTTATATATTATATTTGAGATTTTATTTATATAATTTTTTAAGTTTGGTTGAAGTTGAAATGCTCGCCTATGTTGAAATACATTGTCATTATTGCTATTCATTATTAATGGGACATAAAATTTAAACAATGCTTGTTTGTTCCTTTGTGTCTTATGGAGCAAGGATATCTAAGCTCATGCTGCTCTACGACTTACCGTTTTTCGAGGAATTCGAAACTTTCTCTCCTGAGGAAGTCGGGGAAGATTTAAAGAATTGCAATTTTATAAACACAAACATTTCATACACGGCTCGCAACTGTAATCCGCTAGAAATAACGTCTCCTGTTTGCTGATTAAATTTGCAGCAGCCAGGAGAAGGGTCATCCGATGGGAAGGTGACGCAACGCATCCCGCCGTAACGTAGGATCGTTGTTGGCTGTGCGGTCGAGGTTTGGATTCTGCGTTGAACTGTAAGTCCAACTTGCCAATACGTGTGCAGACTTATAGACTCAAATCTCCTGTGTGTGTTTTAACATGCCATATGTTCGTTTGTTTGTTTATGGTTTTATGGCTCAAGGACTACAATGGTCATGATGCGCCGGGACCTACTGCTTTCCGAGGAATCCGAACCTCTTAAAGCCTAGGGAACCAAACCCCGGACTACACCATGCCATGTGTACATGTGATGACAGAGAGAGAGACCCCAATCCTGCAATGGGTTGGTAATAACCGTTGATGAGAATAGTTTATATATATATATATATATCATCATCATCATATTCAACCATTATCTATCCACTGCTGGATGAAGGTCTCTCCAAATGCTTTCCACACAAGTCTATCCTGAGCAATTCGCTTCCAAGTCACCCCAACCTGTTTTCTTATTTCATCTACCCATCTAGTTTGAGGACGTTTTCTAGGTCTTCGGTGGTCTCTTGGAATCCAGTTCAGAATTTCTGTTGTCCATCGTTGATCAGATCTTCTTGCAATATGCCCATCCCATCGCCGTTTCAGCCCTTTTACTTTAACAATGATGTCCTCTACTCTAGTTTGCTCTCTCACCCAAGTGTTCCTTTTCCGATCTCTCCTAGTTATTCCAAGCATGCACCTCTCCATGCTCCTTTGTGTTGTCTGTAACTTTCGTATTGCTCCAACAGTTAGACTCCATGTCTCTGATCCATAAGAGAGGACTGGCAATACACACTGGTTGAAGACCTTTCTTTTTAGACACAAAGGCAATTTCCCCTTCAGGATAAAACTGTTTCTTCCAAATGCACTCCAGCCAAGTTTAATACGTCTGTTGAGTTCTTTCATAATGTTGCCATCCATTGAAATCAGCTGGCCAAGGTAAATATATGAATCAGCAATTTCTAGCTCAATGTTGTCAACTTGTATTTTTGTTTCCTCTACAAAATTATTGAACATGATCTTAGTTTTTTGTAGGTTCATCTTGAGTCCAACTTCTTTACTTCTAGTTGAGAGCTCCTGTACCATGTCTTGGAGTTCTGATGGGTTCGTTGAAAAAATAACAATGTCATCAGCAAACCGCAAATGATTTAAATATTCACCATTTATTTTTATTCCCCTGTTATTCCAATTTATTTGCTGAAAAATCATCTGTAAAGCTGAAGTAAAAAGTTTTGGAGAAATGGTATCTCCCTGCCTCACACCTTTACCAATTTTGATAGCTTCGGTATCTTTATGTAACCGAAATTTTGCACTTGCATTTTTATACACACGTTTCACCATGTCAATGTACACTTCCTCGATGTCTGTTGATCTTAAAGAGTTGATGACTGCTGATGTTTTAATAGAGTCAAAGGCCTTCTCATAGTCAATAAATGCCACACACAATGGAAGTTCATATTCATGTGTTCTTTCAATTAATTCTCTTAATACTTGAATATGGTCCACTGTACTGAATCCACTTCGAAATCCAGCTTGTTCTCTTGGTTGAGCTGCATCTAATTTTTTCTGCAGGCGATGTGTTAGCACTTTTGTGAAGATTTTATAAATAGCAGGTAACAAGCTAATTGGTCGGTAATTTTTTAAATCCTCTTTATCACCTTTTTTATGCAAAAGAATTACTGTTGCAGAATCCCATTGGTTTGGTATGTTACCACTGTTGAGGCATTTGGTAAAGAATTTTGCGAGTATGTCTTCTACATGTTCTCCAGCTTCTTTTAAGATATCTAATGTAATGCCATCATCGCCAGGGGATCTTCCTTTCTTCATACTTTTTATTGCAAATGCTACTTCTTCTTTTAAGATTTTAGGAGCTGTTCCTTCGACTATCTCAGAGTCTTCGTTTAATCCACTGTTTCCCTCATACAGCTTTCTGTAGAATTCTTCAACTCTTCTAAGTATTTCTTCCCTATTTCTTGTTACAGTGCCATCCTCTCCTTTTAATGCAATGATGTGTTTCTTCCCAATAGACAAACTCCCTTTAACAACCCTAAGGCTCTTGTTGCTTTCAATGGCCTTCCTTACTAACTCACAATTGAATTTTCTTATATCTTCTTTCATGTTTTTGCGCAAAGTTTTGCAAAGTTCTACATACTCGATCTTGCGACTGGTATTTTGATTGTCCACCTTCATAAGTCTTCGCCTTTTCATGAGTTGTTTCGTCTTCTCAGATAATTTGCTATTCTGCTTTTTACATATTACACCACCAATTTCCCCAGCAGTTTCAATTATTGTCTTAACAATGTTTTCATTTGCTTCTGAGATATCAACTTCTTCAATAAGTCCTTCCAGTGCAGAAAAGCGATTTTTTAATTCCAACTTGAATGCCTCGGTATTTTCTTTTAATTTCTTTAAATCCACCCTCTTACATACTTGTTTCCTAATGAGCTTCTGCCTTTCTAGTTTAGTATTTAAGTGCATTTTACATCTCACCATTCGATGATCACTTCCAGTATTAAATCTGTTCAGTACACTGCAATCTTCAATAATTGATTTCTTGTTTGCCAGGATATAGTCAATTTCACTAGTTCCCCCATTTGGGTGTTTCCATGTCCATTTTCTTTGCGGTTTCTTCTTAAAAAATGAATTCATGATGCTAAGATTTTCAGCTTCTGCAAATTCGATGAGTTGATCGCCACGTTCATTCCTTTCCCCGTATCCGTATTTACCAACCGATGTCTCTCCTTGTTCCTGTTGTCCAATTCTTGCATTAAAATCTCCCATGATGAGCTTGATGTGTTGTTTCCCCTTGGTATGTAGCTGTTTGATTTCTTCATAGAATTCCTCAACCTCCTCGTCGGTATGGCTTGATGTTGGTGCATATGCCTGTACTATCTGAAGTTGGTATCGCTGGGTTAGTTGAACAACGAGCCTCGCTGCTCGATCTGACGTGCTTTCGACTTCAAGAAGGTAGTCTTTAATTCTTTTGTTGATTAAGAAGCCAACACCACTTGTTCTTCCAGTTTCCGTTCCTCTATAATAAAACAAATGTCCACTTTTAAGTTCCACCAACTCTTCACCTTTTCTTCTAACTTCACTGAGTCCTACAATGTCCCATTTGATCTTGTCAAGTTCTTCTTCCAATTCCTGAAGTTTTGCTTCAGAAGCAAGGGATCGTCCATTAAACGTAGCCAAGGTCAATAACAAACGGCAGCCTGGGCCATTCCAGTGATTCTTAGCACCCCCTGCTTTCATGCCACACTGACCGCTGCCTTGATCAGGAGCACTCCAGCACCTGGAGACTAGGGTTCTGAAGAAGGAAGCCTAAACGCGCTTCCGAAATAGCTATAAACCATCGTATTTATTTTAACTGTGTTAATGTGTTTTATTTTATTTAATAGTCATTCACGAGTTCGGACGGAATACAGATTTATCGTTTTGTAAACTTTTCAAACCAATATCTATAACAATATTCCTTTTTAAGGGACATAGAGACAGGCATACACTTTATTTAAAAAAAAAAAGTACAATAGCTTCTTTGAATGTTAGAACCATATTTGGAAATATGTTTTTGCTTTTAAATGCTTCCGCATGCAACATGAGGCACGCTATATTACTTAGCTACTCATAGTTACTAATCTAGTAACTTATAATCAGCAGTTGAACACTTACAATTATTTTATGCAACAATCTTTATCAACGTGTTTTAGGCGTAGTAATATTAACGCCGATGTTATGGCGTTAATATTACTAAGCCTAAAGAACGTTGATAAAAATTGTTTCTTAATTTAATCTGCGTAGTGTTTGACTTGTATAAAATCACAATTATGCTATATAATTATTAATATTAAAGTATTTCGTTTATGATTGAGAAATTTCAAATTAATATTCTTCCATGGATTTTTAAACGATTATGTAATGACTGTTAATTTTCTTTTAAATAATTATGATAAATTTTTTTAGAGGTAAGTTTATTAAAATCGGCAGTTTTTCTAGTAAATCGTTCAATTTTTGTTAAAAAATATTTTCAAAACATAATAGTAGCGAAATTCAATTGCTCAAACTTAAACGACACCTTGTACCGCTTAATTCTCGGAAATGTATCTCCTCTGCAAATTCTTAGTAATTTAAAACACGAGCAACAACACAATGGGAAGCAAGTTACGAATTTATCAAACAGGATATAATTCATTCTACACAATAATAGTAAGATTGATGGAGACAACCACTGAAAAATAGATAATCTCCAGTCGAGTCAGGCGAAAATAATAAATTATTCCCCCACACAGTGTTCCACGTAATTGAAATTCCCACTTTTAAAAAAGGAAACTAAAATTTTATGAATCAAATTAATGATAGCATGAATGCCCTGTATTTCTACACTACATCCATTAATTTGAGCTTTATATAGCAGAGTGATTTCGAGGTTTTTGCATCAGGATATTAAACCCATCACTCAATGTTCGGAGCTAAAATCTGCTTTTATTTATTAATCCTTAAGAGTTTATTAACTCCTATCGTTAATAAATAAACTTAAATAATAAGAATTAATAGTGATAGGATAGCAGCATTAAAAACATCAAAATTACTTACGTTAGTTTGAGATGATATATGCTACATTCGCACATAGCTAACTTGGTAAACTGGCAAGGCGCAGAAAAGTATGATTCCGCCGGTATGATATAGTTCATCCTTTCTTACGTTAACAGAGTTAATAAAAGCTACATTTCGGACATAAAACATCAAAAATAATACTCGAATACATAAAACATAGGCATATGTTTGTAATTAAAATCTGGTATTCATGAAATTTAGGAAAATGATTGATTGATTGTTTGGCTTTTTTATGGCGCAAGAGCATCTGGGCTATACTGCGCCAAACATGGTAAAATTTAGGAAAAAGAATCATTATAGCTAGCGCTGACCTCAATTCAAGTAACTGACTACTCAGAAGACTCCGTTCACTAGACGGAAAATTTGGCGCCTGGAATTTTGGCAACCGCGTTTTTCTGTATTCCAAATTAGGCGATAAATAGCCTAATAATGTTGAGGGCTATTAAAAATTCCGTGTCTTTGTGATGCTCGTAATAATTATACGTTAAATACATATATATATAGATAGAGATATATATCTATATATATTGTGGTAAAGATTCTGATGGTGCTAGTCTTTCTGAAGAAGAACAAAATTTTAGCATACCTACAAAATCAATTCTTAGTTTAGTCAAACCTTTGGAGAGCACTAATCGTAATATTACAGCTGACAACTAGTTCACATCATTGAAGCTATTTCAGAAGTTAAGAGAAAAAAGGTCTTACATACGTGGGAACTGTCAAAAAGAACAAATGGGAAATTCCTGAGAATTTTCAAAAAAATAGATCAAAGGATATTGGTAGTAGTTTACATGGATATACCAAAGATTTTACTCTTCTTTCGCACGTTTCTAAAAAAAGGGGAAAATTGTATTTTTACTTTCATTAATGCATCATGCCGCAAAACTTGATGAAAAAACTGGGAAGCCAGAAATTATAGCTTTCTGCAATGAAACGAAGAATGGTGTTGACGAACTGGATAAGAAGTGCTCAATTTATAAATGTAGCCGTCGTACACAACGTTGGCCACTGGCGATATTTTTTCGGTTGTTGGACATCAGCGGAACAAATGCCTTTGTATTGTACCAGCTATATCCTGCTTATGAAAAGATCCAAAGAAGCAATTTTTTATTGACATTGGCAAGACAATTAATTCTGCCTCAAATGCATCAATGACTCTCTTTGAAATTACTACGAGAATTGAATCTCGCTATACGAAGAATAATTAGTGACATCTCTGTAGGACACTTGCAAAATTCTAGTGTTGAAATATAATTATCGCTCTGAAAAACCTGCCAAAAATGCCCCAGCAATAAAAAAGGAAAACAGCGTACGTGTGCCTTTCATGTAAAAATCTCATTTGCTTAGAATATTCCAGGAAGGTATGCATTGACTGCAGCGAGAACTACTGAAAACAGTGTTTTTTCAACCACTGCACATTTTGAGAAGAGTGAGTATATTTTGCAGTTTCCAATTTTCTCTTTTTAATTATATATATTTCTATTTCTATCAGGCGAACATTTTTGTTAACAAGATATTTTGTAAGTGAAATGATCTTAATTTCAAAACATTGATTTTATGGTATAAGAAAAATGTTTCAAGTAACTTAATTGAATATTAATTATAAATAATTCGATCTTAATTAAGTATATTTTTTATACATTTAATAAATATTTAATGAATCTTGTAGCCATAAATTGTAATGCTTATGTACATTGTTTCATTATTTAATGAAATTTTAAAGTCAGCGGTCTGGTAGACCTCATAACAGCAAATGTGTTACGATTTTATGATGACAACAGTTATCTAAATGCGTTTATCTAAATGCTGGAATGGTCTAAATCTTTGTTTTGGTTTATCAAAAATGGTTTATCTAAATGGTCGGCAGGATAGTGTCTGATTATTTTAGCTGTATATTTTCCGTACATGGCCTTGTATATGTTAAAATTATCCACAGTTTTGTTTCCACATTAAGATACGTAGCACTGGCGATGTTGTCGATTTCTTTTCATGAATTCTTCATTCGTAGTCATCAACTATTATAGTCAATGAGCATTCATGTTCAATTAGCATTCGTCATTTATTATTTTCAATTCGCATTCATTAATTATTATTGTGCAACTTGTCGATGGCCTCATTACCGATTGTCCTCTTTTACCATCTTCAACGAGCATTTGAATAAAGTTTCTTCTAGTAATTTTATCATGTTTTACTGTTTGGATAGCAATCCATGAGGTTACGGCAGCGATGTGTAACATATTATAGAATACTTGACTAGGCTAGCGTCTGGAAACTGCCTTCACAAAATTTTTTTTTATCATTTGATATGAAACGTCCACGCCACATTTTGTTGAAATATTTCTTTAAATCGATCCTACGAAAGGTTTCCTGAACTATAGGTGGACCCAATTTCCAATTCCAAAGATCTAATTCAATACTTCTTGTTTTCTACACCCTACGTTTTACATTTGGTTTCGGACCTGTTGTCTCTAGTAAAGTATTTTATAATCCTCTCCTTCCTGTTACTGTTCGCCGTAGAAATTTCCGGCAAAGTTTCACCTTTTGCTCATTCGGGTGTCCTATTTGTTTCTTGAATTACCTTCTGAAAGGAGCTTGATGCTACTGGAATAAAAGATGATAGAATATTCGTTTCTTCATCGCTTTTGAATAATGAACTTCCATTTGATAATGAAGGATTATAAGCAATATAACTAACTAAATCCAGTACTCTAGATTGATTATCATCCGATTAATTTTCTGAAAGTTCTTGTATAAATTTCACAGCTTCTTCAACACTTAACGTCAGTTTTCGTCGTTGGAGCATAATATTCAACTAGACACTAAATTCATAGTTATAAAATTGCAAAAAAAAAAAGATGCATAAGTAAAATTTCAGCTATTATCAATTTTAAGTTAAATAAACTGGGACAGAAATTAAAATGAATGCCTAAATGATAAACAAAAAAAAGCTCTGTGTAATTTTTCAAGGCGGTTATTTGATGTCAATTACAACTAACGTTTGTCATCAGTTGCAATTATTTTACACGTGGTTTATAATTGGTCTCGCTGAAGGCAAGCGTTTTTCAGGACCATCTGTTTTATATTACGTCCCTCTCGATTTCACGAATTGGTGGAATTGATTAATAATTGATTTGATTAATAACTTTTCTAATGTATCTAATTCATTCATGCATGTAAATAAACTGATTAATGGATTGATAATGAAGCCAAATTATCTCGTTTCACATATTGAAATTCAATCAGCAATAAAATTTCTGCATAATTCCACGCTGTCCGCATGATACTTATACATTATTACTTAGTCTTATGTATATATATATGTATATATTGCTTCCGCAATTCTAGATGTATATACGTTTACAACTACGGTTCTCTGTAATGTATTTTTTTAAAACTTTATATATGCTATTAGGAACATATTTTAGGAAAAGTCAAGAATTTCTAGCTTTCAAACACGAAAGGTTTAAAAGATATTTGAGTTTAAACTTCCCTATCGGTCAACTTGACAGCAGCCGTGGTTCTAGTGTTAAAGTATGCATTCAGCAGTCTAAAAATGCACCGTTTTTATTAACATATATGTGCAATAAGGCTACAAGGAGCTAAACATGCAATTGCACATGAATTTAACAGAAGATAGAAACTAATAATGGTGATGATAGATTAAGTACAGTATACTATGCATGTACATATAATTTTCAACGATTGCGAAAAATCCTTACACTTTAACATTGGCGTACGCAGGGGGGTGTTGATGGGGGTTGTAACCTCCCCATTGCGATGAATTTTGTATATTTAACATAGGAATATGTCAGTTGCAGCTCTGTAACCCTCCAGTCATTGAGCCTGTAACAGACCCCTTACGAACAGTTTGCGTACGCCTATGCCCATTGATAACTTTTTGGAACCCACACTTCCGAAGCTACAGAATTAAATGCCAAAAGTTTTCTACTATTCCCTCTGCTGCTGCCATCTACCGCTGTGATCTAAAACCAAAAGAGTTTGAGGGTTTCAAAAATTTTTTAAAATTACTAACAGTTCAAATCAGTTACGTGCGCAGAAAGATAATGGTGGGGGGTACAGACTCATTGGGAGTTACATAGATACAACTCCATATATTCATATGTATATATACCGGTCATTAAAGTCATGAGCGCCGTTAGCAAGGGGACAGGGGGGGGCCCCTTCCCCTCATGTTGGTATTAGGGTTCCATGTCTTTCCAATTTCAAACAAAAATTTTATAACGGGTAACGCCGTTCAAAATTTAATTTTGTTTTTTAATCTAAGGAGTGCGGTTATATTTTTCAGCCTAGTGTATTCAGTGCGAAATAAAAAAAAATGCACTTTGTCATTTATTAATCGTACACCCCATACATGTGCATTTACTGCAATTCTTGTTTTCCCGTCTCCCCCCTTTTCTATCCGTTCATCGTCATCTCAAATCCTCTGCCCCTCCTTCGTATTATTTATCAAATACTAACCACTGAACCCAGGGGCAGACTGGGCCGCCTGTGCGCCCTCATGGGCGATAGGACGTGCCATTATTGGCTGTAGGACTCGTACACCTATAATCCAAGGTATGTACCCTTTGAGAGGAGTCAGTCCTTCCCTGACTGAGCCTAAAGCAATTTGGCCCGATGCCACGAACATTACATGGGTTTAGTAGCATGAAAAGGTTATTTATTAACACTAGATTACCAACAAATGCCTCCATTGAGTTGGTATTTAGTGTAGGTGGATTATTTCTTCCTTCACATAAAGCGAGACATTTCGATCAAAAACTCCAGATGCAGTTACTTTTGAAGGTTTTGAATAATTGAAGTGTTTAATTTATCTGCATATGTTTCTTTAATCGTTGTTTCCCCCTTTAAAAAAGGAAAATGAGTAAATTGTAAAATTTTATTGTTTGCACTTGGAATTGCCAAAAGTTACTTTTGAAATACAATTACTCTAACACAGTTACTTTCGAAATACAGTAACTGTAACACAGTTACTTTTGAAATACAGTAATTGTAACACAGTTACTTTTGAAATACAGTAATTCTAACTGTAACACAGTTACTTTTGAAAGAGAGAAAGTAACTATAACACAGTTACTTTTGAAAGATAGTAACTATAACACAGTTACTTTTGAAAGATAATAACTATAACACGGTTACTTTTGAAAGAGAGAGTGTAACTATAACACAGTTACTTTTGAAAGATAGTAACTATAACACAGTTACTTTTGAAAAACAGTAAATATAACACAGTTGATTTTTAGAAGAGAAGTGTTTCGGGAAAGGAATATTCCATGCTCTGATTGGTTATTTTCAGCCTGATCTATGAGGGTGTGTCCTAGAATGATGACGTCATTACATTTCAACTATTCAGGCATAACTCGAAGTCTATCCAAACGGACAGCGAGGGGTTCACTCCGAAGCAGAGGGTGTGGGAGTCTTCCTTTACTAACCCTTCGATGATACAGGTGAAAATAGTTTGTTTTCAGGTATGAATTTTGTAAAAAATAAGTACTAATCTTATAAAAACTTTTACATATAGGCCACACCCTCATAGGTTACTACACTCTTAGGTTAAGAGCGTAGCATTCATAGCTACATCCTCAAGTTAAAAGAAATCAGTTAGAGCATGGAATATTCCTCTTCCCAAAGTACTTTTTAGAGGTAACTGTCCAATGACTGATATATACAAAATTTCATCGCAATCGAGAGGGTTTGCCACCCCCATACGTACGCCAGTGGTTCAAATACTTCGAGTTATAAAACCCGAACTCATGTTAAGTAGGAATAAACTTCCTTTAAATTGAAAATTTGCTTCAGCTCTGCTGTTATATGTATTTAAACTATTTCTCAACCATTAGGTATTGTTCAAAAAATAGTTGATTTGAAAAATCTACTTTTATTTAATGACAATAGTAAATTTAGTTATCAATTAACAACGAAATAAGCTCTGTGTTGAGTACATATGAAGCTAACAATAAAAAACGAAGTAAAACA
This sequence comes from Dysdera silvatica, assembly GCA_006491805.2. Taxonomy (NCBI): domain Eukaryota; kingdom Metazoa; phylum Arthropoda; class Arachnida; order Araneae; family Dysderidae; genus Dysdera; species Dysdera silvatica. Next base: position 123,340,230 of record QLNU02015270.1, read on the forward strand.
CGAACAGTAAAAACGTAACAGTAAAAAACGAAGTCAAATTCACATCAATCAAAGAAGTCGAAATTGCGAAAATTGATTTGTATAAACCTCCTATTCACAATAAAAAATAATTTTTAAATAACTTCATAAAACAATTAAATTTACTGATGAAAAAGTATAAGTATCGAAAATTAATTAAAAAGAATTCACGTAAAATAATTGATAAAGAAATCAGCTGTTTGTAAGTCGATTTCCAAATAGTTAAACTTCGTAAACCCATTTCTAAATTTAGTCAGAATTATTTTATAATTAGCATGCTTAGTAGGAAATACAGTAAAACCTCTATACAACAAGATTACACGGACCGAGAAAAATTAGTGTTGTAGAGAGAGTTATCGTTATATTGGATATCGTTTTTGGGTGGTTTTTCTGTATATAAATATTATAAAATATAAAGTAAATAGATTTATATAATAAAGAGTAACTGTTGGAAGGAAAACTAAACCTAAATATTATAAAACTACAATATTTATTCATTTATATAAAATTATAAAAACCTAAAGGGCGGTATATAAAAATTATTATTGTTTAATGCCAAGCATTTCTTTTATAATTTTTCTTCGGCAATATAGATGGCGCCACACTGTGATAAAATTTTAATTCTTATACAGTCATGCATTGGATAATGTTTATTTGTTTCATATACGTTTTTCGTTCATGTTTTATACTAGAAGGATAACTAAGATCAGGGCCGTAGTCAGATTGGGGCCATAGGGGGCTGAGTTCCCCTCGAAATGTTGTGTTAACATCCTCCCTCCCTCCCACTATCTGGAAAATATTTTTTCTCAAAATAAAATATTGTAGAATTTTATATATATAAAAAAAAAAAGTTCTTTAACGTTAAAAATGTATTCAAAATAGCTTTCTACCGTAGACCTTGTAAATATAATGCTTTTTATAGCGGTCTGATTCTTCGAATACTTTATAATAGTAGCAGGGTTTAAGCTGCAGTCGCATTTTTCGCAAAATGCGACGAGTTGCTCGAAAATGCGAAAAAAAAATTATTGCCCATCGCGAAAATGCGACAGGCATTTTTAACCACAGTTTATTCTCTGAAAACAGGATTCATCGATTCCAGAATATCTGTTTTGCACTTTAGCGATCTTTTCTTGTTCCTTTTTGTTTCCTCTTCAAAATTCTTAACAGCACCTGTTAAGCATTGTTGATATAAATAATTTCATTGATACGATTTTTCGAGCAACGAAAGCAACTAATATTTTTTAGCATTTTGCTACAACTTTTTTCCCATTTTAGCATTTTTGCGACAGCATGTTTCGAGCCAGCTTAAACCCTGAATAGTAGGAACATAAAAATTGTTACATTCAATATACGCCAAAAAATTTTGTATTGACAGTAAAAATATTGAAAAGCAAACTCATAAATTGAAACATAAACATTAAACAATATTAACTTATATTGAAGTATTATCTCTTCTTGGTATATAATAAATCAAATTCAATTTTATTGAAATAAATTTTAATTTTAGCAAAAAATAAAAGCCTATCGAACACTGGTATTTAAAAGGAAAGCACGACGTCTAGCTTTCTTCTCGGCAAAACATCTGATTATATCATATGGTATTGATTTTATTATATAAGGCTTAATGAGCAAAATTTTACCTCCCTGGTCTATAGCTTAGTATATAGCCTATTGGGGAATATGGCACTGAGAGAGCTATACTAAAATTTATAAGTTTTCAAGGAAAATTTGCGTTAAGAAATTTATTTATTAATACTTTCCACCTTAAAACAAAACAAATTTATTATTAATAGAAGAATACTTTTGGTTTGATGACATAGCGTAAAATTCAAATCTTGATCAACTTCCAAGGGAGACATCTGAGGCCTGGTGGGTCCAGAAAGACATCTTGGAAACTTTATATCGCGTCTCTTCCCGCTCTGTTCGTAAGTCGTTTACCGTCCAGGTGAAAAAACAATATGGCCTCCCTTATTTATTTAATATTATTTAGTTAAGAATCGTATACGCAACGTCTATACTTATCTATTTGTCTATCTACCTATCTATCTATCGATCGATCGATCCATCTACATAGTTTTAAATAGTTATGCAAAAGAATGCTTTTAATTTTTATTTTGTAAAATATCATTACCCATATCATTTTGTAAGATATCATTATTATTTTTTGTTTAGGAGAAAAAGAGACGCCGTCCCCATCCTGGATTCGAACCAGGGTCCCCGCGTTGAGGGATGAGAACGTGGGTGTCAAATTTATTTGTAATAAAAATCCTCCACGAAAAACTCACAAAAATCTCGCCCCGGTGGTTTTGTGTGTTGACCAATATTTGGCAATTGTGTTATCCCTGTGAAGGGTAATAATATCTTACAACTTAATATACGGAGAAAAAAGCGTTTGTTCTTGTTCTCATTCGTCTAGTAGGTCAAGACACCGCGGGCTCAACGCGGGGACCCTGGTTCGAATCTGGGATGAGGACGGCGTCTCTTTTTCTCCCAAACAAAAATAGCTCTAGTTTGAGCTACTAATACGTGGGTGTCAAATTTATTTGTAATTTAATTTTTATATACGTAAAATAATACAACGATCCAGGATATTGTCTTCAATCCAAATTAGCTGAAATATAAATAATAAGACAATAAATGGTCTGCAGCCGACACTGATTTTGGTCGCAAAGGCGTAGAAATACCTTCTATAGCCCCGTCAGGAACGGCCCCGCCTTCTCCAAATAAATACGCTTCATACTAGATAAAATAAAATTTTGACCGAGTGTCAAAAACTTCTCAAAATCTTGATGGATAATTTGACTTTCAGCCCTTACCAAAAATAAAATTCTAGGTAGGACACTGACACTAACTGATCCGCAAAGTAAAGTTTTAAAACAAAATATAAATTTTATGTACAATTATAATAGTACTAGCATGGTAAATTCCAAAAAGCCGTCGTAAGAGGAAACATTACTGACCAACTCCTTTAAGAAGAACTCTTCTCTTTAAGAAATAACACTACTCCTTAAAGAATAACGCTACGCTTTAAGAAATAACGATGCGCTATAAGAAATGAAGGAGAATACGGAGGGACTATCCAAATATTAAATTTTGACATTCCACGTTCATATAATGCATACCAGAACATGCGTTTTACGCAGAAAAGTAAAAAACATTACTTTTGTTTAACGAATATGCGTGTTAGGGTTCATTCATGTTTGCGAACATGTGTGCTAACATGGCGGTAGAGTGAGCCTTACGAGCGCAACGCCCTAAACGTCATTTAAAATAACCCAACTAATCGCAATTAAAAATGAACTTATTTTTAGCATAGAATTATGAAGGGTTAGTGTAAAAAAAAAGCGACTTCCTCTCGACAAACTGACCGAGAAGAGGGTGTTGAATGTTCTTTCCGTATGTTTTACATGTCACAAAAGTGCGCAAGAGCAAGATTTTAACTCTTAAGCTTTGGTGAACTTAATGAAACGCAGTTTGATAAAACTTTTCAGCTTGATAAAACTTTTAAGCTTGATAAAACTTTTAAGCTTGATAAAGCTTTTAAGCTTGATAAAGCTTTTAAGCTTGATAAAGCTTTTAAGCTTGATAAAACTTTTAAGCTTGATAAAACTTTTAAGCTTGATAAAACTTAATGAAATGTAGCTTGGTAACACTTAATGAAACGCAGCTTGATAAAATATAATGAAACGTAGCTTGATAAAACTTTTGAGCTGAGCTTAAATCAATAGACCAGCGGTTCCCAACTTTTTCTCTTTTGTACTCATTGCTCAGGCTTTTCATTTATGAGTAACGCCTTACCTCATAATCTTCACCCATCCATCTACGCAAAAATAGTCCGCTTTCGTTTGGTAGTGATGATTAGGGCCGTTGCGTATGGGTGTGCAGGTCGTTTCTCCGCCCAAAAGCGCCCGATCAGGAGGGGCGCCATTTCAAGACAGAAATATGAATTTTTTATACAACGCATGGAGATAAATTATTACAGGCATAAATAATCAAATCCATTAGTAGTCCATAATTAAGTAAATCGCTGAAAAAATGGTTTTGAGAGGATATATTTTTACGCGTTTATGTATACCTATATATTTTACCTGTATGCTAAAGGAGCGAAAATTTCTTGAAATTAATTTCATTTCAATTTGAAAATTCCATTTTGTGGGGGCGTTGAAAATCCAACTTTGCACAAAGGCGTGTTTTACCCCCATGGAGGCTATGATTATATTTTTAGTTTGGACAAATAATTAAGTAACTCAAATTAATTACATTTATATGTTTTTAATTTTTATTGTACATTTTAAAATTTATTTCATTTTTTGCAACAGCAGCCTAACATCAAAACAAATAAAACCACTATTAAAATCATTTTTAAACACATTAACTTATGCTGAAATTTCATAGCAATTATTCATCTTGATTCACAAGTCTTCAAACGTGGCTCTTAACAATTTCAATAACTTTTATTCATTATTTGCACGCCAATTATCGATCAGTTTCTAGGCCCTGAGTTCATTCTTTCCGTTTTCTCATTTTGCGAGTTGCCTATTAGACTTCACATAAATGTCCCTTTGTAATTATTAAATCAACAATTTTTTCATATTAGTCGTTGCCACATTATCGGCTAATATGAATAAATTGTCGATTTAATAATATTAATGCTAGTTCGCCATATCGGACATTCTTGTTTCTTTGATTTGTTGTTTGATAACAAAGTAGCCACAGCACTATCACACCAATCGAAGCTTGTCCACAGAAAGCCTTATATATATGCTTGTAAAGGGGTGAATGATTAACGCCTGTAACTTAGTAGGTAGAGCACCTGACCGGCAATCAGGAGGTCGTGGGTTCGGGTCCCACCAGGCGCCGGAAAATCATTCTTTTCTTTACGAGTAATTTACATCTGTCCCTTTGTATCTGTCCCTAAAATTCTTTTTTTTGTGTGTTTTATTTTTAACCCCATATTTTTTGGTGTTTTTTGTCATTTTACTAATGTCATTTCATTATCATCATCATTACTAATGTCATTTTCACATACCCCACCGGTCCGCCTCGAATCCCTAGGGTTACGCATTGGGATCCACTGCTATAGACAATCTATGCGACACCTGGGTTTGGATTGTGCTGATATTGAGCCCTTGTCATTTTTTACACCAGTTCTTATTCCAGGTTTTGATTTCCTGGCAAAGATTCGGAGTCCTTGAACAACCGAAGTTCTCAGCGCAGAACCACCTGTCCTTTGAGCATAAACCACACGCAAACAAATAACCTGCCCATTTGCAACTTTGCGGATAGGCGGTAAGAATTTTCCTATCCTCATGAAGACGGTTACATACGCATAAACTCTTGAAGTAGATTTGTGCAGTAGTTCCCTTCTAATATATTTAACATTGACGAGTTAAGTATCTTATTTTAAACCTTTATTGAAATTTTCTAATATAAGATTAATTATTTTATTATAAGATTCATTATTTATTGACTAATTAAGTGCTTGAACAGATTAGGGTATTTATTCTAGTAAACTATACGTATAACGACATTCAAGGTACCGGGAAAGGGCAGCGTTATGGGCAATATAATTTTATAGAGCAGGCTGAACATTACGATCGATCATTTATGACTGACTCTCCGAATGCTGGAGCAGAGATGTACTGTGAGCTTTCTACATACCCTTTGGAAACTTTAGAACGACATTTGGCGGCGAAGTAACTGCAATCTGCTTGGCCTTAAAACAACTGGAGGCTCTGCAACTCGAGTATAAAAGGTGGCCACTTTATCGGACTCTAAAGCAGCAATATGGTCCATCGATTCAATTAAGTCTCCTATTTCAAAAGATGCATTTGAGTGCCAAATCTTATTTAAAGAGTTTAAAATTGAATATATACTATTCTCCGATGGATTCCTGGACACTGTGGAATCTATGGAAGCAACCAGTAAGATATGTTGTCAAAAAAAGGCTCTAAAGTGCAACATTTGATGGCCAATGAAACATCTTTCCACATTGCAAAACTTTCTATCAAGAGGTCCCTGAATTTGGAGTTCCATAAAGATCTTTTGAATGGAATCGCTACAAAGAACTGGAAGTATCAGATGTTCCTGATTGGCCAAGCCGTGAAGCAGTGACAACATTCTGTTTGATTACAGAACGTGATTGCTCGGCGGAGCACCTTTTCCGGATTGGTGCCCTATCTACTCTAAACTGTCCGCTTTGTGCAGGAGATGAGACTATGTACAGACAACGCATTCAGCGATGCAAAGCTCTTCACGTGGTCACTGAGACGGCGCGCTACTGAGAAGCAGGGTTCCGTATGGGATAGTGACACTACATATTGTGTTCTTTTCATTTGTATGTCAAATTCCTTGACATTGAAAAAAAAAATACATTCTGTATCTGTGAGGACCAGGGGAAAATAACGTTGTAAACAGATTTCACTGTACGAAGACTAAAGGAATTCCACAGATGTTAATTCTGACAACAACGTACAAAGATTGACCAGGGCTTACCATAACTAGTAAAATTTGACACTGGTCGGAATATACGAAATACAAATGAAGAAGGTAAAAGATATTTACCGTCTGCAAAAATATTCGCAACGTTTCGCTGCACGTACCAAATTGACAGCTGAAGATATTTGCATGCTTTTGGAATTCTGTTTGGACCTGACGTATTTTAGCTTCAATGGGACCTTCTACAAGCAGAGACAGGGGACCGCAATGGGTTCCTCCGATTCTAATGTTGTAGCTAACCTGTGTATGGAGTCTTTGGAGATGGACATTTCGGACTGCGACGAGTTTGATGTTAAGGTCTGGAGAAGGTATGTCGATGATACTTTTGTCGTTCTTTCGAAGACAGAGGTGGACAGCTTTCACCGTTTCCTTAATGACTTAAACCCCCATATTCAATTTACCTTAGAGGTAGAACATGAGGGATGTTTGCCATTTTTGGACGTGAGGGTCACCAGAGGAGACGATGGGGACCTGTCGGCCTCTGTGTATCGAAAGCCAATTCATGCGGACCGGTACTTGGATTTCCGCTCGTATCATCCAACTTACCACAAAGCTTCTATTGTGGGGTCTCTGACACGTCGGGCCCTCAAACACAACAACAATGTTGAGTTGAAAGATGCTGAGGTATGGAAGGTAAGGAGAGCGCTTGTAGATAATGGCTACCCGAGCAAGTTTATCGCTCGAAGATCTAATAATGGACATAGAGAACCTGTTGAGGAGAGACAGACTAGAGGGACGGTTGTTTTGCCATATGTGGAGAGGACTTCTGAGGAGATTGCGCGTATTCTTAGGAAATCTGACATCAGGACTTACTATAAACCTGCATCGACTTTACGTGACCTGTTGGTGAGAGTGAAAGATCGAGTTCCAATGGATGAATTGACTGGAACAATTTACCAGATACCCTGCAAAGACTGCGAAAAAGTATACACTGGCGAGACGGGAAGAACTGTTTGTACTCGTAAAAAAGAACATCATCGTGCTGTGGAGAAAGGTGAGATGACTAATCTTCTGGCAGAACATGCCTGGGAGAAAGGTCATGTTCCTGATTGGAAAAGTACAAAAGTTCTTCATAAAAATGTAACTTCTCGCTATTGTAGACTTTTTCTGGAGTCTTGGGAGACTTTTCGAATGCGAAGTAAGGCGATGAACATCGCAAAATCGATGCCTGAACCTTACCGCATTTTTGCTAGGAGATGGGGGAAAACCAGTTTCAGACAGGGGGAATTACCGAGTGCGGGACAGTTCTTAGAAAATCCAGATTCAGACAGGGGGGAAAACCCGAGTGCGGGATAGCTTTGGGGAAAACCAAAGTTGGGGTATAAATACCGAACACCTACACTTCCTTGACACTTTCGCTTGATGAAGGGAACAGTAGTTCTCGAAACGTTGCGAATATTTTTGCAGACGGTAAATATCTTTTACCTTCTTCATTTGTATTTCGTATATTCCGACCAGTGTCAAATTTTACTAGTGATGTTAATTCTATTGATTTGTGTGTTATTCTTAGACCAGAGCGATCCAACTTCATATGCCAAGTGTACCACAGGAGCGCTTCGACACACAATCCCCGGGCTGCATATAGAATTAAATTTCAATGTCTTAAATTAAAGTGTTCGCAATATAGTTAATGTGCACAATTGTTATATTTAATTAAATACATAATCAAATGCACAATTAAAAGATTTAATTATTAAACAAATTTAATACAAAAACAGATGTATGTGTGTTTTTGTGGTAGCAGCTATTACTTTTGATACCCATACTCTAAAGAATTTTCAAAATTATCGTACTTATATTTTTTATAATTGTTGATTCGGTATTTTTTCTTAGTGAATAAATGCCTAATTGTATAATAATATGGTTTCTTCTATAAAGATTCATTTTAAATAAATGAATATATATCAACGAACATACTTGAATTTTTAAGGTTTTAGGGTATTTTTTCTTGAATGTAGCCATGGGCCTCCTCATAAGCCGCAGGTTGTTGGGCCACCCTGTCTTAGACTAAAAAATAATTGGATTCGTAAATTGAGGACACAAGATTAAACACATTTTAAACCGCATCAGAACTGAAAACCATAGCAAAATATCAGTTGGTCCGTTTAAGACTGACATTTCAGTTTTAATTGAAATAAATTTTTAGCTAAACAATTTTGGGGATGGTGGGGGGCGGTTTTATCCGAAGACTAGAGGAAACAGTTGTGCTTGTTGCAAACAATTCTGTCCCTAGTAATATATCAAATAATTTATAGAATATGCAAAAAATAAAGTTTGCCTTTAAACTGCTTCATTCATGTATTTTATTTTTTAATTTGTATTAATTTGTTTTCACATTCATTTCACCTGACTTGCGTTTAGCGCGATGTATATAGAATATACTTCACCTTATCTAATATATTTGTACACGTACCTAGTGTACAAATCTGCTACTCTTAACTCCATATTTCCCATTTCTACTTTTCTTTCTATTCCCATTTCTATGAATATCCTACATCTGATCACTACGTGCACACAGTAAATAATCTGAGAACTGTACAGTTAATACCACGCCTACACTGTGCTTCACTAGCGTACGTTGGGCAGTATCTGTTTATATACGGTGTACTAGATACTTCGTGGGGGTGGAGGGTTGAGATGAAACCTCAATTTGTCCTTGTTTGGGCTTCACTGCTCAATGTCGGATATATTCGGAATGAAATGTATTTTCGCCATTGACATAAAGCCAATAATGCGCGACTCATACGAAAACCATGGACGGAATTATGACACATTGTTGAAAAGGTTGCCAATTGAGACCGCTGTCCATCGTCCATCAGCGGAGTCATGGTTGATGTAGCCATTACGCGAAATGAGGTCTCCATACTCGGGCGGTTTTCCACTTTTGCCCTCTGACAATAACAACTGGTTAACTGTTTTCTCTTAGTGTGTGTGTGTGGTTCAGAAATTTAAATTGACCTTTTCACCCTGTGCATCGAATGACAACCATGGCGTGACCCACATCACCAAAGATTATCATCCCCTTCACCTCTTTTCCCCACCGATTTCTTCCGTCTGTCACGTGGGAAGAAGTTGATCCGCCATTTAAACCGTGACCAAATAATGATGAGAAGCCATCCTTTTATGGGTTACGAATGTGCAGAGACACATGAGCTTGTAGACCTTATCGATCTGAGCAGAATGCAACTGCAAAGCAGTTGGGTCACAAAATGAACATACTTCACACGTTCCCCAATTTACTTTAAGTATGGAAACAATTAAGATCCCCGTTCTGGATAATAGAACTCCGAAATCCACAAAACCTTGAGCAAAGATGGGAATGACTGGCACCACAGCGCTGTACCATTAGCACCTTTGCTCATACAGTGAAACGGCCTCCACCAATAACTTGTCAGACATGCAGCTATTTCGAAGATTGGTCATGGAATTTAGGAGAGCGATTGCATTAATAACATGATCTTAAACTCTGAGTATTTAAAACTAATTTATTTAATGATTACTTCGAAAGTGGGTTTTTGTGAGGATGAAAAACCAGACAGCGTCTTCCTCCTTCCTGGGAATGAAGAATATAGGATTCACCTGATTGAAGTCCGCCCTTAGCAAGTGCAGTGTCAGCTATTCGTCTAGTGACTTTAAGTTCGATCCCGAAAAGAAAATATTTGTGTCTTTTATGTTAGCTCTGTGTCAGAGTAGATAAATCTACTTTTAATGCTACGATACTTGAATTCTATTATTAAATCACGAGTGATTTTCACCAAATATGCCAAGATTCAAAATCTACTCTCGATTCCGTCTCAGGGGCCTTTGAAAGTAATCTCTTGGCAGAAATATTCATGCACCTAACGTCTGATTGTAATGTAATCTCTCTAACAAATTACTTATTCAGATCTAATGAACTGTCGAATTCAGGGCCGGATTAAGGTTTTCTGGAGTTCTAGATAATTGTTTCCGTCACCCTTGTAGCGCAAATTAAATCTGAGTAATTATTTTTTTGCGGAGATGAAGGAAAAAATAAATTTTATTATATAATTTTTTTTATTAAATTAATATTAACTTAAAACAGAATATGCATATGTACTTCAAAAATTCGAAAGTAGCTGGTAATGAGAAACTTTCATGTATAGCATACAGATTGTAAAATTTAAATTAAAATTCATTTTTCCATTTCCTCTTTTTCAGAAAATTATCAATTATTTTCACATGATTTATATTATTTAAAGTATTTCTGCTACACGCAATGCAGCTGAGTGATTTAATTTGACTTCTTTTAGGAATTTTGTAAATATTTTTTACTCGTTGTGACACTAAAAATTATCTGTCTCCAATTTTATTTGACATGGCATGTAGTCTTAACCATGCATGCCTTTGAATAAGACAAGATGAATTTTATTCAGGAGAATCACTGAAGGAGAACAGGAGAACTTTTTCTCAGGAGAATCAGTGCTGAACATAGAATGATTCACCTAGGCAGTAATAGGTAAAGGCTATTATGTCTGACAAAGCCCATGTTTACCCAAGTAGGAAAGCGTTAATTAAAGAAATGTTTATAAAGAAGTTTTTAAACAGAAGGAGTGAGTTTATTGATTTTAAGGAGGTAAGAAGAAGAGAGTCCCATATTCTGGGACCATAACAGTCCATTTGTACCAGCCCCCGATTTATTCTAGAAAATTCAGATATGTAG
>QLNU02015270.1:123351526-123373455 GCA_006491805.2 Dysdera silvatica
TGGCATACAATTAGGCTTATATATATATATATATATAAATTTTTACTTCTACTTTACAGATGATTTTTCAGCTGATAAATTGGAATAACAAGGGAATAAAAATAAATGGTGAATATTTAAATCATCTGCGGTTTGCTGATGACATTGTTATTTTTTCAACGGACCCATTGGAACTCCAAGACATGGTACAAGAGCTCTCAACTAGAAGTGAAGAAGTTGGACTCAAGATGAACCTACAAAAAACTAAGATCATGTTCAATAATTTTGTAGAGGAAACAAAAATACAAGTTGACAACACTGAGCTAGAAATTGCTGATTCATATATTTACCTTGGCCAGCTGATTTCAATGGATGGCAACATTATGAAAGAACTCAACAGACGTATTAAACTTGGCTGGAGTGCATTTGGAAGAAACAGTTTTATCCTGAAGGGGAAATTGCCTTTATGTCTAAAAAGAAAAGTCTTCAACCAGTGTGTATTGCCAGTCCTCTCTTATGGATCAGAGACATGGAGTCTAACAGTTGGAGCAATACGAAAGTTACAGACAACGCAAAGGAGCATGGAGAGGTGCATGCTTGGAATAACTAGGAGAGATCGAAAAAGAAACACTTGGGTGAGAGAGCAAACTAGAGTAGAGGACATCATTGTTAAAGTAAAAGGACTGAAATGGCGATGGGCTGGGCATATTGCAAGAAGAACTGATCAACGATGGACAACAGAAATTCTGAACTGGATTCCAAGAGACCACCGAAGACCTAGAAAACGTCCTCAAACTAGATGGGTGGATGAAATAAGAAAAGAGGTTGGGGTGACGTGGAAACGAATGGCCCAGGATAGACTTGTGTGGAAAGCATTTGGAGAGACCTTCATCCAGCAGTGGATAGATAATGGTTGAATATATATATATAAAAGTTTTCCTCGCCCATTCTTGGCGGAAACAGGCTTTGGGACGGGCAGAGCGCCATGTTCCCAAGCCTCTTTTTACATCACTTCTTAATGTGCCATGTCTAGAAACTTCCTGACAATGTGACACGTGTTTAGGATTGTGGCTTTTTGTATTTCAATGTAGGTGTTTGGGTCAATGTTGAGTATCTCCAAATTCGTCGCAAGCGTTTTTGGTACTATCCCTGTTGCTGAGATGACTAACGGGATGATGAGGATCTTTTCCATACCCCATATATCTCGTACTTCATGTCTGAGATCTTGGTACTTGGTGATTTTCGTTGTGTAGGTTGTCTGTATGTTATTGGTGTTGGGTACTGCTATGTCGATTAAGTACGTGGTCTTATTCGATTTATCGACGAGGGTTATGTCAGGACGGTTATGTGGGACTGTCTTGTCTGTTATGATTGCTCTATCCCAGTAAAGCTTGTGTGTTTCGTTCTCATGCACGGTCTCTGGCTCATATTTGTAGTACGGGCATTTTTCTGTCAGAAAGCCAGCATTCGCTGCCAATTTCTGGTGGACTATTTTCGCTACTTGATCGTGTCTATGTTTGTAGTCTGACTGCGCAAGGATCTTGCATCCTGCCATCACGTGTTGGATTGTCTCCGATGCCGCATGACAGTGTCTGCATTTGTCGCTTTCTATGTCTTTTCTCTGGATGAATTTCTGATTGTTCCTTGTTGCGATCACTTGGTCTTGGATGGCTAGCATGAATCCTTCTGTCTCTGGCTGGAGAGTGCCTTTGGCCAGCCAAGAATTTGATGCCTTTTTGTCAACGTGTGGTTGTTGCAGGTCATTGTAGTGCCTGCCATGTAATGGTTTTCCGGCCCAAGTTCTCAGTTTCTGTTCGTTGGCTGTTTCCAGGACACGCTCTTCGGTACTACACAGGTTTAGTGGCGTGTAATTTGCATCTGCTTGTATTATGGCTTGGATGAGTGGCGATCGGGGACTCTTCAACTGGAAGTATTGCCTCATGCTCTGGATCTGCTTGTCATGTAAGTCTTTGAGGTCCGCTTGTCCGCGTCCTCCTTCTTCCCGGGGTAGTGTTTGCCGTTCAATTGCCGTTGCAGGGTGTAGTTGTCCGGCTCTTCTCTGGATGGTTCTCATTTTCCGCTGGAGTTGTTCTAGTTCAGTGTTGGACCATTTGATGATCCCGAAGGAGTAGGTGAGCACTGGTACCGCATATGCGTTAATTGCTTGCGTGGTGTTCTTCCCGCTCAGTTTCGTCTTCACAATGCTTCTAAGTCTTTCTTGGAATGCTTGCGTGAGCTGGACTTTGACTTTCTTGTGCTCCTGCTGCCGTTTTTGCATTATCCCTAGGTATTTGTAGGTTTCGCCCTCGTCCAAGGTCTTCAGTAGTCTCCCGTCTTCGAGTTCGATGCCTGGTAAATCTTCTTTGCTATTCTTCTGTATTTTGCACTTATCGAGGCCGAATTCCATTCCTATGTCCTTGGAGAATGTCTCTGTTATACTGATGAGTTGTCGGAGTTGGGTGATTGTTGGCGCGTATAGCTTGATGTCATCTACGTACATGAGGTGGGAGACTTTATGTAGGTTTCTCTTGTCTTTCTTCAGCATGTATCCGTATTTACTTGTGTTCAGCATCCTTGACAAGGGGTTTAACGCCAAGCAGAACCACTGGGGGCTTAGTGCGTCTCCTTGAAAGATTCCGCGGCGGATGGGGATCTCGGCCGTTTCTATTTTACTGTCTGGCGTGTTTAGCTGTAACCGGGTTCTCCATTGTTTCATGCTGCTCTGTAGGAATCGGATGATTGAGGGATGCACTTTGTATATGCTGAGTATTTCAAGGAGCCACGAGTGCGGAACAGAGTCGAAAGCCTTCTTGTAGTCTATGTATGCGGTGTTGAGTTTTCGCTTTTGTTTTCTTGCTTGTTCCAGGATAACTGAGTCGATGGTAAGCTGCTCTTTACATCCCAGAGTCCCTTTCTGGCATCCCTTTTGTTCTTCCGTCATTAAGTTGTTGCTTTCGCTGTGCCGGCTTATTTTTTCAGAGATGCACCCCGTGAGTATCTTGTACAGGGTGTTAAGGCACGTAATGGGTCGGTATTTCGCTGGGTTACTGGTATCCTGGTCCTTCGGTAGGAGGTAAGTTATTCCCTTGCAGAGGAATTCAGGCATTTTGCTGGGGTCTTCAATTATCGCCGTAAGTTCCTTGGCTAATGGGCCATGGGCGCTGGTAAATTTCTTGTACCAGAAGTTGTGTATGCCGTCAATACCGGGTGCTTTCCAGTTGTGCGTACGTTGGATTACCTGCTGGAGTTCCTCTATCGTGATGCCCGTGTACTCCATCTCCTCTATTCCTCTCGTAGCCTCCATTTCTTGCTGAATCCAGGGGGCGCTTTTGTGCTGTACTTCATTGGACCATAGTGTCTTCCAGAAGGTCTCTATTTCTGCTGGCTTTGGGGCTTCGTACTTGTCTTTGTTCGCTGGGGTCTCTCGAAGCTTCCTGTAGAAGGCCTTCTGGTTTGCTTGGAATTGCATGTTCTGTTGTTTTTTGTTGGTATAGTCTTTGTATCTTCGGAGTCTTCTGGCGTATACACCCAGTTTTTGTTTGAGGGTATCCAGATATTCGCTGATGTGTTTATTGGGCTCTTCGTGTCTTGTATGAATCCTATTTCTCTTAAGGGCCATCTTCACTTTCCTCACTAATTTCTTACTCCTATTTCCCTGCATGTACTGGTGTATATATATATATATATATATATATATGTGTGTGTGTGTGTGTGTGTGTGTGTGTGTGTATGTGTGTGTGTGTGTGTGTAGGTTTGAAAACTATTAAAAAATATTTTACAATATGTACTCAGAACAAATTATACAAAAATAGTAAAGATTTTTGAATAGTGTTATCATTAAATATACCAATATCACACCAACATAATAAATTTGTAGTACCAAGTAATCAAATCCCATATCAATACCATTAACCAAAGTGTTTTTTAATTTAATTTCTACATTACTGCTATTACAAGGTAATTTAACCACTTCCTATTTTATTATTAATAAAATATGCTTGCAAAAACTCTGCTAAAAATGCTTAAAAATAAAAAATTTCTTACATTGAACAAATTCATATATAGTTTTTTACATTTGTGGTATTACTTGGCCATACTGAATTTGTTGAATTACTACTTGTAAATGATTATACAGTGTTACGTTGATGTGAGATGTATCGACGACTTTCTATTTCTTTCTATTTTTTGTCTCTTTCAAACAAAAAATTTGTTTTAATCTCTGCCACATGGATGGTTATAAACAAACAGGTCTTCCTGTATAATGTCTGCATTGAATGGGGAATTTTGGATCCTTAAAATATCGTTTAACCCATGATTATTGGCTCATAACGCCAATGAATATTTGTACATTGCAGGTCCAATTCTTCTTTCTAATTCAGACCAGCTATGATCTGCCTAAATTTATTGATTCTTCATTTACACACACACACACACACGCACATACATATATGTATATATCAATAGAGTACTAAGCACATATTATGTACATTTATACATTGCAATGTATAAGAAACAGTTATTTCTATTCTGGCGTGATGTTTAAAAACACGACTTTTCGGGAGCCAAGTGCATGTTTTGTCAAGTGGAGGCCTTCACTTTTTCTTTTTTCTCTGATTCTTTCTCCACTTGACAAAGGGAGCAGTTGGCTCCCGAAACGTCGTGTTTTTAAACCTTACGCCAGTGTCGAAATAACTGTTTGTTATGGAATCTCCTGGTGAAACTCTGTATTGTTACATAACAATGTATGTAAAATTTCAAATTATTTCAAATTATTGGGATGGGAAGCATATAACTCTACGCCTATGTGATGTTTTGTGTATAGGGTGCGATTTTAAACTGAAGAAAAGTTGACAATTGACCGTTTATCTTGCAATTTAAAACAAAGGAAGGGGGAAGTATATACGAAGAAATGGAAAATTTATTGAAGTTAATTGGTTGAAGAATAGTTAAATAAATTGTGTACAGCCATTAGCTCTCGGTGTAACCGACAGCAATCAATAACAAAACTGAATTTTTAAAATTTGTAATCAGATTCGGCGAGTAAATTTTATATTACGCCATGCGTCTATTTTATAGAGAAAATTGCATACTAAGACTGACGGAAAACATCGTGTGTGGAAAGACGAAGAAATTAAGAAAGTAAAGTTTGGACACTGATATGCATGAACAGTGTGCCTTCTTGAATTCCAAATGTACATTAAGCCTTAAAAATGTATGTTCAGAAGCATCATACCAAAGATGTGCGCGAATACAATGCGCATGCATGAACACCAAACTTACACATTGTCTGAACAGTGTACGTTCGTGAACACCACATAGCTACTTACTGTAAATTGTATATGTTCATAAATACCAAAGCTACACCTTGCTACAACGTACTGTGTACGTTCATGAACACGAAATCTACATTATGTCTAAGCAATATGCGTTCAGAAATCCTACGTTTAAAAACGTACGTTTATGAATGCCAAACCTACATCATGCCTGAACAGCAAATGTTCATAAATATTAGCTGTACACTATATCTGAACCGTGTTGCTTCGTGAATACCAAGTCTAAGCATTCTTGAACTGTGTAACCAACAGTTTGGATAGTGTAACCAACAGTTTGAGCAGTGTAATCAACATCAGAACTGTCATTTTGACACTGGCATAAGATTCGGAAATACGACGTTTCGAGAGCAGCCGACTGCTCCCCTTATCGAGTGAATGTAGAATGTTGCCTTCACTGAAAAAAGGGAGTAGTTAGCTCTCGAAATGTTGTGTTTTAAACAGTACGTCAGTATTGAACTTATAACTGTTTTTGAATCTTCAGGTGAAACTATATCCTGTCTTATTATCAACACCAAACCTACAATTATTTAATTTGCCTGAGCGGTATTCGTTCATAAATACCAAACGTACATCCCGAACAGTGTACGCTCATAAATATCAAACATACAATTTGTCTGAATGGTGTTCATGATATTGACATGTGTATGAACAAAAGCAACTGACATGGTGATTGTCGAAGACTTGCAAAACTCTAGACACCGCCAGCCCATAATTGAGCTTAATGAAATTCATTTTTTGAAAGAGTTCTTGAAATTTGCCATCATCATTATCGTCGCCGAACTGTGCTATTATAGGAAGATAAAGCAAATTACAGGTCAAGAAACCGACGGTAACCCTTCTTGTTAATTTCAAGGATCGTTATTGTTCTATTTAGTTTTGGCGAAGGAATTTTTTTCGGATGTCAAATGAATTCAGGAATCTTAAAGGAGGAAATGAGGAGACAAATCGGCCAAATAACTCGATTAGCTATAAAAGAATTCAGACAAGCTGCAATGAACTGGGACGAAATGCTTTGAGGTCAGTACGCCAAGTTGGCGAGGTGGCGGCTGACATTTGGTGTCAGTTTTCTCAGAGTAATTTTCAAGACAAATCGTGAAGGTTTACATTATAAATTAAAATTTATTTTGTTCGGTTATTCACCTTGCACTTAATGTTACAAGTCCCAAATTATTTTAACTTCCATTTATTAAAATATATAATTTAAAATTGTACTTTTAATTAAGTTTTATTTGAAACATATAAATACTATATGCAATTATAAGTCTAAAAACTTCAACTTAAGAATTATCTCAAAGCTAATAAAACTGCTAAGTTCGAAAAACAAAAATGACATCAAACATTTAAATATAATATTTGAAATTACAGATTACATATGGAGACGAAAAATATTTTGTAATTGACAGTAAGGGAAATTGTAACGGATAAATTTAAAATTTAGGAAATCAATATTGTAAGATATTATTACCCTTTCCAGGGATAACACAATTGCCAAATAATGGTCAACACACAAAGCCACCGGGGCGAGTTTTTTGTGAGTTTTTCATGGGGGACTTTTTTTATTACCAATAAATTTGACACCCACGTATTATTAGCTCAATCTAGATTGAGCTAATAATACGTGGGAGATAAATTTATTAGTAATAAAAACAATATTCTCGATCGCTGAATTGTAATTGATTTGTTTTAACATGTTCACGAGAGTTTTAACTTAGTCTTTTATTTTTAACTAGAACTGACATTTGATTTTAACAGCACTGACTTTTAGTTTTAACAGCACTGACTTTTGGTTTTAACAAGAACTGACTTTTGGTTTTAACAAAAAATTTCTGTACTTATTGGAGCTAGTAAAATAAGTAATTATGTCATAGGCTGAACTCCAACTTGCAACTTTTGAGTTGTGATCCAAAAATGTAGCTACTACTACGATATTGAAGTTGATTATGTACGGCCTGTCTCCTTTGCGTACTTATAGTGTTCCATTTGGAAGTGCCTAACCCATTAAAAAGCTATCGATTATATTTCATTTCTAAAAGCGAAAAAGGATATGTTAACTCAGGCAAGACTGAAGAACGATATTGATGAAGACGGGGGATTAACTTAGAACAATTTATGTCCTTGTACCTATGAGTTTTGGTCCAAGATGAATCTTTTTGCCAGGATATAATTCAAAATTATACCAGCAGATACGAAATCAAAATGAATTAAATTTTCTGATGCTAAACACACAGTATTGAAACAGCATTCACAAATTCGTTTTCATCACAACTGATTTAGTTCAGTTTTAATTAGCAAACTAAGAGTGAAACAATTTATCGCATTTGTCCACTCAAAAAAAGAAGATTTTGTTGCATCTAGTTAATTTTTAAAGGAACTTCAAGTCGGGTAAAAGGGAGTGGCTCATATAAAGCTCCTGTACAATTCAAAAATGGAGAAAACTTGAAGTTAGAAGAAATCCTAAAGTATGTACAGTGTTGAAACAAGGCAGTTTTACGTTATTCGTATCCAAGATGGCAACTCGCTGTATACTTGACGTTAAAACTCAAAAATTGTGGCTCATTCACTCAATAACGGAGCATAATACATTTAAACCTGGTAAAGTGACCACCTTGGTAAATTGGCCACTTGAATAGAGTGACCATTTTTTATAAGTGATAAATAGTAGTGACTTAGTCTTGATTATACCAAAGTCTGTCTTGTATAGACAGACTTTGGTATTGGCAAGACTAAGTCAAAGTCTGTCTTCTATATTGGTATTGGCAAGACTAAGTCAAAGTCTGTCTTCTATATTGGTATAGGCAAGACTAAGTCAAAGTCTGTCTTCTATAGTGATCGACCACCTACTTATGGTGGCAATTGCAGTCTAGCCCTAGAGGTAGTCATGTTAGGCAGGTTCTACTGTATTATGTAATGTAAGTGAAAAGATTAGTTACTTAGCGATAACTTATTAGAAAACAGAAACTTCTTACATAGTAGATAAAGAACGCTATACTCCATACGGTTTCTGAATAATATATAGATTACAGGTAATAATAATATAGTTAATAGCACGCCTATAATTAATAAATAATAATAGTTAATGAATAATATTTCTGAATAAAATGGATAATACTCATATAGTCAATGGACAATATTGATATAGTTTATTAGATAATGATCACACATTTTTTGATATATAACATTTACATAGCAACGGTAATAATGCAATTATATTTCATCTCATTATAGTTAAGTAACTAACTGAAGAATAGAAATGCACAGATAAATGTAGCTTCAATTAGTGACAGTTAGGTGGCCAAATGAAAACAAAACGTTAAGTGGAATAAATAACCAAAATCTTACATAGTTATAGTGGAACGACTATCATTATCTTTTTATAAGCCAATGTAGTTACTGGATAAATATACTACAATTATTTCTCCCATTAAAGACTATTAAGGAGATAATAATTATTAATAAATCAATAATAATTATTAATAATTCTATAAGTTCGACTATAAGCATAAAGAACGTTGTTAAAAAAATAGTTAATGGGAATGTATGTATGGTAGAACCTCTCTAAAGTGACCACCCCTTTGACTAAACTACAACAATGGTCACCATAGAGAGGTGAATACTATACATAACAGAATTTAGTATGGGCAAGATTTAAGTCCCTACCAGTTTACCAGGATCCATTGTAATTCTGTGAAGCATATTCCAGTACCGAAAAACCCCGTCGTTAATCAGAAATGTCCATTAATTAAAACTGCTTTATTCAGAGAATTTACTACACTTCCAAATCGCTCAGAATTGGTCTAACAAAAATAGGAAAGATAAATATTATCTATAAGAGCTGCCATGAAATATAAAATTATTATGCAATACAAGAAAATTGGTGATACGTTCGAAACACTGACGTACTCAAGGGGGTTGATAGGGCCTACAGCATCACTTGTGAACTTTCTGCGCAAACTTATGGTTGCAAAGCCTGCCTATCATTTATTTTTCATGATCAAAATTAAACCATCATCAAAATATTCCACTAAAATCATTTATTATTTTTTAGTGGATGCTCCTCAGCTCATCTTCCGCTTCTTCAAATTGAAAGAAGTAAACACTGATCTATTCATGGAAATGACCGTTGTTTATTTCCTCAAAAGAAACGTGGATATCCTTATTATTATTTTTTGTTTAATTTCCAGCATTTTCGTGACGAAATCAGGAGGTGCGGCAACTCGTCCAACTACTTCTCGAACGTTGCTGAAATCTGGCGCCGTCATGGTGGCAAAATCAGGTTAAGTTTGTCTGACGAATCCTCTGTCATTTCGCATCCCATGGTTTCTTTCTTTAACCTTGATCCGAATTTTAGCCAACCTCATTGCAGACCTTGATTTCTAATTATCAAAAGGAACGACAACCAAAGGCGTAAAATCAATATTAACATAAGCAATTTGAAAGGTGTTTCACGATTTCCCCCCCGATGAGCGCCGCAAATGACATTTTTAATGATTCAATTTATTCCTTATATTCCATTAGCAACCGAAATGTAAACAACGTTGAAATTGGACTTTTTTCCCCCCGTGAAGCGAACAGAATTAAACAATATAAAACTCAATATAATGTATTTAACCTTGTATGAAAGTCTGAATGAGCAAATAGTTGCGATTAATCTCATTTATGAAGAAAATTGCATTAACGGTTACGATGATTATCAGTATACTATTAGAAATTTACATAAATATTTAGTGATAATGTACAGAAACATACAAGAATGTACTCGGATTGGTTGCTGTGATTTCACGATTTTTAGATTGGAATTAAAATCAACTAAGCATAAAACTGCGTAGCACTAAATCCATAGCTAAGTGTAAAAATGCGTAATAAAATTCATTAAAACTTAGTAATAAATACGCAGCTAGTTATCGTCTTGATCACCGGTCAAACGCTCTACTCGTTAATCTACAGGAATCGGTCATTCTCTCCTCTGTGGGCGTATATATGACCGCGTCCACACATGCAACAGAACACCGTATCGTAACACCGTCGCGTATCAAGTCTGGACCGCACTCCGTGACAGAATATCGCAACATTTCCGCGTCCCACCAGTTGCCGGTTTTCCCCCGTCGCATTAAAAGAATGTTACGGGGCTACGTTGCACCCTACGTTCGTGTATTTAGACCAGTTCACGAGCAACAGCGTTTTTTCAGTGTAAACTGGGATGCGACGCAGTGATGTACGCACTGATGATATGCTGCGATGTTCGCCTCGTAACATCATCGCGCAACACGGAATGTTACGGTACGATGTTCTGTTACGTGTCTGTACGCACCCTAAAGCTTTCACTACGGGCAAATTTGCGAAGAACGGTGCAGTACTTCGCGGGAAGCATAATCGACGCCTGAAACTTAATGGGTAGAACATTTGACAGGCAGTCAAGAAGATCTGGGTTCGATTCCCACCAGGAACCAAAAAAACAATATTTTCTTAGCGAGAATTTAATCATCTAATATAGGGTTGTCCAATCATTTGGGAAGCTGGCCACTTAGAAAAATTTCCCAGATCGTGAGGGCCAGCAGCTTCAGCGAGTTTCGTGGGAAAAAAATTACAAAAAGCCTCTCTTCAGAGTTTCTTTCGATTGTTTATTTATTCTCTTAAGATATGGAAAGGGGTAACGCATGCGTTTTTACCGAATTCTGAAGAAAAAATTTATTTTCTTTTTCATTTCAAACAGTTGTCGACGGGCTGTATTAACTATGTTGGTGGGCCATATGTTTGAAAACTCTGATCTAATATAGCCACACACGCCTATGATGGGATTTACTGGAATAAATTAAGATCCTAAGTTCGAGCCCGGACTGGGTGCGTGTTTATTTATTTTTTTTCACACTCTAACAAGTTTCGTTTAAATCTAAAATCGTAGAGCTGCGGCAGATTTCTTTAAAAAATCCCTCCATAAATTTTTCTCCTTAATGAGGCAGAATTTTCCTTTTTACATGCAATAAACCATGTAATTTTTAATTTTTACACGCAGAAATGTGTAATAATATAAACTATAACGAAATACGAAACGTCGAATTTTGAAAAAATTAATAAAATTCACATAAAAAAGTGATTCTAGAATAATTATGATGAATGATTATCAAAAGTTATTTGATAATAAGGTATTATGAAGATTTTTACAACGCCTCCATAAATTGAAAAATTTTTTTTCATTAGCAGTTGAATGAGTAACGTTTTTTCGACTGTTGTGGAGAAATTAAACACTCTCTGTAGGTCCTTGCAACGTTAAAAAGTCAATATGAAAGTCCTTTTAACGTTGTTTATGTCGCTGTCAGGCGCAAGTATTAAGCATTAAATGATTATTTAACTAAGTGTTTAAGTAAACATTTAAGTTTGAATCTAAATAAGCATTCAGTTGAATATTTAAGTGGTATACGGAATACCTCATTAAATGCAAATCATTTTATTACTGGGAAAGAAAGTGATAATTTTAAATATTTAAAATATATAAAATATTATATTTATAGCTATGGTTTATAAATTTGGATGTACATATATTTTTCTTAAAAATGGTTTAGAAGTACGGAGATTTTAAGTTTCCTTTTCGAATGAAAGCTCATATGTAACTTACTTTCTGGCAATAGACATAAAACTATCCATTCCGCTACTATAAATCACCGATTTACCATATTTTGTAGCATAAGCAAAATTTTTCAAGGCTATCGGAAATAAATATAAAAACACATTAAAAAAAAAGGGAATTCTCGAACATGAGTCTTATAAAAATATGAATATCACGTGCTGAACATATTTTTAAATGACCTCGATGTAAAATGCTTAAATGTTTCGTTTGAATAGGCCTTGAAAACGAACGGAACTTAACTACCATGCCAAACATAGATCGTGAATACGGGGCGTATCACAATCCATCTACAGATTTGACACGCTCGATGACACTAAGACATCCGAACGAATAAAGCGATCTCATATGGAGAATGTGAAGCTGATGATAATAGACATAAGCCCACAGGATCCTCAATTTGATGGTAACCCTGAAAAAAGGTAAATTAGCTTAACGCCTCAGGTGTGGTTTTCAATAGAGTTCCAAACGTTATGTCAATGCTCTCAAACATCGTTCATAGCTGTAATAGAACCAACGGAGCAGCAATGTAATAAAGTGAAGAAACCAGACAGTCGAAAATTTAACGTAGCTATACCATATGTTTCTTCAATCTTTATTTATTCTTTGTAGTATATTCAGATGGATTCAAATTTGTTTACATAATGTAATAATTATTTATACTTTATAGGTTAGGTTAATCCATCTAGGCAGCATAGGGTAAAGACTCTTTAGAGTCAGATAAAGACCCTGCTGCCCAGAATTTGATATAATAGGTGGAAGCAATAAATAACTAAATACAATAAGATAAAAGACTTGGTTGTTTAGCAAAAGTATGGAAGGTATAAATAGAGAAAGATGTAGTGATATTATAATTCTCTATCCAATAGATGTCTGCGGATGAGTTTTTTATATTGAGCAAAAGAATAAATAGATTTAAGTGAGTTAGGAAGAAGATCCCACACCCTAGGGCCAAAGCAACAGATGAGCGAGAGTCCAAGTTTCGTTCGTGAATACTCTGGTATTAGGTTGTTAATATTTCTTGTAAAATGGGTATGATCAGAAGAGTGTAATGAAATGAGAGTAGAATGAGTGCCATTTCGTATAGTCTTAAGCATGAAGATGGAAGTGTTGTACGTAAATAATTTTTCGATTAATAATATCTGATGATCGTAAGCTAGTTCAATAGTTCTAGAAGTATGAGATTGATAATATAGTAGGCAGGGGAATTTTTTATGCAGTCTGGTAAGTCTATTGAGATTTGACGTGGAAATGTTTCCTCATATTTGAAGGCAATAGTAAAGAAAAGAAAAAATCATAGAGTAGTAAAATTCAAGAAGAATTGAGTCGGATAAATAGTAGCCAACGTTTGAAATCAATCCAATATTTCTACTAATTATTTTACAGATATTGTTAATGTAAATATTTCATTAAGATTGAATTGAAGAGTTACACCGAGGTAGTTTATATTTTGCAAGAATAAAGTGATTGTATTATTTATACTGAGATTAAAATGTTTAGGGTTTATATTTTTTTGTTGGTAAAAAGAAGGCGTTTAGTCTTTGAGGTATTGAGTATTAGATGGTTACTTCAAATAAGTTAGGATATACGTACCTTTCAATTCATTTTACTCATGCAGTACCATAGATGATACACGCATACGTTTAAGCAAGTGTTATATAGAATATAGTAGCATATACTCAAGAGAATTTAGATAATCGTAGATCGGCTAAGAATTTTTTTTAATGTTTTTTGCGGTTTTTTATTAAAATAATTGTGTGCAAAGTTCAGGTATATATTTAAAAAACCTATTCACAAAGCATTTCAGTCAGAAATAGTAGTGAAGCCATCTCATTCAAACTGAGCTTCAATTTCAGATGAAATGATGGTCAATACGCGTGAGCCACTCCAACGTTATTTACTGCATCAATAACGATACAAGTAAGGAAGTCCATCTCATTTGTGGAACGATGGCACAAAACATCTTTATCAAAACATCTTGATTCTATATCATGGAATACACTTTTTCATTAGGTTGTTATTTCGTTATTAATTCCGTTATTTCGTTAATAACTCTGTTATTTTATTTTTATTAGTCTGTTTTTGTTTCATGACTTTTCTATATCAAGATTCGTAGAGCGTGTCAGTGCATTATGAGGAATAATTGAAAACATTTTTAAATAGCAATTATAATAAAAATAATTGGAGATTTTAAGAAAAATTTGTGTTTACAGACAAAATGTATGGCTCTTATGTTCAAAGGAAGTTCATTATTTGACCATGGGCTGTACTTTAACTCAGAAAGTTGTTTCAAATTCCATGAACTCGTAGAGAAGAATCATCTTCATCAAGTAATATTTTTAATTAAAAAAAAACTTAATAATACATATACTGCGTGCATGCATGGATTAGGTCGTTTTCATTAGGGGGATTGGTGGAAAAATATGAGATTAGCCACTATTTGGAATTAACATACAGTGTGCTAGCAAAATATATTAATTTTCTTCCACATATAGTCCTGCTAACTCCTTATTTAACCGTAAGATTTCCGCATTTTGTATTTTTGGATAGACACAATGAGAGAGCTCATTTCTTTTCTGTACATCTGAAAAAAAAAGAACTTAAGAACATAATTTACTTCGTAAGATATGTATGTCAACAGGATGAAAACTCTTTCTTTGCAGTTCAGGTTATTTTGAAGAACGCACGGAAAAATACTCTAAACAAGTCATCTCAGGATCTCCGCAACCGTAAGCATTTAGCCAGTTAAGTAAAGGGGTCATTTGGAAATGACCGTGACGTAATAGGGGTCACGAAGTTGTTTTCGCCAAAAAAACGTAACATCCTGTTCAGGTTTTGCATTTAAGCAGGGTGGAGATCTAAACATTAGTGTGACGCCACGTGTCTTGGGTCGGTGGTGTACTTACAATGCGCGGCCACATCTGTAAGACGCTGTTCAAAGACGTGGCAGCGGTTTCTCATGAGACTATCAACACTTTCTGATGCTACCACCGCACACTTTAACTAACATAATAAATACTATTAAGGGTTAATGTGGTGCCACATGTTTTGAATTTGCGGTAAGCATGTATTTCGCGGCCACTTCTATGACCGATGTAAGGCAGTTTTTACAAATGTGGCCGCGGTTTATTATGACACTATCACTCTTACTGATGTGGACGCCATGTATTTTAACTAATGTAATAAATACGATTTCATTAATTCAAAATCTATTCTAAATGTTTAGTATCCCTTAAGTTTTTAAAGGATATAGAATGCATATATATATATACAAATATTTAAATCTTACTTTCTCTATCTGAATCTATTTTTAAGCCTTTAGGTAAATATACGGTAATATGTCCTTCTATTATGCCGTGGCCACAGGTTAGATTCCCATATTATAGTAAAATGTGTGACATTTCCTCTGTACACAATGGTCCGTCTTTGAGTCCCCAGACAATGGGGGTTCTCATTCCTCCGTAACCTACAGGTACTATTGCAGAGAGCCTGACCTTCCCTCTCCTTGCAACCGTAAAATTGAATTTCGAATTATGTTGATTTTGCTCACTTCTTTGCTACTTTTTTGAAAAACATATGTAGCGCAAAATAATTTAGAGTGTCTCTTAACATTTTACTTTTATGAGTTTTACAATACTCTTTTCATACAATGTTTTTAACGATGATGAACTTTGTAATGGTGTTCTCACTCGCCATAACATCATTTTTAGTCAACATAATAATCTTTCGAAACCATTTTCAACCAACCACAGTATCCATTACATTTAAAAGACAGTATAATCGAGGAAAATCCACATGCACCAAATAAAATCAAAACTTCTGAGACTCAGCATCAATGAAAGAAACAATTTCTGAAAAATGCTGCTTTTAAATCATATTATCTTCTTGTAGCAGCAGAAGCAATGAATGTAATTTTTATTTCTTAACATATTTTCACAAGGGCATAGGCATGCAAAACGTGATAATTAAACTTAATCATCGACTTTATTGACCATTACGCAGCTCAAAAATTGTATAATAGCCATAATAACAGGTTTCGCCACAGTGCTTTCTAATTTAGAGAGACATCTCTGTTTTTCCCCCATCGTTTTTTTCCCCAGTTTTATGGTCATTCGATTATTTATATTCTTGGGTCCTTTCTAAAACACTTTGATTTCTGCATTTGTAAATAGTTTTGAGTAATGATACAGAAGAATATTATCGTGGAATAAAACTGCTATTAACGCTGTGATATATCATTATTTTGTGGCATAATACATATTTAAACCAATTTCTTTTTAATATTTTAGTATATTGATAACCTTCAAATTTAAAAGTTTTCCTACTCCATTTACGAAGGAGAATTAAAAAAATAACTGAGAAAGAGGAAAAGATGGGGATAACCTTTGGCGACATGGTGTAAAAATATCAAGAAATTTAACCATGGTACCTGTTTTGTTTACGCTGAGTTTGTACATAAATAGATGATGTTTAACTCGTTTCGAGTAAGGCAAATAATGTCTGCATGGTGCGTTTAACGGCCTGGAGCACTTTACTTGTAGAAAGCGAAGGATAACAAAGGATGGTAAAAGTTTCTTTCCCTTTGCGGGCACGCATGATGCGGGAATTCTCTCTCTCGATGTTGAAGAACCTTCCCCAAAAAACAAAAACAAAAAAAGGAATAGGCTGACACGCTTGAAGAAGCCGCAGAATTACAACACAGGAATTAGAATCTGAACTTGCTAACGATTTAGGCTACCTTTTCTTTTCGAAAAACCTGTTAATAATAATAATAATAATAATAATAATCTATTAAATGTGCTTTGAAGTTGTAGTAGCTATGACGTGATCTCCTCAGAAATTTTCACCATAACTTCCTTTGTTTTTCTTCTCCATTTTGTTATGTAAACCATCATTTGATTGCTGAAGATAGAAATCTTGGAAATTGGTCCGTGCCCGTTCACATTTCACACATATCACTTCGTGTACAGATATGTAGCGAGATTAGTGACTGCTTCGTGGTAGCATGGTGTTGCTATCCACCATCTACATTCCAGCAGGCTTTCGATTATGGAGATAAGAATCTAAATAACCATAAGGCACTCAGTTATGTCAGCATTTTGGCATTTTAGAACCCTCTTTATTTCTGATGGATCTGTAACGACCTCGATGAATAGATAAAATGGGCAAAGCATTAGAGGGATATAATTTTAAAGTTGTAAATATGCCTTGTGTAAACTTTCATATACTGTAAGTATACTGAAATACTGAAAATACTGGAAATGCTGACTAATATGGATAAAATAAGTTTAATCTGGAACATGATACCAATGTATAATGTTGAGCTTATTAAGAAAACTTTAGACTCAATTTTCTACTTGTAACGACGTACACTTGCATACTTGCATACTGCAATTTTCTACTTGGAACTACGTACACTTTCATACTGCAATTTTCCACTTGGAACTACGTACACTTGCATACTGCAATTTTCTACTTGGAACTACGTACACTTGCATACTGCAATTTTCTACTTGGAACTACGTACACTTGCATACTGCAATTTCTACTTGGAACTACGTACACTTGCATATCATATACTTACATGCAGTGAGTAACTGAATTATGTTGGCCACCTAGTGATCATACGCAAACTAGCTATTCCTCAGATAATGCTGACCTCAGAAGTCTGAATCTGTATAACCAAAACTAATGAAAAGTATCATTATTAAATTTGTCAATTTTAAAATGGCTTTTCGCAGCAAAGACTCGCCTTCAAACAAAACGCTCATTTATGATTATTTTTCTATTTTTACAGCAATAAGGTCACTCTTGTAAACCTGAATGTCCCATGAAGTTTTTTAATATTTTTTATGGAACCAAAATTAACTTTGCTGGCATTTGGTGAAATAAAACGGAATCAAACAATCTAAAGACATTTTAGACCATTTTTAAAGTTTTTTTCGAGGACTACACAATAACTCCCAGTCTTTTATTATTTACGCCGAAATGAATGAACAAATCAATAAGTTAGATGGTTACCGATAGTAATTAATATAAATAACCATAAAGTAGATCATTTCGCTTATAATATTATTTCATGAAGAACTAATTGCTGACAGGAACAACTAACTGGTTTAATTAAAAAGGAATTTACATTGAATAATAGGAAACCTAGAACTTATATTTGCTTCATTCTAGTTTGGTAGTAAACACAATCAAGTAAATTTTAATATAACCTGTTTATATTTTCGTTGATATATAAACAGACATGCGTCTAAAATAATAAATTCTGACACTTTTTCTTGCCTTTCCCTTTTTTTTTTGTGCTATTTTTTCAGAACACAGAAGAAAGTTACTAGCTTTTTTCTCCAACAACATGCTTATGTACCTAGCATATCTTGATGAGATAGTTCAGTTTGATATCCAGTCTAGATGGTGGTCTGCAACGCTTACATCCGAACGTACAGTCAAGGTATTTTGAATTATGTCCTAGTAGTTATCATTTCAGGTCTGCAAGTACTTCTAAAGACCCTTTGCAATAGCACCAATCATTTTAACAGCAACTGCGGTGGACGCTCCACGCATACAAATGATCATTGACAACTTGGTGTGTTCATATTATTAGAGGGCTAGAAACGTTGGTTCTCCCGCAAGATAGCCACATTAAGTTTTTTCTTTACTTTGTCTTATGGTTACCATCCATCCCTACAGCTGGAGGAATGCCTTCTTGTATAAGAAAGAAAAACTGCTGAAGCACAAACTGCTCAGTGAGACCGCCCCGTGGTCAGTGCTGGGGTCAAGGTCATGGTGACCCTGAGGTGGCGAATCGTCACGCTTTATTTCTTAGAGCGTGACGGCTCAGCACGTGCATTGGGCGAAGTCGAGAGTATCAACGAATCGCCGTATTATCGACGCCCGTATTTTCAAATTCGAAAACAATAATCTTTTTACTCGCTTAAATTCCGAATAATATATGGGAAGATTCAATTATAACGAGCTCGCATTTAGCGAGTAAAATTGGGATTTTGTTTGGTATAATCATTAGGTGTCATACAGTTTAATCGTTTTTGGCAAATGAGACTTCCTCGGAACCCAGAGTTCAAGCGTAAAAAGTGGCAGGAATTTTAAAAAATGTCAAAATTTGAAAATGAAAAAATTTAATGATCGCGAACGTCTTTTCAATTGAGGTGAACCTGATGAAATGAACCTTCTACCATTTGAGAAACCGGTGAATTTCTGAAGATTCAAATCCCTTTTAAAATATAAAGTAAGGAGTTTACAATAAACATTTTTTTGAGGCAATGAATTACATCGATGATTACGTATGCAGTGCGCTAAATGTTTATGGAAAAAAAAGTTCATTAACAAGGATACTACGCATGGAAGCAAACAACTATAGGCAATTATTTAAGCATTTCTAAATAAAGCTTACTTTGGGAATAATTGCTAATATAAGTTCTTTTACAGCTTTCTTTTAATTTACCTTATTATACTGAAATTCAATTTGCAGTATAATGCAGTGTTCATTAAATTTTAGGCAACTTATTTATTCTTCTATCTATATATGCAATTCTACATATTATGTATTCGTCTTATGTTCATATGTGTATTATTTAACTTACGTATTATTCTACTTCTATATGTATTTCTACTTAATTATCTACTACCTATGCAAGTATTTATGTATGTACTCTAGTTACGTAAATAGTTGTACTTGTACCCTAGTTATGTAACTATTTATATGTATGTACCCCACTTATATATGTACCCTACCTACGTATGTATTATTATAAGCATTCTTACCGAATAGGTGCTTTGCTGACTGCAAATAATTTTAATTTAAGGACTCTCGCAATAGCAAAAAACGAAATTGATTTGAGTTTTTACACTTTCGGACTATGTAGCACAGAATGTTTCTTCTTTTTCTCACAATTTGGAATATTTGGCATTTGTGAAATCAATAAGCTGTTAAACTTCTTCGATTGTGCACAAATTATTAAATAAAAATATTTTTTTTTCCAAGAGCATATATTGCCCCAATCCAATATACTAATTTGAAATGATTCATTCTAAATTCTGAAGGACATAACTAGGAAACTAAACCAGTTTTTTCTAAGCGTAAAAAAATTCCTAAAACTCCAGTTTATAAAACACGTGACTTGATCGAAGTTAAAATTGACAAGGAAATCAACTAGATTCACATGAATAACCCAAAAGCCTCAAATCCAGAAAATACATGTATACTTTATAAACGATCATAGTGTTCTTTATGATATGCTGAAGGAAGGGCACCCTACAGTGCAGCTTGATTCATTTCAATGGATGTGAATATACGAGTATTTTGCATATATAATATATATTGCGGAAATGCAATCTTTTTTATCTGTTTTTGACGTATGCAAATGTAAAATTTCATAACTTAAACGTCGTGAGGCAAGCTACTTAAGACAGGTGGAATAAGTCACATTCAGATTTTTTGATTCTTTTAAGAATTTGTTTTTTGATGTAAAACCTTTTACATCACATCATTTTTGTGGACAAAATACATTTACTCAAATTTTTTCACCTGCTGGTTACAAAATTCTTCAAATTTTGTTACACGCAAGAAAATTTCAGGATTTGCGTGTCTGATTATTCAGAAATGAAATATTAAAAAAGATTTATACATCATTTATTATAAATGAATACTCCACAATATGTTTTTCTTTTTATTATTATTTTCGTTATACACTGTTGTATTCGACAGTCTTGAGGTGATAAGCACTATCCTCTTGATCTGGAGTTCTTGGTTCAGTTCAAGTCTCACCCAGAAGTCCCAGGACTATCCATGAACCGTCTTAAAATGTAGACGGTATTCAGAAAGACGGTTTTCGTAGGTCTGTTGTCGTTATGTCAGTAATGTCCAGTTTCTCCGAGAAGCCCTTTAAGTTGGGGGTTTATTATCATTATTATTACTATTACTATTATTATTATCATTGTTGTTGTTATCATTATTATTATTATTTTGTACGTGTTCTAGCTTTTTTGTGGTACAGACGAAACAGGCAGTGCCAAGTATTCAAGAATTCCTTCTGTAGATGACTCGGGTGTTGGTGTTGTGTCTAGGAACTTACTGGCTGTTCGGTGTGTGTTGAAAATTGGGACCTTTTGTAGCTCAATGTAGACGTTGGGGACAATTCCAAGTGTTTCCAAGCATCTGTGCAGTGTGGTGGGTATTAGACTTGTGTCTTATAAAATGACAGGTACAATGTGAACTTTTTCCATGCCGCATGTCTTTAATTTCAAATTTATGGTTTTTGATATTTCGTGAGTTTTGTTGCGTATGTGGTTTGTATGCTGTTTATGTTTGGGATTGCTATATCTGTTATACTTGCGGTTTTGCTGATTTTATTAATTTGGGTTATATCTGGATGGTTGTGTGATGTTGTCTTGTCAGTTACTATTGCCCTATCTCGGTACATCTTAGATGTTTCATTTTCTAAAATACTTTTTGGCACATATTGGTAGTATGGTAGTTATGATTAATATTGCCATTATTTTTATACATTTGTTAATATTGTTTTTAGATAATTTATATTCAAATATGAGAAATAAGCTTCTGCGTGGTGAACTTTCTTGTTTGTAAACTAACGATAATTTAAAATAGTAATAAATATATTAATGACACTAATCGGTGGCTTAACTACGATAAGCTACAGATGGCAAAGCCTTCCCTTGAAAATGTAATCCCCTTCGCCTAGCAAAACGAAAATTACGAAGAAATGCTGTCTAAGGCAGTGGTTCCCAACTCAATTTAAGCCGCGGACCACTTTTCCACTTCAATTGTACCCGCGGACCACTTTGAAAAATTCTCACAAGATCAGCAGCAGATTAAGGGGGGGGGGGACGGAGGGTTATCGCTCCCTTGAATGAAAATTTAACATTGAAAAGATACAAGGTAAAGGTCCAATGAGGTATCATTTTCAAAAATCAAGTCATTAATCCCACCCCATCCCCTTCTTGAATGACCTCTAAAT
>QLNU02015270.1:123373555-123397228 GCA_006491805.2 Dysdera silvatica
ATATTTAATAATAATAATTTTTATAAGTATTTTTTTAATCGTTTTTTTAAATAATGACCCGTCTAGCGGACCACCAGTTTTGAACCATTAGTCCAGAGAGTATAGGGGATAAGATAGACACTTTGGTCTCATGATTAACTAATAAATGATGCCAACGCATACATCTATAAACCTTTGAAACCCGTTGAACACCAGCCATATAATTATTGATAAATCGTATTTCTGATGGGCATATATATATTGTTCACTTCTGCATCAAATTTTCCATTTATACAAATTTCGAATTATATATTATTGATTATGAAATTAATATTAAAAATTAAAAAATTTAGACCTTGATTAAATTTGACAAATAGGGCTCAAAGTTTTAAAAGATTATAATTTTCAAGGTCACAGATCAAAAATATGTAATATGTAAATTAATAACATATAAGAGTTCCGATATTTCAGTTAACTTCTATTTATTTATTAAATTACGAAAGGAGCATAAAATATTGAGAGAAAAATTTCATTATACAATAATTTCTGCCACCCACGCATAGATTATAGCTCAAACTAGAGCTTTTTTCTTTTTGGAGAAAAAGAGACGCTTTCCCCATCCTGGATTCGAACCAGGGTCCCTCCGTTTAGCCCGGAGTGTCTAGACGCTAAACGAACGAGAAAGGAAACACCCCCTTTCTCGGTAGTAAGGATGTAAGATATTTTATCCTTGCAGGAATAACCAATTGCCAAATATGGTCAACACAGAAAAGCCTCTGGGCGAGATTTTGGAGTTTTTTTTATTTAACGGCTAATAGAGGGGACCTGTTAGAATCCAGGGACGGGAAGAAGTCTCTTTCCCAAAAAAACCAACTCTAGTTTTTGAGCTATAATCATTACGTGGGTGGCAAAAATTATTGTATAATAAATTCCCCCACGAAAACTCACAAAAATCTCGCCCCGGAGGCTTTCTTGTGTTGACCATATTTGGCAATTGTGTTATCCCTGTGAAGGGTAATAATATCTTACAAAAATGTTACTGTTGAATTAATATAATTTCTAAAAGTGCAAGAGAAAATCATTAGAATTGTGTGTGGCTTCTATTGTAACCAAAACAATTTTAGAATTAGAATGTAGGCTGCATTTACATCTTTACAAAACAAAATAGGATAATGATTATTCTGTAAGAAGGCATATCTGATGGATTGAGAGACAATTTCTGGTTATCATATTGAATAAGAAAACATTTGCAAATGGATATGTTCACCTATAAACTATCTACAAAAAAAATGTTATTATCATGACAGATTATCGCCTCTTTGTATTTCTATAGTAAATAACAATATGAGATTTCTTTGTATCTAATTTTTTTATACCCACTAGACAAGGGCGTACTGGGCCGCTGGCCCATCGGCTGTCGTGCCGGTGCCCCCTCATGGGCGATAGGACTGGCCCCTCCAAATGGGGCCCTTTGAGATGCCCACTCAGTCCGCCCCTGCCCCTGAAAATCCGGCAGTCGTATGTGGCGCATGTGCCCAGTGCCGAATAAAAGATCTTATGGACTCTAGGCTAAAAGGAGAGAATGTGCCCCTGAAGAAGGTGGCCTTCGAGCAGGGTAGAATGAAGATTTCGTGGGTCCATAGACCATTTATTTTCCTATACCCTTGTAGTATAAATTAAGTCTGCGTAATTGCAGTAGGATCCATATATAACGGGAATCTTGGAGCCAACGAAAATTCTCGCAGTATTCTATCACTCGCAAAATCAGTTCTGGAATTTGAATTTTAAACTTTGAAAATAAAGTCGGTGCAAGTAGCATATTTGCATGCAACGTGCATGCAAAAGACTCAAAACTTAATACAAATAATAATTCGTACATACAAAAAACTAAAACTAAATACTCGCGGTAATTCCTGCCGCGATATAATTACCGCCCGAGTGATAAGGTCTGATTGGCAACAATTTTGAAGCAGCATGTGATCTTCACTGTTGCGCCGGGCTCGTCAAAAAAAGCGGACCCCAGACATTTGTCTTGTTTGCCCATGCGATAATCCGGCTCTGCCTACGTGATATTCAGTCAATAAATCGCGAGCTTTACTCTTTGAAGTAGTTAATAATCTATAATATTCAGATTTATGACTAACGAGGCTCGACATTTGTAAATAAACAAGATAAAATTAACGCTCAAAATTAAATATCAACCCCCATCAAGGTCCCGGAAGACGGCCCCCAAAATCGCAGGGCCATAGATCGGGGCCTACTTGGCCTATGCGTAAATTCGGTACTACATGTACCCAACTGTTAATCCGGGTTTATCTCCCAGTGGTAAAAAAAAACTACTTACCGATTAAATACTATCTGCGATCCGGAACTCGGATTCCTAGGGAAAATAGTCCACTGTTTACTTGTGATAATTTGTGGTAACATAGTAAGTAACCTGTGGTAGCATAGTAATTCACTTGTGGTAACATAGTAAATTACCTCTGATGACATTGTAAGTTACCTTTAGTAATTTGTGGTGATATAGTAAGTTACATGTGGTACCTGGTAGCATAGTAGGTCACTGTGGTAACACAGTAAGTTACTTGTATTTAACATGTGATGACATAGAAGTCCCTGTGGTAACAATTAAGTTATCTGTGGTAACATAGTAAGTTATCTGTGGAACATAGTATAGTTTTCTGTGGTAACATAGTAGTTATATGTGGACATAGTAGTATCTGTGTAAATCGTAAGTTATACTGTGATAATTGTGGTAACATAGTAAGTTATCTGTGAACTTGTGAACATAATGGCAGCATAGTCTTACTGTGGTAACCCGTGATAAGATTAGTAAGTATCTGTGGTCACATAATGGCAGCATAGTCTTTACCTGTGGTAACCGTGATAAGATAGTAAGTTATTTTGTAACATAATGGCAGCATAGTCTGTTACCTGTGGTAACATATAAGATAGTGTTATCTGTGGTAACATAATGGCAGCATAGTCTGTTACCTGTGGTAACCCGTGATAAGATAGTAAGTTATCTGTGGTAACTTGTGGGAACATAGTAAGTTACCTGTGGTAACGTAGTGGTAACACCTTCGTATATCATACCATTAAACCCGGATTCGACACCTAGCAGTGTCATAGAACGCTTACGGTTTTTCTGCCTACTGTAGTGCGGGGCTTTGTTCCTTTGGCAGAAGAAAGTCACATTCCTCGGGAAATCTTAGGTTCAGACGCAGCATGATCTCCATCGTTCTTACAGCGTATAAACACAGCCAAACAGGTCCTCAGAAGTGAATTCACGAAATTTCGCTTTTCGCCAAAGCTTATAGTATGTTCTCAAGTACGTGTTTAATCCCAATTCACATGATATCATTGATAGGCTCAGTTGGAACTTCAATGATATTTTAAATTTTAGCATATTTCCCAAAAGGTGTGGAGTCCATAGATCCTATTGTAGCAGCAGCACTTTATGATGTAACAATTTGTTTAGACACAGCGCAAGTAAATTCCACGATTGCAAATGCTGGTTCAGGCATGTATGGAACAACGTAATGATGGCGATAATGAACAATGATTTGAAGAGCAAGCACATGGGGGCCCTCTCGGTGGCGCAGTGTGGTAACGCGTTCTCCTATTGCGCGGCTAATCCGGGTTCGACTCCCAGCAGTGCAAAAAGAACGCTTACTCAGAGATCTCATAAAAGATCGCACTGCTCACTGTAGTCCGGGGTTTGGTTCCCCAGGCCTTAAGAGGTTCGGATTCCTCGGAAAACAGTAGGTCCCGGCGCAGCATGACCACTGTAGTCTTTGAGCCGTAAAACCAAAAAACAAACAAACAAGCACATGGAATATGAATGAAGGTGGGGTTAGGAATATTTGCATATGATTATGCAGTTCTACACTGAAATAGCGGGAGAACAAAGCGAAACACGAATAATATATATTCGATTGGAAAGAGAGAGGGTCGTGTCCGCTTTTGCAATATTCAAAGGAAGCAAATTAGGCATCGTTAGGCAACGTTAACTTCTTAAGAGACTTCTACAAGCTGCTATAATGTTTTTGAAAGAAGCATTGTTAGAACACTATCTTGGGCAGAAATCTCTCAGGACCGCATAATGGCAAGAGTTAAATTGGATGCAAAAACACAGTGAATAATTATATTGTCTCAAAATCGCAAAAAATATTTACACGGAACTGTGTTTTGTCGAAGTCTTCGTATCATTGGATATGAGAAAAAAAAAGTGAAAAGAAAAAAAGTGTAATTTTTTACTACTGTCATTCATCATAGATGACTTGGGATACCTTGTGGGCAACTGAAGTACAAGCTTTTTCTTGTTTTCTCAGGGCAGAGGCCTTGCCAGGGTATTTAGAGAATGAGACGTCCTTGTTAGATGATCTTAAAAATGCTTCTGACCCGGAGGCCAGTGTGGTTGGGACATCTTAGCCAAAATGCATTTCCTCCACGCTACCTGTACTGTTTACTTTCAAAATCACTGTGCATTAATCTCGGGTTGCACTTTTAGGTTTAATATTTATACAGCTCCTGACGAACTTAATATTATAATTTCTACTGAATTCAAGTCAGGAAAAGTCTAAAGTATACGTTGGCCATTCCACGACCACTTATATTTGCACTTCTTTTGAAAATGGAGTTTTGCTTCAGCCTTTTTCATGGCATATGTCTTGGTAGCGCACTTCGATACATGACACACCATATGCACAATGTATAGCATACTACAGTCCTTCATACCTTGTAATAGAATATCATCATACTACTAATATGCACGCTGGAAACTTTGCAGTTGCATATAATAGTTTTATTTCTACTAAGCGATATATATGTTGTTTTTAGATTATTTTCTCACTCGGATTTATACCAAATGGCCCATCCTCGGGTCAACCCCTACTCAGGATAGTGTTTTTTTTTCTTCTTAACAAAAAATTTCTAATCGGAGCTTATACATTGGTGTTAAGAATAATTAGTCATTTCAATTTATAAAGAATTGGAAACACATTACTCGTAGCTTCGTACATTAGTCAGTTTTCAATTTTGTTAACCCGAGAAAGGTAAAAAATTATCTTACAAAGTCTTTTAAAAATTCGTTGTATAACTTTTTGGAAGAAATTATATAATCGTGCTCTTCATATTTTATAAAAAATAAGCAATTATTTCACAAAATTGGATTAAATTTGTTTTGTGTAATATGTTGGAGATATACTGTCAAGTATTAATCAACATACATGAAATTCGTTTAATTCACACATATGTGATACTTTGACACATTAACTACTGAGTTATGTACAACCACATCTTCCATTAAAGGACACTCGTTGAACCGAAAAATTTGTCCATAAACGTTGAGTGACCGAAAAAAAAGGAGTATTATTTTGAAGGAATTTCTTGATGGATTTTTTTCTGTCCATAAAAGCAGGGTAACCGGATCTGGGGGAGAGCCCTTTAAGAAGTGTTTTATGTTATTATAATTATACAAGTGTTTAATTATAGCCATTGACGTCACTAAGGAACTTAGGCAATGCCGGATTAAGCTTTTTACAGACCATAGACTGAAAGAATAGAATGGGACCTAAAAGAAGATGATGCTTCTAGCCTGGGTGTTCGGCGGAAATTTAAAAAAAAATTGGTGATTCTAATGAAGTTCCAATATTATGGTGGAGCCATCTAATGTTGTAAATTGTGATAAATTTAAAAAGAAATTTTAAATAGAAAATAAAGAGCTTTTTAATTAGTATGCCTGCAAACGCCCGTTAGCTTCCAAAACGCGTGAGGACGACTACCTTATTTTTAGGCGTATGCAGTGACGTAGTGTGGGTTTCTAGCGCCGGCGCAAGTTAAGGATTACGTCCACTAAAACTCGTTAGAACCTCTCTTTCACGAGTTCAATATCGAAATTTCGCACACCTAAGAATTCGCGCCCGGGGCTCTCGCCCTGGTGGCACCCCCTATGACACGCCACTGGGCATATGGACTTAATAAGAAAGTTGGGACCTAAACGCCGAAATTGGAACTTTAGTAAAACAAAAACATCCTGATGATGTGGTGAATGATCACCCAAATATGAATTTGCAATTGTTAAAATATACGAAAGTTAAGAGCCCAAAGCTAAGGTTAAAATAACGTTTAAATTTAACCCATTAACGTATGTATCTGGAAAATTGATGACTGAATTTATATACCCCATTTATATACAGCCCATAAATTGCCTATTGAGACGTCGATGGCTATCATTCCTATTTCTTTTGCATTCTGCTACTAGGTAGCGGGGCATATTTTATACATATCATTGGAAAGCTGCAGAGTTGATCTTACATTTGGTATGGGGTTTGCTTACGCGATAGCCTTAAAAATATGACGTAATGGTGATGGATCTTCACCTTGCCAGTCCAGCTGTAACAACGGTGTCATCTAAAGTGAAGTATTGACACAATTTGTGCAGTATGCAGATATGGAAATTATAAAAATTAAATAATTGTATAAGAAACACTCCGCCAAATACTAAAAAAATATCCACGAGGAAATTGTGTTGGATGCAAAACTTAAAGAAAACAGTGAAACTAGGTATGAGTACGAGAAAACCATTGCTGCATAAAATCTGAATGAGTGCTGCAGAGTGTTGTGCATAGTGCTGTATATAGTGCTGTATGTATGTAGTGCATAGTGCTGCATAGTGCTGCATAGTTCCACCTCCCAATAAACAAACAAATAAATAAGTAAACCAATGAATGAAGGAATGATAAAAGATCACCAAGAAGCTGCAGTCTGAAATCTACAACATTTAAGATAAGAATTATTATTTTTTCTTCTTTATTTTTAGATAGTGAACATTTAAAAATTGGAATTTTGTATGAATAATGTTGGCATATCGAAGTAAAACGATAAGTATGCTAAGGAGATAAATAACATTAGGCCACAGGCCCGAATTTATGAATCAGTAACCTAAGCAAATGTCTCAGACACAAATTTTTAGAAGGTGACAAGCAGGTTTTTCGATTGCAATATACCTACCGTAGAATTCTACAAATCCGTTCATCCCGAGAATGATCGCCTATTTTTGTCTTAGTTTAAAATTTTGAATAATTCCATGAAAACAGCCCTCCCCACGAAAATATTTGGGGGGAAAATTTATTATCAAATAAAAAAATCCTAAAAACATCGTTATTTGATTTTATAATGATTACACATTTTAATTACACTCGAAATTTACTGTAGCGTTTAAAGGGGTGAGGC
This sequence comes from Dysdera silvatica, assembly GCA_006491805.2. Classification (NCBI taxonomy): domain Eukaryota; kingdom Metazoa; phylum Arthropoda; class Arachnida; order Araneae; family Dysderidae; genus Dysdera; species Dysdera silvatica. The sequence goes on from QLNU02015270.1 coordinate 123,380,771, forward strand.
TGGCTGGATTTCTGTTTGTTACTTTTAGTAGAAATTTACAGTAAGCACTCCTACATTTTCATCGACTATTCATCGCATTTTGGGAGGGTGACAGTCAAAGCTTGTAGTTATGATCTTGCTGCCTGCGGGCGGAATATGAAACAATGTAATTCTCACTAAAGAAACACCTTCTATGCGTTCATTCAGAGTTAATCCATGCATAATTGATTATTCCTCCTTTCTAAAGAGCACTAAGATGAATGAACATTACATATGTGTATACGTATATATGCATGTACACATATACACATTGTAAAATTCTGTTTACAGACATCTGATTACGAAATAGAGTGTGGCGGGGTAGGGGACGTCAAAAATATTTGTAGACTAGGCAAGTAGTTTATCCCTTTCCAGAAAAAAATTTAGCCCCTTCCCCTGGGGAGAGGAAAATGACAATTAAATGCTCCGTGAGGAGCATTAGGGACGGACTATAGCCCCTAGACCTCGAGGCTACTTGCGCCACTGATTATAGCCTTTATAAGACTAGTCAATTTCTTTCTTTCTCTCCTTTTTTTACCTACCAATCCTGTCATTCGTTACTGCTTTCTTTCCATTCCCTAAACAAATCGCTTTTATAATCTTCCGATGTATAAAATAATAAGGAATAGAGTATTAATAATAATAATTTTTGGAGATTTAAAGTATGAACTACATAATGAACAGCAAAGAAATGCAATAAAAATTCCAGATTATTTAGTTAAAACTTATTATTAAATACACCGCTATCCATAGAAGTTCAGAAAGAAGAGAAGCAAAGGATATCAAAGCTATATATCTATATCTATATATATATATACTAAACGTATAGCTTATGCTACATGGATGAGAAGATCAACTAGACCGCAAGTGACTTACAGAACAGCCATTAATCATTTAAGTATTTTGCATGGCCCACCTGTCTTGAAAATTGTGGAGAAACATTCTGCATTCTCTCTGGGGTGCCTTACAATTTTACTGGCCAACAGCATATTTAAGGTTAAGCTCTCTTTCTTTAGAGTTAAAGCTCTCTTGAATATTTTAGTTCATACTGTAATGTATTATTTATTTTTTGACTTCACAAGCTCATAATTATAAATTGATCCTCAACAAACAGATATTTTAAACATTTCGCGTCAGAAAAGTGATTGCTACCTATAATTTTATAAATGTATCTTAATTCCTTTCGTTCTCCTCATTATGCATGCATTTTAAATGAAACAGCAGAATAAAATACTTGGTTACTACTCGTGAGATTATAGGGTACATTTTGCACAGACAAATTGAAGAGACTCCAGAGAGAGAAAGAGAGAATAGGAAATATATTTTAAAAAGGAAAATTTCTTAAGTAAAACGTAATATCAAGAATCTTAAATGTCTATTTTACTTACATATTCAATTCAATTCAAATTATTTCCTGTGCATAATTCAAACAAAAAAGAAAAAAAAATGCAACACATATAATAACACAGTGAGGACGATGTAAATATGATGATGAGAATAAAGGTACACGTGTGACTGACGAAGTTCTCATCGCATGGCAAGTATTTGTTTAATATCTGTATGTAATTTTACTTTTATGTTGAAAAAATTCATTCAAAAAGGGATGAATATTACTTGAACCTCACCATGATGTATAAAGTAACTTGAAAATAATTAATTCCTGATATTTAAAGAAGTAACCTCTCTAATGAAATTAGCTAGCCATCTAAACCTTAAGACCAAGATTAAAATTTAACACTCTTATATGATTTAACTTCTGCTTTTATGCACACATGAACCATTCTAAATCATTTGCGCCAAAACTTTACAGATTGCTTGCGAAAATAAAAAATAGAATTTCTTTTTATTTCTGTAAAGCGAAACCAAGACAAGCCACAAATATTTTAAGTCATTTATCTTATAATAAGGACAAACAACATCTAAGGAGTAAATGTTGTACATGAAAAATGTTTTGCAAACAACCTGCCAAAGTTAGAAGCATGTTTTAACCATTTTTTCCTCATCCCGCCAATATTCGCCTAGAAGTCGCCAACGAACAAGCAACAGGGTGAACTCCATCATTTATCATTGGTTTTTCAAAGTATTCAAGTGTATAGAAGAACGTTGTGAGTGGAAGACCTGAGGCCATGTGCTTGGAACTACACTAGAGAGCATGTTATTCCGGTATTCCAGCCCTTGACGCTTGCGGCCAATTTTTCTTCCCTGCCACGTTAAGTTCCCAAAGCCAAGTATCCACGGTAGGCAAGTGAAAGGCACCCGAGTGGTTGTGAGAATTTTTCTTCAGAATTCCAGTGAGAAGTTTCATATTGGAATTTGGCAACATCATTTCTTTTTGAAGGGCTTGTTATGGATATTGAAAATAATATTTTTTTTAAATGGATTACTACAAGGTAACCAATGAAAGCATCGCCGAGTAAGTGCAAATTACATTTTCGTTTATGGTTTTTACTTAGTTGTATATTATTACATATTTCGTTTATTTAATATTATATATATATATTATTTATGCATGTAAAATAATACGTAAGAGAACGTGTGGAACAGCTTTGTAAATAAAAACACTATATTAAGCTTTATTTAATATGTTAATTATAAAATAAATAATATAAATATTGTAATTTAATTATTAAAAATAGAATGTTATTAATTATAGATAAAATTATAACTTAAGATCATATTTTAAAAATGCTTAATATATAAATAGCATAAAATAAAATAGAACACGCTATCTTTGCTGAGTTTTGTCGGAATATTATGAAAAAGGACAAACCGAAATCGATGACGATTACATCTGCACAATTGATGTAATCTTCATCGATGACGATTACATCGATTCAATTGGTCATACCCATACATGGTAAGGACAAATATTTCCTATTTTTACTCTGTAAATTACTAAAAAGGGCAACATATTCTATTTTCATTCTGTATTGATTTATTGAAATTTTTTCTTCTTTACATTCTTTCTATTTATTTTAAAGTATTCTTTAGATTTTTGTAGTATTCTTTAAATTTATTTTGTAGTATTCTTTAAATTTATTTTGTAGTATTCTTTAAATTTATTTTGTAGTATTCTTTAAATTTAGTTTTGGTAGTATTCTTTAAATAATTTATTTAGTAGTATTCTTTAAATTTATTACGTAGTAACCTTTATTTGTTTCGTAGTATCCTTCAAATTTATTTTGTAATACAGTGAAACCTTTCATTAACGGTCACTCGCCGGACAGAAAAAATTGGCCGTAAAGGAGGAGTGACTGACTGTAGGTCAAAGAGGAGGTCATTCTGAATCAGCTGAAATATTTCATTTCAATCATTTAAATACTTCATTTCGAAACTTATGTATATTTGAGCGTATAAGACATGTTTAAGATAACGAACATAAGCATTTGTTGAATATAATAAGTAAATTTACAACAAAACGTTAAATATTAAAATTTATTTGTCTTGGAAAAAAATTTATTAATAGCTGTTTGTTGGGTTTTACTTACCAGTGCTTCTCCTTCGAAATGCATTTTTAATTGCGATTTTAAATTCACCGTTTTTTTGTCGTTACGCTTACGAGACCTGTGTAAATGATAATAAATTTAAGTAAAGTAAATTTAAGTAAAGTTTTAGTAGTAAACGATAATAAATTTGAACTGCGATAATTTTGTGTTGATAATTGTTTATTAGTTTCGAGCAGTGTATCCTTATATGATTTATTTATTATCAAAGTCTTTATTAAGTTTTAGTCATTTGAAATCCGAGTAGATTGCCATGTAATATTTCATAGAATTATTAGTCCTAAAAGTAATATACAGTAAAACCCCACTTACCGGGCACCCCTCATATACGGTCATCCTGCTTTTACAGTCACATAAAAATTCCTGGCATAAACTGATTTACAGTAATGCATTTCAAACCCCTGATTAGCGATCACATTAACGAAGAGTGAACTCTTCGTTAATATGAGGGAAAATTCTCCTTAGCTCTTATCCTGTTTATCCTTAGTTTTCCGTTTTAAGAAACGCCGTGAAGGCTAAATTTTGTCCCTACAAATTTTGCCCGTCAAAGTTCTTATTTTGTCCATACAGGGGGTTCTGGTCTAATGGAATGAATCATGAAAATAGTGTCCGTATCTGAGGAGACTGCTAAGCAAGGGTTTGAAATACATTAGTGTAAGCCGGTTTCTGCCCGGGAATTTTTATCCTACGGTAAAATCGGGGTGACCGCACTGAGAAGTGTCTGGTAAGAGGGGTTTCACCGTAATTTTTAAACGAACTTGCTACTTGAAATGGTTAAACCGCAAGTACTGTGGTATGCAACGTACCAATAAATATTCTTTTCAAAGTTATTTGTATATTTTTATACAACCTAGATTTAAAATAATTACAAAGAATTCTCGAATGAGGTTAATATATTTTCTTTCCTTTATTTTTTTTTCTTTGAGAACTTTTCACGACGTTTGTTCAAACGTTGTGACTGCCACTTGACCAACGTTCTCTTCCTGTTATTAAAAAAATTGTCTAATCCTTGACAAGTATTTTATGGTTGGTTTAACTGACCAAACGGGATGTTATCTTCGATAAAACCCTAAGTTATTTCGGAAATTATCCAGAACCGGATTATATTTCCGGTACCTGATACAGAACATTGCTTCGGATGACATCAATAATATCCAGCTAAATATTTATATATACCAATCACTCCAGCTGCTAATTTTCCAATTCAGCTGTTGCATCAAGCTCTTTAAATGATGCGTTGTTATTTCTAAAGTTATCGAGATCAATAACCAAAGCAGATATTTTTCTTGCAATTGGAATTTTTTTTTTTTGCCAGACTGCCGAATAAATAATTTTTTATTTAGTTAGCAAGCACTTGCTAATTAGACTTTCTTATTAAAGATAAAGAAAGAAAGAAAGAAAGAAAGAAGATGAAACCAATGAAAAGGTGTCCCTGTGGTGGTGCAGTGGTAATGCGTTCGTTTGCCGCGCCATTATCACGGGTTCTATTTCCAATGGTGCCAATAAAAAAGAACCCTTAACGACTAACTGCTCATTGTAATCCGGGGTTGGGGTTCCTCAGAAAACAGTAGGTCCTGGTGCAGAATGACCCTTTCTATCCTTGCTCCGTAAAACTACGAAAATGCAAAGTTAGAGAGATATAGAGGAAGAAAGAAGGGTGCAAAATTAAGAATCGCTAAAGTCAATTAAGAAAAGTTCGTTTGCATTTCTTTTATAATATAAATAGCTTTCGATTGCGAAACAAAATTCCATCCGAATGAAAAAGAAACAAATATTTTCGGATTGATGTTTATTCTAAGTAACTCAACTAATTTTTAAAAATTTGCTTCTTTGTGATTTATTACGATCTCTAATAACCCTAAAACAAAAATAATTTAGCCAAGTCCTACTACTGGTTACATTGATGCCATGTCGATTCTGGTTAATCCATTAATGGTTATTACTCTATGGTTAATCCATTAATGGTTATTAGTTTATGGCTAATCCATTAATGGTTATTACTTTATGGTTAACCCATTAATGGTTACTACTTTATGGTTAATCCATTAATGGTTACTACTTTATGGTTAATCCATTAATGGTTATTACTTTATGGTTAATCCATTAATGGTTATTACTTTTTGGTTAATCCATTAATGGTTATTACTTTTTGGTTAATCCATTAATGGTTATTACTTTATGGCTAATCCATTAATGGTTATTACTTTATGGTTAATCCATTGATAGCCATTATTTTGTCAATCCATTAATGGTCATTATTTTTGCAAACTATCTGATATTATTAATATTTTAATAATATTCTTATATTATTCGAATTTATGTACAGCGCATTTTTATATGGCTTAGTAACTGATTAAAGGCGGTGAGACCGGTGCCGTTAAATCGGGCGCCAAACCAAGGGGCGCCAAAATGGCCTAACGACCCCGAAGTACAAAATCGTTTTATAAAAATTTATCTCATTAAAGTTTTAAAATTCAAAAGTGTTTTAAATGTTGTTTAATTTTTAATAAACACATTATCCCTAATCCTTGTATAAATTATCCTTCACTACAATGCATTTAATTTAGTTTGCAAGAGAGTGAAGAAGCCTTTTTTCCCCAACAAAACCACAATGTGACGTTGCAAGTAAGAGATTAGAAAAGTAAAAACTACATCAAAATGGACAAATTATTTGATTGTACAAAGGACATTCCCTTTTATTGAATCTCATGTAAGGCTTTAATTTTTATATTAAAACAATTTAATTGTGTGGTTCATCAGAAAAATTACTTGTTTTGTAGTTTAGTTACATGTTATTTGTTGTAAGGAAATTTTAATTAATATCCTGGCTTTCCGTCTTGTAATAATATTCAATATTTTGGTAATAAGATTTAGTAGCCTATTGAGTAGAGTTCTAGAAATTAAAAAAAAAATGCAAAAAAATAATTATTTTGAAAATAATATTTAGTGGGGGGGCACCAAATTTTGGCCTCGAACCGGAAGCCATATGACCCAAATTCGTCTCTGGTGTGACCCTTCCGTGAAACGTTGTAACGCCTTCGCCTAGAGCGCGATTGTTTCCTTAGGTTACAAGAGGTTTACATTGCTCTATGTAGGACCCGGGTCCTGCACAGCATGTTCTACATGTCCTTCCGCATGTCCTTCCGCTGTAAAACTCACAAACACAGCTTTATAAATTAGAAGGACAATATTTTACTTCAGCAATTTGCAATTAAAATTAGTGGAGTGCCACCAAATTATAAAGGTTACCATCAGAAGACTATACACAATTGTTTTCATAATTACTTTTAAAAATTCAGTATAAAAATACAAATACAGTTGAACCTTGTAAAGCGACCACCTTGCATAAGTGACCACCTGTATAATGTGACCACTTTTTACAAGAGAGAACTTCTAGGGACTTAGTCATGCCTATACCAAAGTCTACCGGGTATAGTGACCATCTGTCTATGGTGAACACAACAACCGAGTTTCAAGGGTGGTCAGTTTAGACAGGTTCTATAGTATTGTCAATTGATCATAACCTTATGAGCCTGTCACTGATTTAAGTTATGTCACTGATAGTTTGCGATAATGCAAATTATTTTTGTGAAAATAATTTGACTTGCAATTTAATTATTTTATTAAATAAACTGAGAGAAATACGCGGGACGTAGTAAATGAATTGGCAGGGCTGGTGTGTCTTGAAGGCCATTACTTGAAAGTTACTGATCTCGATAATATATATATATTATATTTATTATATATATAATATTATATTTATAGTTTTGCTCTTCCACTCGAACAATGAATGGAATTATCACACATATAATACCAACATTTGGTGAATTTTCCATCTGGAACTTCCTCACAAACACTCTTATGAAACAAAATGGGCAAATTAATGAGTTTTTGAACTTGTGTGACAGATAGAGGTGTACGTTCATTTAACTAACACTATAATTCATATAACTACCAGTAACGTTTTAATTTAAAGCAGTAAAAACGCAAAAGGGTATTACTTAACCACCAAATCACCCAATATAATTGTTTTCATTTAACCTAAAGTGTATGGCTATAAAATTGAAACGAGATTTTACTTTGAAATCCTTCTCCTACTACCAGTTTAACGCTGCTTGTTAAAATCAATCCCCTTTCTATCATACATATCGAGAGTACCACTATTGATGATCGATGAATTTTACTTACCAAGATGTTTCAAAATGGTTATTGACTTCGAATCATCAGTTAGTATACTTGGCCTTCTGCAATAGCAAGGCCGACTACATATCGTCAGCTTATTCATTCACGGAAGATGATCTGACTCCATATATCGTTAGCAAAAACACACACGTGTAGCCCGTTTTACTTGTTCAAATTAACAAAGGATTAGTAAGGAGGTGATAGGGTACAGTATGCTAGATGGAATGTGATATACACATCCTGAGATTGGGATTCTCTCTCTCTCTTGCTAATTTCCTGGTTTCAAAGGGATAATACATCGATGCAGTTCAGCGCTGATTAACATGCGTTGAGCAACATAGGAAATGAGCCCAAACAATGGACTTATTCTCGCCATTACGATGGAGAGATAGCACGTGTTGTATTCTCTGTAACAGGAAACGAATTAACACGGTACCAAAATAAATATGCAGATAAACTGATATTAGCTTCATTGTGATTAACGTTGTGCGAAGTAGTTGCTGGCACCGCTATGTTCTATAAGCGTTGTCTAAACCTTGGCGAGGGAGGAACAACTTCTGTAAGACACCCTATGCTCATTGCTGAATATGCACATTTACTGTATAGCACACTCATTGGTAAAATTGTTTAAGGAAATATTAATATTCCATACATTCCTCATTCTCTCTAGTTGACAGTATACAAGGTAGTTAAGGAATGCGTGTTGTATAAAGAAAGGTTAGTAAGGCTTTGGAAAGTTTTACCTCAGCAGGCCCATAACTTTAAGAAAGGATATTCAAATGAAATGCTAATTAAAACCAACAAATAATTCTAATAGAGTCCTGCCTAAAGTGACCACCTTTGGAATTGGACCGCAAAGATGACCATGGACAGGTGGTCACTGTACACCACGGACTTTGGTATAGACATGGCTGAGTCCTTACCATTTCTCTCTTACGAAAAGTCGTCACTTTAAGAAGATGGACACTTGAGCAGATTCCACTGTATATTATGAAACACCGAGTTAACTGCTGATTGACAGCGAAAATTGCAAAATTTCGAACAATATCGTGAATATATGTTTAGCAATAGCGTGAATACTTTGTGTAAATAAAAAAAAAATAAAATAATAATAAACCTTTACTTATTCTTCACTGGCATAGTCATATAAACAGTCAGTATACAGCACAGCAAAAAGAAGGGAAAAAAAGAAAACAAAAACGTGACCGCACTAGGAAAGGTCCCAAGAAAATATCACTAGATACAACAGACTTGGGATCTTGAGCTTATTTAAATGTTATGACAACCTGCAATGGACACTATTATACAAAAAAAAAAAATCAAGCATCTGCTTGGATATTTCTCACTCTATTATTTATCCCATTAATACTCACTTCATTTTTCTCAGCATTATTTTTTTAATTTTAATTTTTCCCAATTATTTTACATCTTCATTATTAAGTATTTCTTTAGGTCCTTTTTAAATTTCTAATATTGTTCAAGATCTTTAATGCATCTGGCAAAATTTAAGTCCCATATAACTAATACTTCCCCTTCCTATTTCCTTTCTTATATTTGGCATTGACAATTCAATGTAAATGAAAAGTCAATCACCGAAGGTGTCTGCAAGTTGAGCCAAACACGACGAAACAAACTATCCAGCACCTAAAACCGGGGAAATCGTGAGAATATTCTTCATCTTCAGAACATATATTAAAGTCTTCATAGAACATATATTAAAGTCTTCATAGAACATACATTAAAGTCTTCATAGAACATATATTAAAGTCTTCATAGAACATATATTATAGAGTCTTCATAGAACATATAACTTCATAGAACATATATTAAAGTCTTCAATAAACATGTTTTCCAGGCAGCAGATTACACTGCTGATAATGTATTTGGTGCGCTAAATATTGTACGATGAAAATTTAGTGAACGGAGTTTCTGCACAACGAAGCAAACAACTATAAGCTGTTTGTGTTTTTGAGAATCTTTAGATAAAGTTCATTTTAAGAATATAATTACTAATATAAGCTCCTTTATGTTACAGTTTCTTTTTTATTTAGCTCAGTGTACTGAAATTAAAGTTGTAATATAATACTTTTTCATTAAGATTTAAACAAATTTAGAGTTGAAAATCATTGACTGAAAGTTACATGCAGACATGTTTCCTGTACAGAAATCAATTTCAAAGTTTGGGGTCTTAAAACCTAGAATGGATGTAACGAGCACATTTGTTGATCCGAAACTCCTCTTTATAAAAGTATCAAACTCAGTCCCGCAGCTAGATGCTGTTATGGGGAGGGGGGCTCTGAAAATCAAAGGAGGATCAGAAAGCTACAATGGGGGGGCTTAAAATTCGTAAATGTTTTGATGTATTTTATTAATATATTTAATAATACTAAATATACAAGCAGACTAATATATTTAACGTAAATTTTATTAAAAACTTGTAAAGTTTAGTATACCTCTCTATAATTTCCCCAATCCTTATTATAAAGTATATGAAGACTCAAACCTATGTAAAAAAAATTACATACACAAGATCTACAGTAGAAAGCTATTTTGAATACATTTTTAACGTCAAAGAACAATTTCCATTATCATGTACAATTTCGTACAAAACAAAAAATTTAAAATAAAAGTCTACAATATTTTATTTTGAGAAAAAGTATTTTCCTGAGCATGTGTGGGGGGACTCACTACATTTCCAGGGGAGGAGTTCAGCCCTCTTTAGCCCTAGTCTGGACTGGATACGGCTCTGGCCCGACTATAGGTATAATAACAGTGTAGTTATATAACCGGCAATAAGAGGAATGCATGCAAATAACAAACCAAATTTTTCAACAAAAATTTTTCTTGTAAAATTTTTAGATACTGGGAATATTCAGAATGAAGCATTATGCAACCTCAGATGAATACGCTTTTATGCATGAGTACATCCATAAACAATTCCAGTGGTATCGATCAGATTATCACATATTCAAGGCTTAAAAGTACATGAGAGGTGATATGCAAATCAATTGATTATCTGATACCGGTATGGTCCACAGTTTGTCAGCAATAAATCAATATCGTGGTCCGTTGATAAATTTGAATGACGGGAAATAAGCTAAAGGTCATGACCTTGCGAGAGAACTGCTTGGAAATCTTTACCAGGGTCCGTAAAGTTCATTTCCGTCACCCACGGTCTTTGCCACGGTTTGTCTTCGAACACTAAAAATACTTTTACGACAAAGTTAAAGGTCAATCTCAAAACATCGAAGAGAAGTCATCTTGGTATATTCTCCGAAAACAATTGCATAACATACAAGTTTTTCTGAACTTTAATTTGTTTTTACGAATCTTAGCCATCGACTGGTAAAACTTAATTTGTTTTCAAAGTTAGATCTTCAGTTTTAAAATTCACGTAAGCAGTTAAAATCTGATAAAGCAAACCGAATTCTGAAATGAGTAATTAAATATATCGATTTAAATTTAATAGCCGCTATTAAATTTAGAAATATGTGTAATTACTTTTTAAAGGGCTCTAATATTTAGTAATTAATTATAAATCATTTTTTGAGAATAGTTATATAACTTTTTTTACAATCACAGAAACATTTGTTAGTAAACTAAATTATAGGTCACTTTTCAATTCTATGTAAATTTAAATCTCTTTTTTCTTCCCCTCCCACTTTAATGCTTAGCAAACAAAGAGCTTCAACAAAATATTTCCGTTTTCCTGTTTTCTTCCCTTTTTTTTCTTTTAGTTTCTTAATTTCCTACTATGTTTTCTGCTCTCCTCTTTAAGTTTTTGTTCTTTAAAGTTCTCTATGTGATTCTTTGTTTCTCTCTCTTTTTCCATTGTTGCTGTTACCTTCCCTTCAAGATTCCAGTCATATGAATATTTCAATAGACACAAAAAGGACGCTACGCATACACAGTTTAAAACGCCATCCATTTTATTTTTTCAGTATTTCCTATACAGTTGAGTCCCGTTAATTCGAACAATACTAATCCGAAATTCCTGTAAATCCAAACTTTTTCTTAGTCGGCTGAATTTTTCTTCAACCGTAGCCGACTGACAAGATGCAAACAAAGAGCGTAGTGTGTGTGTTGCAAACTAATTAAAATTTCCCACAAAGTAAGGGGGAATTTTCCGTTGTCTGTTGCGCTTGCGCACTAAAACACATACACTCATCAAATAATTATAGCCTACAGTAATTCTATGGCAACGATTTTGGTTAATCCGAACAGGTCTCGGTCCCAATTAGTTCGGATTAACGAGACTGAATTAAACTGTATTTTAAACATTTTTCTTCTTTATAGTAATTTGCCTTCAAATATTTACGATTATCATTTGTTTTCATTCACGATTTATATCTACACATTTATATATTACTCTATATATTTATATATATATTTCTATGTGTAAATACAGAAATATTTCATAAAAAGGCCCAGTAAATGCACATATAAAATATTTGTCAGTTTCAGTATCTTTATTTGAGTTTCACATCGTAATAATAAGCTTTATTTCGTGTATTGGGGGTTCTAAGGTCACTGGAGGACTCGTGACCCATCTCCGACGATTCATCATTCTGTTTCAGAAAACAAAGTCCAAATACATGAAGAATAATTGACTTTTCAAAAAGCTTATGAAGCAGATGCCATCGCGTTCTATCATGCGTGACAACGCCTGTTAATATCTTTTTTATTTGCCTGTTTGAAATAGACCAAGGCAATTTAAATTTACGCGTGGCCTGCACGCCATTGTGGTAGGAAAATACAGACATTCCTCCGTAGAAAATGCAAGGCCAGCGAGATAAATATCATCTCTGATTGCTAGGGATGGAGTATCATAGCGTTTACCAAAAAGTGAAACAGCAAAAACGCGTGCAGCTTTTGCGTGTGACGAAAATGGCATTCCTTTGTTGCCCACTCCTTGTCTCTTTCGATGGAGCTTGTAAAGAAGAGGTAGGTGTATTGTAAAACTACAATTGCTTAGGCTGTTGAAGAAAGTATTTTGTAGGCAAAAGGATAATCGTAGAGCCTTCAGTTTTAAAGAAGGCCCACGCTTTTTAATTCGTCTCAGCTGCTCTCGTTTTCTCGCAATTATACCATGCCGAGGTGCGAGGTTCAAATACTCAAATATCATTAGATTTAAATATATATAATTTTTCGATTCATCTTCCATGAAATGGTATTTATCTAGTAGGTGTTTGCCGAGCCTTTAAATTATAGGAATTAAAATACATGTTCTTTGCAAGCAATTTCATGTCAGCAGTAATCGAAATTCTTTACTCTCTTATTCCACTGACAATTTTAAGCCACTTAAGGTCAACAAACGGCGCTTCTGAGAACTATTTCATTTTAAAATATTAATAAGGAAACTGACATTTTCGTTATACTACATCATATGTTCTAATTGTAAACAAACATCATTTTTCTGGGTTTCGTTCCATAATTTTGCCGATATTATTTTGGAATCTATGACGAAAAATTTTGAATTTATGACGGAAGTGTAAAACATAGCACAATTTCTTAAATATATACTTTATATATCTTCTCTATTTACTGTATAAGCTATACGTGTGTATAATCATGTTTAAATGCGTATATGCATTAATATTTTTGAATATGTATATAAATATACTTTAAATAAATTGTTTATATAATTTAGAAAGTATTAGTTTGCATTAACACAATTAAATAAATATTAATTAGGTGATTGCTAGATGCCGTCTTCATCCAGGATGACGACGGCGTCTCTTTTTCGCCTAAAAACAAAAGATCTAGTTTGAGCTAATAAACGTAGGTGTCGAAATCTACGCGTACAATTATTCTCCCACGAAAAAACACAAAAGACTGGCCCCAGATATTTTACTATGTTGACCACTACGTGGCAATTGTGTTATCCCTGTGAAGGGTTTGGTTTGGTTTGTTTTTTGGTTTTACGGCTCAAAGACTACAGTGGTCATGCTGCGCCGGGACCTACTGTTTTCCGAGGAATCCGAACCTCTTAAGGCCTAGGGAACCAAACCCCGGACTACAGTGAGCAGTGCGATCTTTATGAGATCTCTGAGTAAGCGTTCTTTGCACTGCTGGGAGTCGAACCCGGATTAGCGGCGCACTAGGAGAACGCGTTACCACACTGCGCCACCGCAGGGCCCCCTGTGAAGGGTAGTAATATCTTATATCCTTATATACGAATTATAATAATTATGTTTATAACCAGACTAGGGTCATAGCCTTAACATATATTATTATGTACATGGAAATATTTCAAAATCTAAAAAAATGCAATACACATTTTGTCCGAATATTCCTGATAAAAATAATTAATATTTATCAATTTAATAAATAAAATTATACCACTTTAATTATCTTTATTCTTGCTTGTAGTTTTGCACCCTTTCTCCAAAGTCAGTGATATTTCCTGTATAACCGCATTCTTGTAAAGGGATATCTATCCACCTACACAAAACCTAGTTAATCAATAACCTTAACAAAACGATGAACTACCGTCGTCCATCTACATATATATTGAAAACATAATATTGTTGGTTTCATACCAAACTCGTGACAAGTTTCAGTTATAAAAGTATCCTTATTCCTCTGGTGAATGTGGCGTGTGACTTTGGTAGACTGGAAACCTAATGATTCCTCACGTCGTCATGCAGAAAATTGAAAATTTTCCAAATATTTTTTGCCTGCGTTTTCCAAAGTTATTTTTTACACAGTCTTACAATATGCTTGTAATTTTGTCAACCTACTTGAGATTTATTTCGTACATTGGATTATTTATTTCATGCTCCACAAGTGAAATTGATTTAAAACCAGTGTGCGAGACGGCGAGCGAGAAAAAGAGGAAATGCAAAATAGAGAAAATATATTGGGGGATATACAATTACACAACAGTTTTTGTAATTATTTCGTAGTTCTCTATTCAGCGCAAAATATTTTTAAATTAAAGATTTGTAAAGAATTAAAAATTAAGTATACATCTCATTGTATACCCAATGATAGCAGAATAATTGAATACAAATATATTAATATAACATTTAAAAATCGCGAAAAATGTTGGAAAATTATTATATTAAGATATAACACACTACATTGTATATATCATTAATTTCTAGAAATATCTTCCGTGAGAGGTTTCGTAGTGTATTATCACCCTCATTACAATTGACAAACTGGTCAACACATGAAATCATTAGGGCACACATTTTGGAATTTTTCATAAGGAATTAATAAGAATAATCATTTTTTGATATCCACGTTATCATCTCGAACTAGATCTTTATATATATAGAGAAAAAGGAGTCATCACAAGTTAACCCGGAGTTGAAGCCGGGGATCCTTCCTTAGCTCCTGACTGCCTTTACTGCTACGTTACCAGGGAAGAAACGACGCTCAAAAATAATTATTCATCTCCCATTACAGAAATATTTTCGCATAATTTTATGCTTTTTATACAAATCGTCAAAGCAGTATTTTTCAATTTTTTTTGTGCTGTGGAGGAAACCTTAAAATAATTTTAATTATTGGGAGGGAAACCTCATCATGAAATTTTTTAGGCTCAGAGAAAACCTCTTCATGAAAAATTTGAGAACCGGAGGAAAAGTTCTTCTACAATTTTTAGACACGGAAAGGAAACTTCCGTAAAATTTATTAGACTCAGAGGAAACCTTTTCATAAAACTTTCTAAGCTTAGAGGAATCCCTTCATAAAATTCTTATCGTGAAACCCAGATTAAAAATGCTTCTCAATGACTTCCCTGAATTTTAAACGAATTATTGCAAAATAAACTGGACTAGTTGAGGTAAATTTATCCTAACCAAATCTAAAAATATTTGTTTTTGTGAAGAAGGTCTGGTGGTAGTTAGGAGGTTACATCAAACCACTGCACCTTTTTCAGGTGCAATATGCAATCGGATCTTGAATTTTGCATACAAACCTTTAACGAAAATCTATTATCTACTTATTCATAACTCGTAATAAAAAATTATATACAATACTTTATATTCCATACTACAGTTTTGTCAATCCTGTACATGGAGGAAGAGTTGCAAAACCAAAAGTTAATTTCCTCTCTCCATATACTGGCTTAAGTTTCATTTCTTATAATTAGTCTTCTTAATTTGTTTCTAAATTCAGTCCCTGATGTAATATTTTTTATTTCGTTTGGTAATGAATTCCACATCTTAATGCCGTAATAATTTATATTACCGGAACCCATGTTTGTTTTTATTTTTTTAATTTTTAAAGTTTTCCTTGATCAACTATTGTTCATATTTGGTTTATTTTCTATATTTATGTCCTCAATATACTTCCCTTTTTTTATTCTATTAAATATCATTATCAAAATTTTAAATCTATGTATTTGATCTAAATCCATTATATTATTTTCAATTTTTATTTCTTGTTTTTTGTTTTTTTTTTGCGTTACATTGTTCCAAAATCTATTTAATATTGTTTGCATACTTTTTCGATTTTTATATTCATATTTCCCCAGTCACTATTTCCATATAAAATGTAACTATATATCAATGAATAATATAAATGAATTTTTATGTGTATGGGTAACAGATTCTTTAATCTTTAATACTCCTACACTTTTTCTAATTTTTTTTATTAACTTCCAAAATATATTTATTCCAATTTAAACTTCATTTATATAAATACCAAGGAACTTAATTTCATCCGTTTTCTTTATTTCCTTATTATCTAACTTTAATATTTCCAAATTATCTAATTTTTTATTTATATTATGAAAAATTAT
>QLNU02015270.1:123401693-123471664 GCA_006491805.2 Dysdera silvatica
CAGGAATTGGAAGAGGAACTAGACAAGATCAAATGGGACATTGTAGGACTCAGTGAAATTAGAAGAAAAGGTGAAGAGTTGGTGGAACTGAAAAGCGGACATTTGTTTTACTATAGAGGAACGGAAACTGGAAGAACAAGTGGTGTTGGCTTCTTAATCAACAAAAGAATTAAAGACTGTCTTCTGGAAGTTGAAAGTACATCAGATCGAGCAGCGAGGCTTGTTGTTCAACTAACCCAGCGATACCAACTTCAAATAGTACAGGTATATGCACCAACATCAAGCCATACCGACGAAGAGGTTGAAGAATTTTATGAAGAAATCAAAGAGTTACACACCAAAGGGAAACAACATATCAAGCTCATCATGGGGGATTTCAATGCAAGAATTGGACAACAGGAACAAGGAGAGACATCGGTTGGTAAATACGGATATGGGGAAAGGAATGAACGTGGCGATCAACTCATCGAATTTGCAGAAGCTGAAAATCTTAGCATCATGAATTCATTTTTTAAGAAGAAACCGCAAAAATGGACATGTTTGTTTGTTTTGTTTGTTTGGCTTTTTATGGCGCAGAGCATCCTGGGCTATACTGGCGCCAAAAACAAAATGAACTAGGCTGCAGTGGGGAACTAGCGAAATTGACTATATCCTGGCAAACAAGAAATCAATTATTGAAGATTGCAGTGTACTGAACAGATTTAATACTGGAAGTGATCATCGAATGGTGAGATGTAAAGTGCACTTAAATACTAAATTAGAACGACAGAAGCTCATTAGGAAACAAGTAAGTAAGAGGGTGGATCTAATGAAACTGAAAGTAAATACCGAGGCATTCAAGTTGGAATTAAAAAATCGCTTTTCTGCACTGGAAGGACTTATTGATGAAAGTGATATCTCAGAAGCAAATGAAAACATTGTTAAGACAATAGTTGAAACTGCTGGGGAAATTGGTGGTGTAACCTGTAAAAAGCACAATAGCAAATTATCTGAGAAGACGAAACAGCTCATGAAAAGGCGAAGAGATATGAAGGTGGACAATCGAAATACCAGTTCCAGGATTGAGTACATAGAACTTTGTAAAACTCTGCGCAAAAGCATGAAAGAAGACATAAGAAAATTCAACTGTGAGCTAGTAAGGAAAGCCATTGAAAATAACAAGAGCCTTAGGGTTGTTAAAGGAAGTTTATCTGTTGGGAAGAAACACATCATTGCATTAAAAGGAGAGGATGGCACCGTAACAAGAAATAGGGAAGAAATACTTAGAAGAGTTGAAGAATTCTACAAAAATCTATACGAAAGTAACAGTGAATTAAACGAAGACATTGAAATAGTCGAAGGAACAGCTCCTAAAATCTTAAAAGAAGAAGTTTCATTTGCAATAAAAAATATGAAGAAAGGAAGAGCCCCTGGTGATGATGGTATTACATTAGATATCCTAAAAGAAGCTGGAGAATATGTAGAAGACATACTTGCAAAATTCTTTACCAAATGTCTTAACAGCGGTAACATACCAAACCAATGGGATTCTGCAACAGTAATTCTTTTGCATAAAAAAGGTGATAAAGAGGATTTGAAAAATTACCGACCAATTAGCTTGTTACCTGCTATTTATAAAATCTTCACAAAAGTGCTAACACATCGCCTGCAGAAAAAATTAGATGCAGCTCAACCAAGAGAACAAGCTGGATTTCGAAGTGGATTCAGTACAGTGGACCATATTCAAGTATTAAGAGAATTAATTGAAAGAACACATGAATATGAACTTCCATTGTGTGTTGCATTTATTGACTATGAGAAGGCCTTTGACTCTATAAAAACATCAGCAGTCATCAACTCTTTAAGATCAACAGACATTGAGGATGTGTACATTGACATGGTGAAACGTGTGTATAAAAATGCAAGTGCAAAATTTCGGTTACATAAAGATACCAAAACTATCAAACTTGGCAAAGGGGTGAGGCAGGGAGATACCATTTCTCCAAAACTTTTTACTTCAGCTTTACAGATGATTTTTCAGCAGATAAATTGGAATAACAAGGGAATAAAAATAAATGGTGAATATTTAAATCATTTGCGGTTTGCTGATGACATTGTTATTTTTTCAACGAACCCATCAGAACTCCAAGACATGGTACAGGAGCTCTCAACTAGAAGTAAAGAAGTTGGACTCAAGATGAACCTACAAAAAACTAAAATCATGTTCAATAATTTCGTAGAGGAAACAAAAATACAAGTTGACAACATTGAGCTAGAAATTGCTGATTCATATATTTACCTTGGCCAGCTGATTTCAATGGATGGCAACATTATGAAAGAACTCAACAGACGTATTAAACTTGGCTGGAGTGCATTTGGAAGAAACAGTTTTATCCTGAAGGGGAAATTGCCTTTGTGTCTAAAAAGAAAGGTCTTCAACCAGTGTGTATTGCCAGTCCTCTCTTATGGATCAGAGACATGGAGTCTAACAGTTGGAGCAATACGAAAGTTACAGACAACGCAAAGGAGCATGGAGAGGTGCATGCTTGGAATAACTAGGAGAGATCGAAAAAGAAACACTTGGGTGAGAGAGCAAACTAGAGTAGAGGACATCATTGTTAAAGTAAAAGGGCTGAAATGGCGATGGGCTGGGCATATTGCAAGAAGAACTGATCAACGATGGACAACAGAAATTCTGAACTGGATTCCAAGAGACCACCGAAGACCTAGAAAACGTCCTCAAACTAGATGGGTGGATGAAATAAGAAAACAGGTTGGGGTGACGTGGAAGCGAATTGCTCAGGATAGACTTGTGTGGAAAGCATTTGGAGAGACCTTCATCCAGCAGTGGATAGATAATGGTTGAATATGATATATATATATATATAGTGTGTGTATGTTTATGCATATGCGCATATATATGTCTTTATTTTGATTGCACACTTCTGGGTCTATTATGAGTGCAAAGAAACAATTTGTTTATTTTGAATATACGGATTTATTTAAACTTAAACTTATATATTTTTACTAGTTAATAATTAAGTGTTTATCTTGAGTGTGACATATTCATGTAAAACTTTTTACAATTTTTGGTATAATTAATGAATTTTCTCGTTTTATCATCATCTTTTCTGTTCTTATTAAATTTCTTGCTGTTTTATTTCTAAACTTTTTTTAATTCAACTTTTACGCTTCAATCACTTTCAATAGATCTATCTACTTGTTGTAAGTTTGCTTTTGGGCCGCTTACAACAATTGAGATTGTTCTTATTATTAATAAAGAGACCCTTCTAAATTACTAAAATATTTTAAAACTAATTATATTCTGGATTTATACTATTTTTAACTAATTTTTGATCAATATTGGTTCATTCAGTATTGATCACAAATCTCAATTATTGTAGTCAGAAAAAGCAAACCAATAACAGGGATTTTGTGCGGTCCCTAATGAAGAACAAAATTCTTGGTATTGTTTAATCTTTTACTCCTCTTCACCTTTTACTACTCCAATTGCATTTTTTATTCTAAGCTGTTTCTACTATTTTAATTTACTTGGTTTGACTACCTAGTGTTATATTACTTTTCTACTTTAACTTTGTCTAAATTAATATATGCTTAAGTGTAGTGTATGTATATTACATTAGAAGGTACTACATGTCACAATCATACTACAATTTTGCTATATATATATATATATATACAGTAAAACCTCTCTACAACACTATTATACGGACCGAGAAAAATTATCGTTGTATTTTCCCCTCGCGCAGACCTGACGCCTGATACCGTTAGCAGACGGGTTAGTCCATTACAGTTTAGGGAAGGCCGTCTTGGAGGAACTGGTTTTTCCCGCGCGAAAAACCAGTTTCGGCAAGACGCCCTTCCCTAAACTGCAATGGACTAACCCGTCTGCTAACGGTATCAGGCGCCAACTGAGCGCGAATGCACAGTAGTGGGATTTATCGTTGTATCGGATATCTCTGAGGAGGTTTTGCTGTGTATATATATATATATATATTTATATGGTATTAATATATACATATTAGATGGATAGAACTTTTAGCTGATTCGATTCGTGAATCGTTTTGAACAGCCCTAATTTCTAACTTTTCTTATAAACAAGAAATTTCCAAAAGTTGTGCAAATATACGAAGTCGATCTAGTGTCAGTTTTTGTCCTAGTGGTGACTATTAAAATAATTTGGAATATTTGCCTTTCCAATTACCTTCTTTACATATCTACGGATTACAACACCTCTCAAATAATTACTTGACTTCATTTAAACACGAAAGTGTGATTATTTATTTTGTTTTGCCTTAATAGCACACTGAACAACATTGGACTACCAACAAATTTTCCAGCAGTCAACATGAAATGTCATTTGTAAAAATAAACGTGAAAGAAGCTCATCATTTGCAGTGATCGCTGTGTGTCATATCGAAATGGTGTGAACAATATCTCATCGAAATAGGCAGTTCAATTTATTTGGGTAGGCAAACAATAAGTAAGAAAGGAGGCAGAGGATACATTTCAATATTCTTAATTCACGATATCTGACATTTAAAGCACATAGAAAACTTGTTTATATACCTGACATGTCACATGTCCATATTTTCAATCTGATAGCCACCATGTCAATATCACTAAACAGACTTTTATTCTTTCTCAATTAAATTCGTTGAAAGTGAAAATTTTTTTTTTCAACATGAATACGTTATCGGCTTTATTCTTACATGATATATCTAAGCAAGCAATATAATAGCAATTTACTTGTAAGCGATAATTATTTACAAAATTCAGTGAGAACTCTGCCATAAGTGCATATTAACATACATAGAAAGTTTATAAGGGGATTTGTAAAGCTACAACTCCATGTAATATTCATATGTATATATATTATATAACATTGCATACAAATGGCAGGTTATGAACCCCCAATTCTGAGTACACAGTGTAAGTGCCGTATGACATCAGTTATTGGAGCTTTTGATTGTCAAAATTATTCTTTAATAGCGAGCAAATGATTGTTATCATAGACCAAAGCAATCTATATTTTAAAGAATTGCGAGGCTACAGTTGCTTTCGATGAGAAATAACAGTCTGTAACTTATAAATTAGCATATATTTTATGGAGATAAGTTCATAAAGTAAACAACCAAATTTCAGAAGCTTCGAAATACTGCATTACTGATTATTAAAAGAAAAAGGCCTATATGTCCAAATTCAACATAAGCGGTTCCTTTTTGATGGGAGTGAAAATATATACATTAAACTTTGGACAAACACACGAACTATCAACTGATTTATTTATTACACAGCATATGACAATGAAGGCTATATGATACTTTATTTTAAAGAATTAGAATGTGATCGAAAGAAAAACGTATCTCCATAGCCAATCATGTGCTTGGCTTCTCACATTATTGTCCCCTGATTGGTTCAGAAGATAATGTCGTTAACCAATCAAATTTCAGAAGCTTTGAACTACTGCATGACTGATTGCTCAAAGAAAAATGCCTATATGTCCAAATTCAACCTAAGCAGTTCCTTTTTGATGGGACTGAAAATATATATATTAAACTTTGGAATGACACACACACACATATAATCCCGGAACAAACACACAGAACCACCACTTTAAATCATTATTAGGACAAAACGTATGTTTCTGTTTTGTTTCAATTTGACTATTCTTCTTCTTAAAATACTTTGTCTTCTCCGCTTTCATCGCATTCTCGAGACTTTGAGCAATAAATTGGCCTCAATTACCCCAGAGCACGCTTTTGATGAAAGAAGCGTTTCACCAGGTTTTCGAAAATTGCCCTGTCAGAATTCTAGACAAGGAAACTGAACTTTTCTCGTCGGTTACAAGCTTATCTCTGCTGTTCTCTCTTCGGAAAATACATTTAGAAACTGACAGATAATTTCAAGGTACCATATCAGGACACGTTTAGCGATATGTATTGAACTTTCCATACATATTTTGATGCGGTCGGGCAATTTTTTGAGAATTTGAGAATTCAGTGAGGATATGCAAGAGATTCCATTTCAATATGTATTCAAATATTTCATACGCAATAATTTCGGCTATAAATATTTGCTCATTTCGCTTAGTTGATCATGTGACATATTTTTCTCTGACGTAGGCATTGGAGTAGCAACATTCGAAGATTGGAGAGTGTTCTGGTTATAGAATTCATTCTAGTGCTTCACATATAACAGTCATTTGTAATTTTCGTTACTCTAAGGTAGAGTAAGCTACTGAGGCCGGCCATTTCGTCCCTTAAATAGAGGTGTCCCTTTATCGGAGGTATATCTGATGATACATATGCATTCTGTCCCTTTGACTGTATGCGTATGTGATGATACATACGCATGCAGTCAATGGAACGGAGGACCAGAGGAATCGTCCCTTAACTAGAGGTGTCCTTGATTCAGAAGTGTCCCTTTAAGGGAGGTAATACTGTATATACAATAGAACCCCGGTTATTCAAGCTTCGCTTAACCGAAATGTGGGTTAACTAAAATAGACAGATTTTTATTTATTTATTTTTATGTCCCTTGCTGTCCTTGCGCCATAAAAATACAACCAACCAACCAATCATTTGGTTTTTTTTTTACTAGGAATTTGTCTTGTGCCCGACATAAAACGCATTAATTATAGAACCTGCCTAAAGTGACCACCCTTGGGACTGGACTACAATGGTTACCATAGACAGGTGGTCAATTTACCAAGGTGGCCGCTTTACCAGGTTCAACTGTCTTTATTTTTTTAGTACACCTTGATCTTAAGAGCGAAACCAGCACACATGAGGGATATCGAACATATAAAAAGTACCAGCTGTGTACCCGATCATTCGCGAACGAATTATTCAACGAGTCTCTTCGTTCGTCACAGATGGGAAAAATCGTTCATCATTTCATTCGATTAACGATTTGGCGCACCTGTAATAAGTACAATAGAACTCCGATGATCCGAAATAAAGGGGTAGGACCGATTTCAGATAAAAAGGGAATTCGATTTTCAATGCAAAGGTGTAAATAAACTACAGAATGCTTATATAAAAGTACCTTTTACATATTAATAAACTATTGCAGCGAAATCGGTCTCTAACGATGCCTAATGGATAAGGAAAAGGTATCACCAGGGCCGTAGCGAGGATTTAATTTCGGGGGTTCATAAATTTTTACAGCATGTATGCAAAGGCTGTAGCCATGTCCTATAAAAAATTTAGTTTCGCGGGGGGGACCGGTCCCTAAGATTTCCCCTTTGGATACTGGCATGGGTACCACTATAAACAATTTACGTTTATAGACAAAAAATTAACATAATCAGTAGCAGATCGACGGGGGGGGGGGGAAATTAGGAAAAGAACTCCCAAATCCATAAAAATGCGGTAAATGGCGGTTATAAGTAGCATCGATTACAACGACTAACCACAGATATACAAGGGATTTTTATAAAAAGTTTATTTTCCTATTTTAATTTTCTTAATTGTTCGTTAAATCCGGGGTTCAAAAAAGATTTGTACGCTAAAAGCGGTTAAATTGTATTGCGCTTAATCATTATGTCAAACAAAATCCATATTTTCCTCGCTGTATCCAGAAACTCGCTAAATGCGGGCTTGTTGTAAGTGGGTCCTATTATATTTTACACCCCCCCACACATAAAATCCCTCTCTGAACCCACCTCTGAACATAACATACTCGATATCGATTAGAACCGAGGATAAGAATTGTTATAGCTAGATTACGCTAAAAGCAGGATTCACTATTGATAGTGGAAAAGCACCCTATACGCACTGGCGTACGCAGGGGGGTGTTGATGGGGGTTGTAACCCCCCATTGCAATGAAATTTTGTATATTTAACATAGGAATATATGAGTTGTAGCTCTGTAACCCCCCATTGAGCCTATAACCGCCTTTTATGAAATTTCCGCGTAAGCCTATGCCTGTACACCATTATGCAGTGGTAACGCGTTCACTTAACGCGCCGTTTTCCCTGGTTTGACTCCTAACGGTGTCAGAGAACGGACGCTTACCCATTAACTGGTCATTGCAGTCTGGAAGTTGATTCCCTAAATCTTGGGTGGTTCGGACTGCTCATAAAAATGCAGATTCCGGCATAGCAGGACCTTTGATGTCCTTACTCCCTAAAGCATCACAAAGTACAGTAGAACCTGCTTAAAGTGACCACTTTTGGGATCGGACTATAATGATAACCATAGACAGGTGGTGATAAAAAGTTAAAGATTTCAAATTCAAATTTAAATACCACTCTACCGTTCGTTCACGAAAAAAAGTCCGATGGAACAGTTAGATATCCGGAAGTGACGTCACAAACGACCTATTCCATTACAGCAAAGAAGGACTCCAATTTCAGAACTTGATTTTGGCGCCGACAAACGTTCACCAGGTCTGAAATTGTAGTCCACCTCCGCTGTAATGAATTAGCTCGTTTGTAATGTCACCTCCCGTTATTTCTAACTGTTCAATCGGACTTCTTTTCGTGAACAGTACTTATTGTCTATATGCACCAAATAACAATACCATAATGGCAAAGTGATGGCGCTGAATAAGAATTAATATAAATGCGCTCATAATTTATAACCGTAGAAATAGGAGCATGTAATTCAATAACACCTAAATAAAATTTGCATACAAATGTTAAACACTGGTAAACTAGCAAATGGAAAAGATCACCCAAGCTTTCGAACGCATTGGCAGCAGTCCTTTATCAAAAGTAATAGACTTAGATAAAATACTATAAAAATTTAGCGGAATAATACTGTACACACGGTATTTAGAATTCCGTTAAATGTACAAATCGATTCATTGCACAGAATTTCCTTCCAGCGTTGATTTGAACTTATATAGTATAGGCTGCGTATATCGTATACTTACACAGATATTGGATTATTCTCAAAGCTGCTTAACAATTTAATTAACATATACGTATGTGACTTCTTTTACTGACAATTTAGTAATTTAGTAATATGTAATTAAACGTGCTTTTGGATAAGTATTTTAGTTTCTTTTCAGTTTATACGAAAAATTAAATTTCTGGATAATCCGAAATTTCCCTTATCCGAGATCCGGTTCTGCTCCGTTTAGTTCGAATAATCAGGAGTTTGAATGTTATTATAAAATATAAGTCCTATATCCAAAAATAATAACTTTTTATATAAAATATTTGAAAAATCTCGCAAACAAAAATTGCATTTTTTTTTTTTAAATTGGCATATTGTTGGTGGGTCCTCAAACCCTTATTAAAATTTATAAGACGTTAAATAGATATGAAATCTAGATGTCGTAATGACGCAGGATGGGCGGATATCAAAGTCTTTTCAATATTATCACGACGCCGATATTCCGCTTTGGGATATGGGAAGAGAAACCACAGAGTTAAAAAACTAACTTCTTCAGCCTTCTCTTCGCGCAAACTGAAACAGACAAGCAAATAGAAGATCTCCCCACTGTCGTTTACAATGAAACATTGTCTTTCGATGTTAATCCGAACGTTCCTGGTTCAATTCCTAGTTAGGGTTATTCATACTCACAGTCGCTTGTTAGTTTGTTTAAAACTATGACGAATTCTCCGTTTACCTAATTTGTAACATCATACGACTGGGTTTTTGTTTCGAAATATATGAAAGACTAGGAAGCTAAGTGCTTTCTCTTCCTAAACTAATATTTTTATAAATACTTTTCATAAATACGTTTAATGAGTATTTTTATTAATACTTTTTATAAATACTTTTATGAATACTTTTTATAAACACTTTTTTTAATAATTTTTAAAAAACAATTTTTATTAATATATTTTAAAAATAATTTTATTAATACTTTTTATAAATACATTTTATAAATATGTATATTAAATACTTTTATACAGTCAAACTCGATTATAACGAACGTTATAGGACCAGAATATTTTCTTCGTTGTAGCCGTCATCCGTTATAACCGTTATATGATACAATTAGAACAATGATTAAATGCATTAAAAAACAGTAAAATATGCACTAAAAACTTAAAATTCGCATGTTAACATGCACTAAAACCTTAAAATTCGCATGTAAATATGCACTAAAAACTTCAAAATATGCATATGTGTATACACTTAAAATGAATAAACATGCACCTATAACAAATAAATATGCACTTTCATATACTTTTTTTTTTAACTTACTTGAATAACGCATGTCCTTCGCGTTAAAGTAAGTAGATTTATTAGTAACTACTGGGTAGAAATTTGATATTCACAAATATATATATATATGCTTTATACAGCACAATTTCTCTGACGGCATATACCAATGTGTCTTTCGATATTCTGTACATTTCAGCTTTTTCTTTTGTCATACAATAGCATTTTTATGGCTCTCTGTAGCTCATATGTAGCTCTGAAAAGGGTCCTGTTCAGAGCTACAAAGGTTATTGGACAGCACTTACAAAATTTTGTGAGTTGTCTATTAAGGATAGTTTATCCATCATGGACTATCACCCATGTCTATCATTGATAGATATTGATGTGGAATGTTTTATCCTATGTAGATGTTTGTTTTGATCTAATCTTCCATCAGCTGTCAGTCTAGCATAATAAAATTATATCCTCGGTTTCCTTAGCAAGGATTGTGGCCCTAATTCATCTACGGATACATTTTTGGCGCCTTAAGACATAATTAAACGTGTTCGTTACCGAATTCCTTTACTTGTCAGCTCAGGTAAGGAGTAAGAGGAAAGTTCACCTGTAACGTTGTGGGGAATTTTTTCCAATAAAATAAAATTCTTAAAATTACTAAAACCCTTAAAATATGCATTTATTCTGGAAATTCATCGTTTTTTTTTGTTTTTTGTTTTTTTGCATTTGTATGCACTGACGCTAAAAATTTTCTAAAATATGCAATTACCTATGCACGCATGCATTTGTAATTGCATATTATATAATCCTTATTCTAGATATAACCATATATATATTAAAGCAAACTGACCTAAAACATGTTTATTATATCTTTGAATTCATTATAACCATATTCCACTGTGGTTCAAATCCTTCGTTTTTTGTACATTTTATATGTGTTTTGCCTTCGCATAAGTTATATTTTATTCTTTCGTTTAAAATCACTGAGTATGACCATTGTTATCCTTGCGCCATAAAAACCAATTAACCATCCATTTTACGTTTGTTTGTTTGGGTTTTTTATGGCGCAAGAGCATCTGAGCTATACTGCGCCAAACCACTTTACGTTTAATAAATACTTTTATAAATAATTAGCATAGTAACGGATTGTTCAGAGATGGTCACATTTCTGTTTCATTTTACTGTGTGACACAAAAATAGTTGGTTGTATTTTATGACGCAAGGACAGCAAAGGTCATTTTCCGTCGACAAAGATAGTTATTGGTTGCGTCTTAAGATTTCATAACATGCCTCACATTGTCATTTAACGTGCGACAGTGTCACGTGATGTATCATCTAAAATGGCCAATGTTTTATCTTAAAAACTATACCAAGTAATACTAAACAGATAAGTAGCAATATGTACCATTGTAGCAGTGTAGAAATAATAGCAGAACTCGAACAAATGCCGTTTTCATAGTAACATATAAAACACATATACTATACAATTGCTATTATTAGCTATTGCAAATAGCAAGAGCAGCATCTTTCAGTCCCTTTAAAATTAGTTGGTTATGAAAGTGTAATAAATATGAATTTTACGAATATATGAACATTATAATATTTTTTTTTAAATAAAATGATAACTTTATGAATAATTACATACTCAGCATAGTAATTTTATACGTAGTAATGGTTCATTACACCAGGGCTTTTAGTCTTTTATTATCTGGTGATATTTAAGGAATAATATGCTATCAAGCGAATCATTGTGACTTAATTGTGTAATTAAAAAAATTAACACTACTTTTAGAAACAATACAAAATTTAATAAACGAAAGTTTAATTATATTTAATTTTTAATTAAATTTAGAAAAGAAAAACTATTTATGCATAAAATTTAACAAGAATGACAGCGAGCATCCACTCAACCAATTAGAAAGCGCTTTGGGTACATGTTGTTAATGCAAAATAATATTGAATATATGAGACGTTAATATATATAAAGTTATTATAAATGCAACTTTTAATTTTATTTATATTTGTATATTTTAATAACTAAAATCTTAAATATCTGCTCAACAAAAATCTTTCATTGTTACAACATCTTCAAATAAGATGAAATTTCAAGACTTCTAGTGAACCTATGATGTTATGTTTATATATATAGTATTTTATGTTCGAAGGCGGCACTATGGGTAATCTGGAATGGGATGGACGATCTAACGGGACCTTCGATCTACAATACCTTTACACATGATCAGGATTATGGAAACTGGAACCTAATCAAATGGCCAAAAGGCAATAACAAGCCATTGGGACGCATCGGTGACAGTGTAAAACGTATTAAATTATTCTGTTCTATTCTAATCTATCCTATTCTGTTCTATTCCATTCTATTTTATTCGATTCTACTCCATTCCATTTTATTCTATTCTAATCTATTCTATTACTTGCAGCCCTGTTTCAAATCGCGATAATGGCCCCGTTTCCGCAGTCACTTCATAACATTGGTCCCAGCTCATACAGCCAAAACTCGCCAGCGCCCCAAAACTTGGCGAACCAATCTTTGTGTTAATTGGCTAGCTTTGATTATTATTTGGCTAGGTTTTAGCAAGGGATGACAGCAGAAAACTGCCAAAAAAAGCAGTGCTCGAAAAGTATTGATAAAAAAAGATATTTACTCTGTTCTTCACGAGTATTTAACCAGAACCTGTTAGTCAAATATAGACTAGCACCTTGGACGTTACGTATGCGATGGAATTGGGTTTAATTCCGGTGCAGGGAACCGGTTTGTCATCCAACCAGCTGGTGTTTGACGAAATGGCTGCGATAATCTTTTTAACCCTGCTTTAGACGAGTGTTTTTATTTTACGAAGATTCTATTTTTATTTTTTATTTCCCCCTCTCTAAACGCGGGAACACTTTAAGGGCGTCGCCGGCCACCATTCATTCACCTCTTTGAAGTCTCTTACCCACATTCCACGCTCTGACCTTGAAATTATTCCCAAAACTAAGGGACTTTCCTTAAATTTACAAAAACTTCTGTTTAGGTAAAACAATGCGGTTGATTCAACTATAGAGGCAAACTTTTTTGTAACCTTATTGCTGGAATAGACAGGTAAATTGACATTAACGTAATATTTTGATAAAGGATTTGACTGTTGTCACCATTGTATATTATTTTTGGAAAACTGAATACCTAAGTAAAGAATGGTATAAGGGGCCATTCAAGTACAGGAAAATCCCGATTATTGCGATTAATTGTGTCAACGAACACACCACAATAATCGAAACCACTATAATCGGGACATACAATATATGGAAAATCGTTTATCTTTGCCGAAACTTAATAAATTATAAAGTTTTTAAATGAAAAATATAAATGTAATGATGCCAAAGCAAAAGATTATGTTTATAAAGTTGCTCAGTAATGTTACACGATGGTACGTATATACTAAGTATGCATAGTACTTTTACTGTACAAGTATGTATATTGTACTGTACGTACTAGTGCTTAATGTTTAAAAAAATACTTCAAGAGATTTGTTTCCTTTACATTTTCTTCTTTTCTTCGTACATCATTTTTTTTACAAAGAAAATTGAATTGTCTATTTCTCTACGCACCTTCCAAGAATTTTCAAGGTTAGTACCTCCATCCATAATTTTCTGTTTAAAAAGTTTTCCACTATGAAGCATTTCTTTTAAAGTGAATGCTTTGGTTATCGTTTCCACGTCTTCACCTTCCTCAGTATCGTATATTTATAGTGGAAATTTAAATGCTTCGACAGCCTCGTTGACGACGTTTCTGACTACACGTTGGAAATATACTAGTACTAGCATCAGTCATTAGCTACCTTGTTCGTTGACGTAAACTCGATCTACCAAATAGGTGCTAATTACTGTACTAATTATATAATATATTACATAATTAAGTATATGATAATATATATATATATATATATATACCCCATCCCATTGTAATAAAAACTAGGCAAATGCCTGACCCCCCCCCCCTTTATGTTTACTTAAAATTATGGTCCTCTAATTTTTTGGTATATGTTTTTGAAATAAGAATGCAACGTGTGATGCAAATTATAATACTTATTTACATTTTTATTGTAATATTGAGCACTTATTAGTAAGTTTGTTATAATATTAAATGCTTATTTATAAATAGAGAGTATTCACAACAAATTATCGCATCAAAACAATTGAATATATCGTTAATTGCTATTTTCGTCGCCACATGCCGTCATCATCAGAACCGTACATCAGCTATTAACAGCATATCAAAACCTTTTTAACTGCGATAATTTTCTGTTATTATTTTCTATATACAGGGTATCCCAAAAGATTGTAAACAAATTTTAGGGGTCAGTCCGCCAGACAAATACGCACAAATTTCACATAGGAAGTGAGTACCGCAAACGCGAGCGTACGGTGTGATAATGACATGAGAACGATATTGGAGGCTGTTGTGTTATTTTCTTATTTTCTCATAAACATTATCTAATTTATGTCTATGAGTGGCAACAATGTAGAAGTTCGTTTTATTATGAATAATTTTAAGTTAATGCTGTCTTCATAGTAATCAGGTAGGAATTTTGATCGTCTGTTGTTATTCATTCTACATAATTCATAATAAAGTAAACTTTTACACTCTTACCATTCATAAACAGAAATGAGATAACGAAAACTATTGATCATAAAACAAGATACTGAAAATACAATAGCCTCCAATGTCGTTTCTAACGCCTCTGTCAAACAACATAGTCGACCCTCACTTCCTATGTAAAATTTGTTCGCATTTGTTCGGTGAACCTATCAATAAAATTTATCTACAATTCTAAGCAGTGTTGCACAAATTTAGGCTTATTTACAAGTCTGTGGCGTAATTTATTATTAATTAGTACTATAAAATGATATACATCATATTGTTAAAATATAAGTGACAATAATAATATAATATTTTATTATAAAAAAATTATTTGTTACGTTTTTATTATGAATATTTTTAACGTTGTAAGCAAATTTTATGTAATAAATAAGAAGTAGATTTGATAAAATACCTTTATTACAAATAATACATTCGATATATATAATATAAAGATATCAGGGGGTCGTGGGGAACCTGGAAAGGGCCCCCGAGTGGAAAAACAATTTGAGAGACACTGGTTCAAATAATTAAATATTTATTTACTATTACTTGTATTTAATATTTCATATCCCCTATTCGCTGTGTCGTACATGGAAGTACTTCAGTTCTGTCAGGGCGGTTATTATTTTGTGATTGCGTAATAGTTGTATTATTTTCAGCGCACTAATAGTTACTATGTAATAATTTATACTTACTACTAATAGTTTATACTACTGTAATAGTTTATACTTACTAAGTAATAGTTTTATTATTTTACGTAAGCATACTTCAGACCTTCCCCCTTCTCAATATCAGGAACAATAAGCAAATCTCAAACCCCACTCCCGGAAAAATACTTACATAATACTTTAACAGCCCTTAACCCTCCGATTGTTCAATTTTTTTTCTTTTTTCATCAAAATTGCTTCAAAAACTGCATATTTCTTTTTATTCAATATTTTAAATCTACATGTAATTGAGAGTTAAAATATGTAGCACATTTTTGTAACCAAAGATGATGAGAGATGAAAGATGGAAAAATTTCATACCCGCGAAAATCGCTTGAAAAGAAAATTTTGTTACTTTCATGTTGCCCGTGGAAATCACGGGATAAGCAGTCAGAGGGTTAAAGGGTAAAAACAAAATGTTTACCCTATGTAAAAGTTATAAATATATAAAATATATATTGTCATTGTGAAAATCTACTGATGGATCTCTTCATATTTCCATACAAACTTATTCTTGACAAATCGACCTTGCATTATTTCAACGTGTCTCCTTATTCCCTCCATCTAGTATGAATTTTTTTTTTTTAACTTTTGTTGATCGCCGTTCATAGTCCAGTTGAGAAATCGAGCTGTACGTTGCTCATGAGATCTTTGTTCAGTGTGGCCAACATTTCACCCAGTGAACTTATTTAACTTTATATAGAAAACGGGTGATGAAAACATATATATCCTTCGAAACAACTGTCAACGAATCTTGAATGTACAACTGTGATTAATTAAGTTTTTACTTTTTAATATTATTTAATTTTAACAATAATGTCCTCAGCCTTTTTTTTTTGCTCTATCAGCCAAGTATATTCCATTTAGTCACCAAGTAGTTCCAAGCATGGCATTCCATACTATTCTCGGTTGTTTCACTTTCTGCATTGCCTTTTCTCTAGATTCCTTGTGTCTCTAAGCCATAAGAGAGAACTAGCAATGCATACTGATTAGAAGATACCTCTCGTTTGAAGAACATTGACAATTTGTTTAAAAAAGCCGTTTCTCCCACAGACATTGAAGCCAAGTTCGGTGCATTTGTGAAATGCTTGCATAATGTTTTCTTCCACACATCTCAGTAAGTCGAGGCAAACGTAGGAATTTATAATTTCTATGCCGATGGTCTCAGTCTATATTTCTTGCTTTCCCTGTGTGAAACCGTTAAATATGATTTTAGCTTTTTGGACATGACATTTGAGCTAAGTAGGAAACTTTCATTTCGTTTTGAGTGAATTTTTTGATTGTGTGAGAGCTTTGTACCATGCTGTGATGATTTTGCTACAAAGGGTTACAATGTCGTCAGCAGCATTGTAGCTTGATGATCTGGTGCTCCTGGAAGAACCTTCCAGATTGCGCCCCTAGCCAAGGGCATATTCTCACCTGTAAATTATTTCAGCTGATTTTATGCCTTTCCTCGCCTGCGCCCCCTGACTTAGGCCTTCCACGGCACCGCCTAGCTACTGCCCTGGTCATCAGCAAATTGTAGATACTTTAAATATAGCTCTATTTATATATACAGTAATCTTTCTCAGTAACGCCTTATAATTAATGGAACTCTCCAGTTAATGCCCGTAATTTGAAGTCCCGGAAACTGTTCCATAGAAAATAACGTAATTAATGTCTCTCAGTAAGAGCCTTCTCCTTAAAGAAACTTTCTGTTTAATGGCGAATTTTGTGGTCCCTGCAAAGATTTCAGGGTGTTATTGTGATTCTTATTAACATTCCTATATTTTTACCGACGTTTAGCCTTGCCTTTCTTTTCTCGCCAAGATGTCTTAGCAACGAAATTAAGGATTTGAATCATATTTATAATAAGGCAGCAAAAGAAAAATTGGTTGACGTAGATGAAGATACACTGGACATTATGAAACAGAAGTTAAACTAGCCCCCCCTCTTCAAGTTTCGAAGAAACTAGTGATGCTCCAAATGTCCTTTGCAGGTATACTATATCGTCTAATATAGAAATGAATTCGTTTTAACTTCTTGAAAATATAGAAAAAGATATTCTATAAACGCCACCGAAGTCAAGGCAATCGACACTATTGAATTTGTTTCCCTAAATAATAAAAAATATCCATGGGGTCATCACTTCATTATCATAATGGACTGCATTATCATTTTAATGTATGTAACTTTATTAAATTTTAAGGTGTAATTTAAATAATAATAATAACGTGTTCTAAATACCCCAATGCATTTATCAAATGCATTGACATTTCTGAATCTGCGATGGTGGCAGAAATCAAATGAAAACGTTAACGTCCATTTTTACGTAACGCATAATTCCGATAAACGACCACTTTTCTCGATCAATTAAAAAGCGTTAATGAGAGAACTTACTGTATATCAGTGACGTAGAGTGAGTTTAAAAGTGGGCCCTCTCCGGGTGCTCACTATCCCCCCTCAGAATAAAAAGGTCAAAATTTATACATATACCATCAGGGGCGGCCCGAGGTTGATTTTGAACCCGGGCGGCTTGCCACGGGTTGCTTTTTGGCGCCCTCCCCCCACTTCGGCGAAAACAGGAGATTTTCACAGATGCACAGTGAGCCATATAGCCTACGCGATAAAAGTGGCCAACAGTCTCTGAAAGAAATTCTCTAAAGATGTCTCTAAAAATTTCTCTAAACTTGTCTCTTTTTAGAGAAATTTTCTAATGTTGGGTCAATGACAAAAAATTGAACTGGACTTCAGTTTGGCGCCCTCACCCAAACTGGGCCCCAGGCGGCCGCCCCTATGAACCATCATCATTATCGTCATCGTGATGATGCATATATGAATTGTGAATTTTTTATTCGAAGGGGAGGCAGTGAACATTCGGATAGAGGGCCCACTTTTGCTGTCACGTTACACCACTGCTGTATATATATTATGACAATTCCAGATTATCAATTGAAAATTTTTTGTGAAGATTATGATATGCTTGAGGATATGGTATCTCCTTGCTTTATACCTTTGGAAATCTAACATTTCTTGCAAACGTCTGAGGCAAAAAGTTAGCACGTTCTCTTGTACGCATAGCGTTTAAATATATCATTATACACATTTCCAACATCTGCTCCTTTCAACCAGTTAGTAACAGTTAAGGTTTATGGACGTTGAAACAATGACGTAGCAATTTAAAAAATATGGGGTGTTAAACAGCTTTAAAAGAGATGGTGTGATGCACGTTTAGAGATATTACGTTTAGGGATCCAATGACGGGGGGGGGGGCTTGAGCCTCCTGGGCCCCCTTCCTTACGTCACTGATTTGAAGGCTTTGTTATCGCCAATAAATGCTACGCAAACTATGAATTTCCTTATTCATTTATTCTTTTAATTAATTAGCTTAATGCTTGGGTATATACATGGTTTGCCCAAATAATATATTTTTCGAAGTTTTACATATTTTCCATTTTGTTTTGCTTTATTTTTCAAAGGCGAATAAAATAAATTTGAAAAAACTTCAGACACTATTCTTTCATAACGTTCGTAAGTTTGGCCAAATGTGAGTTTGATGTAAGTTTGTTCGTACGTCTGGCACATTGTACTTCGTAGGATCTACACAATTTACTTCATTACACTTATTAATCGCATCTATTAAATTGATCTGTATTCGTTGTTTTTAATTTTTAACACCATGAATAAATTGACGGAAAAAAACAACAAAGAGGGTATTAAAGTTATTAAAAATAATATGTTTTATTAAGAGTGCAACGTTCGTGATATACGCAAGCTAAACTCATCTGTTATGCACAAAATATCATTAGGCACTGGTCATACAAAATCTGAAATTCTCCATCCCCCAAATATATATACAATATACATTCATTTTATGCAGAGAACCAAGATCCTGAGGTATATTGCCTACAATGAAGGAATTGACAAATTCGGTCCATAACGTTGTCAATTTAGAAAAGCACAGGGTTGTTCTCGAACACTGTGTCAATTGTTATTCAGGGTTACCACGTGGAGGAATTAGCTTTGCGTCCATGAAATCCCATAACAGCGACCAGATCCTCAAAGTCATTTTGACAAGGACTCTACAGCCCTTGGCTATTTCGCTGTTTACCAAAGACATCGCGATACTGGCATCGACTAGCACTGCAAGATACATTACTAATATGATAATTGTCTCCCCATGGCATGGATTTTCCTTGAATCGCTTGTAAAAATCTATTATTCATAAATATCCAAACTGGAACAAGGATTTGCTATCAGATTGAAACGAGATATAACACATAAGTCTTTACGAACCCAACATGTAGCGATACCACAGTATTTAAGAGCTTGTAGTTTTAAGCAGAGAGGTTGAAGAGTACATATGGTACCAGGTAAGAAGATTCCAGACATCGCAAATTATACCATCATCTGACGTTTAAAACTGAGTAATAAATGTGAAGCGTCTATTGTTAAGTCAACCATAGATTAAATTTTTATTTTAGTTGGTCCCTGTATCCACAGGGGATATTTTAATGCATGGCGACTTTTAGCGACTCAACAAAAAACAGCAAGAAGCGTACTTCAAGAAAAAAGAACGGGGTGAACGGGAGGAAGATCTTCAAGGTTAGGTCTAAACGACGCCACTTATCTACCAAACAGATTAGAAATAAAAAACAAGACTAGATTTTACGCTTCAGATGTTGAGGATTGCTTCTTCCTCTGGTCTTTTGAAGACCTTGTGGAGCCTGTGCTACATCTCCATGGGATACAATCTTTCAGCATACAGCAACTCACATTCGGTGTCCTGTTATTAGTGACCCCTTTTAAGGCTTTTTCGAAAACGTGGTTTCGTGGTTGGGGTTGTTGCATTTAGCAGCTCATGACGTAGGTGGAGGAATGACTACTGGGAAAAAGCGTATGCTCCTATGAATGCCAAAGTGCTAATCTGAAAGAGATGAAACTACTCTGTAATTACTAGAACGGAAATGTTACTAGGATGGAATTGTAATCCTTAAGATTACTCTTATGCATAAGTTACAATATGGTCAAGGTTCAGTAAGATACAAATGCTAAATGTCGCATTGTCCATTTTGAATCCTATTGCTGGTATTCATATCTGTAAGCGAATAGAAAAGGCAGCAACTTAATTTAATATCCATTTACGCATTAACTTAAAATACAGTGAAATCTCTGTGAGTGACCACTTCTTTTAACGACCACATTTTCTCAAAACGTAATTTTGCGCCATTGTCTCACTGCTAAATTTACTTCCATTCAGAAATCATCACAAACAGGGCTTGATCAAGCCAACGTGGGGCCCAGGGCATAGTATTTATTCGGGACCTTGCCCTACGCACTTGCCACTAAAGTAGTCAATAAGCAAGTAACAAATACAAACTCTTGTTATATATAGTATCTGCATAATTAATAGCTTAAACCCGTCTTCAATTATGTCTAAGTTATAATTAAGAAAAAATATAATATTAATATATTACTAAATTATAGTTAAAGAACTAGGTTTCAAACTGAGATTTTAAATTTGCTAAAAAAATCACATACATAATTTAGAGGCCCCAATGATATGGGGGATGATAGTAGCGGCCCCAGAGATCTGTGTGTTAATCAGGCTCTGATGACAAATCATTCTCCTTCTACAAACGACCATATTTTAAAAAGTTGAGAGAAAATAATTTCACTTTTCATTTTTATCTTTTGACCTTAAACGTTGTAATTAATTTAGTGGTGACCTTCACTTTTAAGATACTATCGTTATAAATATTATAATTTAATTCGAATTTAAGTCAAGAAACCCTCTTTATTTATTTATCTATTTTGCTTCAGACTCAAAATCCAATTCCAATGGACAACTATATTGGAAATTTCACAGAAACAATTTCCTGCTCTCTGGTCCCATGAAATATTCAAGAAAGTGAATAAATTCATTCATACTTTAGTATCTGTTCGAAACGATAAAATGTAATAATTAATTTCTTTTTTTAAAAATTCAGAATTGTATAGAAACAAAGCGACGCAAGAAATTTTGGCATCAAAACTAACAACCACATATATTCTATTTTTTGAGGCTATGTACAGTGAAATTTCACTATAGCCGCTCCGCTTAAAACGAACCTTTCGTTAATGCGGACCAAAGTTTTACCTGTCTGAGGCATATGAACATTCAATACTAAAGGCTTCGCTTAATGCGTACGACTCAACGAATTATGCAAAAGTCTTTTGTGCAAAAAATAAATGACTTTTACAGAAAATATTTTAGGAGGTGTCGAAGACAGCACGATTTTTTCCTCAGTGCAGCCGCCTCTTTTACAAACGCAACTTTCCAAACATTTTTGGATTTTTTATACGGTTTTTTAGAGTTTCCAATTGTATGTAAATACTAAATTTTTATTTCATTGAAAGACCTTCTAAAGTATTCTTTCATAATACACCATATTACTTTAGTAGTTTATCTATTTATGTTGTTCATCACATAATTATGCACATTCATATACATTTACATGATTATATGCATTTATGTACAATTACATAATTATATGCATTTATGTACAATTACATAATTATATGCATTTATGTACAATTACATAATTATATGCATTTATATACAATTGCATAATTATATACATTTATATACAATTACATAAATATACATTTATATACAATTACATAATTATATGCATTTATGTGTAATTACATAATTATATACATTTATGTGTAATTACATAATTATATACATTTATATACAATTACATAAATACATACATTTATATACAATTACATAATTATATACATGCATATACAATTGCATAATTATATACATTTATATACAATTATATATGGTGAACAGCCCGAAGTTTTAGCTCCTGAAATTTTCCTTCCACTTAGGGCGGACTTCCCTTTGTGCGGATGACAATCGGCTGTTCATGACGATCTGCATTAATGAGATTTCACCGTAAGTCGTCACTTGCAATTAAAATTTCAATCTCAGATTTCCCGTCTGAGAAAGTAAGCGCCAACGGCACCTGCCAATTTCAATACTCGGGGACGAACGCATCAAATCATACAACGAACAGAAATAACGCAACTTTTACTTCATAGACCAGCTCCAAACCAGTTGTTCAGCGATATTGATGAGCAATTTTTTGCCCTCAATATGTCAGAAGGAATTCGTCGGCCCTTATCTTGCGTGTAGGTGCCTTCGCATAAATACCCACACATCCAATGAAGTCATTGGTATATTAATATGCTCAGGTGAATCTGGTTTTCCAACTTTCATTTCCTGTTTTCAGATAACACTTTTCTTGTTCTGAGTTTATTTAAACCTTTCTTTCCTATCGAATGTACCAAATTTGCCCTGGAAAGATCTGCATATCCTACACAGGTCGGACGTGAAAAACAAACAAAGAGTTACATTTTGTGAAAGCAAACATTCAACTATCCTTCGTCAGTCTGTTTTGGATTCAGTATTTCACAAATTTATGCACTTTTATTATCTAACTTCTCTCATCCACACTTGGTTATCACACGATCTATGGCTGCTTTGTTATGAGATATCAAGAATAAGAAACATCACCTTTTCTTACTGCATTTCACCAATTTTATACACGGACAGATACAGTGGTTACATTTGTATGAATATTAACTCTTTGAGTCAAACAAGATGTGCTACACTGTATCACATAAGATACATAATTTTTTCATTACCTTCCTCATTTTAAGCGCAACAATTTGACGTAGCACCGCATAAAATACAATTGATAACGCTTCCATTATTTGTAAACTTAGATCGCCTCTGGAGTTGAAATTTCTGGAGAATTTCCATGCTTATCAAAATTCAAAACTCGTCAATGATCATAAATCTTTCATTAGCTTTAGTAATGCATGGAAGGCTCTACTAAACTGCACTCACTAATCATCGCCTTCTTCTTCAAAATTTTCCATCATTTCTGGGCTTTTAAATATTTTCCAATAATAGAGAGCCCTACAGCCAGACAACCAACAACAGCATAAAATGGCAACACTTCGTGTTTACTTAGAATTTATTCTAGTCGGTTCCGGATGAAGGATAGCGATGTTTGTCTGAAACCCATCGATATTCTCTAGTAAACATCAAAAACTACGGATGTAAGATATTATTACCCTTCTCAGGGCTAACACAATTGTCAAATAATGGTCAACACACAAAGCCAACGAGGCGAGTTTTTGTGAGTTATTCGTGGGACATTTTTATTACAATTAATAAATTTGACATCTACGTTTTTTAGAACACACTAGAAAAAAAGCCAGATGCTAGAGAAAGTGAAATAAAAAAAGAAAAATAAGAAAATACTAGCCAATTACTTTAAAAAAATAAAAGAGTTCTAGTATGCGCAAAAAACGTGGACGTCAAATGTATTAATTGTAATCAAAAACAACTCGCTATATGTTACTACACTTTATGTACATTATTGTTTTTAACTAATCTTTCACATTCCTTGTTTTAATTTTTAAGACGTCCCAAATACTTAATATTCTAGATAACAGGACATATTTCTTGGTTCTAAAAATGTTGGGACAGAAAAATTTAAAATAGAAATAAAATACAGGGAGGAAATTTACATACAAAAGGTTAAACACTGGTAAAAGAACAATGGAAAAATCACCCTGGGTGATTTTTTTTCATTGCTATTTTACCAGTGTTTAACCTTTTGTATGTAAATAATTTAAAATGTTATATTCCCTATATGAAATTATTTGTTATATTTTTTAAATTCGTATTGATAAACATATGTTTATGGACTGGAAATATCTTTAACAGAAGAACTCCTGAGAAAAAGAGAGATATTATCAACATAATAATTAGCAGAAAGTTAGCATGCGAGGGATGTATAGTGATTAAAGAAAAGTATAATATACCTTAAAGAGCACTGGAGAAAAATATCATGAGGGAAGAGATCTAGAGGTGGGAACAAATAAGAATGGATGGATAATTTAAATACTTTGAATTAAATACAAAAAATACGTATGTATATTTGTATGCGCAGGGACACGGGGCTGTGGTTTAAGTTTGCCAGGACACTTCGATTCAGAGAGAAAACGCCTGAAAAAACAACAACGTGAATTTACATTATATATTTAAATATTAATATTTCCTTTTTCTTTCTTCTTCTTTTTTTTTCCTAAAGCAACGTAAGGTCTTACAAAAGATCTGGATTTGCATCGAATTTCTACAAGTTCTTTTTATTGTTCCCCATGTATTTCTCTCTTGCTTTTAAGTTCATCTGCCGCAGTTACCTTCCCCATATGTTTAAGCTTGCGTTTAAATTTATTTGCTATATATATTTACCTTTTATATCACCATTATCACCTTATAGTTATAATATTAGTTATATTAGGTTTATTAATTTAGTTTATTAAAGTTACTCCGACTGATAACATAATTTTTCATGGTTATAAACTAATTTAAAGTGTAAGCGTTAAAAATAAAAAAAATGTATCTTTTGTCAGGAAAGACACAAGGTTTCATCCTCCAAACTTATCCTTCAATAAAAGTATGCCCAATACGATGGACTGCATATAATTTTTGGCAAAAACTCCAAATTTGTGCAAAATCTGAAAGCAGCAAAATTTGTTTTGTACGTCGCGGATATAAATTGGTATGAACCTACTTTTAAGCGCTAATAAAACGAAATCCTCTCTTCGTAAGAAATCACCGTCAACTATTTTTCAAAGCACTTTTTGTGCAGCGACTAACAGACTGGAAGAAAACTACGCGATAATAGTAGCGTTTACGAATAAAATATTTCCTTTAATTTAA
Organism: Dysdera silvatica; assembly: GCA_006491805.2. Lineage (NCBI taxonomy): Eukaryota > Metazoa > Arthropoda > Arachnida > Araneae > Dysderidae > Dysdera > Dysdera silvatica. The sequence continues at coordinate 123,426,934 of QLNU02015270.1, forward strand.
CCTTCTAACCTTTTTTTTCTTTGCCTGTAAAGGAGGGTGGTCTCTTTAGTGGGGTTAAAGCAAAACAACTTATTTTTCTTTAATGCGTGAGGTTGAGATAAAAATTGCTCAAGCGATTATATCTGTCGTTTCTCCCACTTGTTTAAATCTGGACGTTGTTTGCAACAATTTACGTGTTTACCATTTGCATTTCATCGCAGCGAAATTGACTGCATTCTGTCAATTTTTCGCTATCGTAGCAGAAGAATTTTCTTGGGTACTCATAAATAAATGTATGTAGCAAAAATAGTTCGTTGTATGTTTTTTGACCTGAGAATCTCATGAATAATGTTTTTGTTTGCACTAAAATCGGTGTCAAACTATACGTATTAAGTCCAGCACCCACGTATCAACCATTTTATCTGTATTAGAATGGTATGTATAAATATTTTATATATAGGCTATAAAGCAACATCACAGCTTCAAATAACGTCAAATAGTTTTTGCCACTTTCCTAAAAACTAAGCAAGCACCCTGGGTAAAATAATGGCATTTATTGGGTGGAAAAAATTATTTAACTTAAATTTAGGACTGAAAGATAATCTTGTGAAATATATTTGTTAATCAATTAACCTCACTTGCTTTAAATATATTAATTAGTATATGAAAATAATTTTTTAAGTGTTTACATTAAATTTCTCTAATCTCTTTCATCATTGAAGCTTTTCTAAATCTTTCAAAACAATAAATAGAAAAGAAAACGTTTAAATGTTCAGCCAAGAACCAATAATACCTAAACCAATTGCAAAATAGTTAAGTTCACATAATGATTGAAATTCGATAGATTCCTAATCTTTTCTATTAACTATATTACGGCTTTGTAAATTATTCTCGATTTTAAAAGAAATACAAACTAAAGGTATATTTACTTCATTACCTCTTTGCTACAAGGTATCAATAATGAAATATTTGAGTATAGAATTTTTTTTTCCATTAAGCCGATGATGTGGAAATATTAGATGCTAAAGCGTTCGCCAAGAAAAGAATGATTTCACGGTGCCTGGTTTGGAACCGAACCTACGACCTCTTTGTAGCCGGCCAAGGGCTATTCCAACTGAGCTACAGACGACCTGCCATTGTCCCTTCTGCGAGGGCATATGGCACGCGTTTATCGTGAATCATTATATGCACTCGCAGACGGGAGGATGATAGGTCATCTGTAGCTCAGTTGGAAGGGCCCGTGGAAAGGATCGTGGGTTCGGTTCCCACCAGGCAAAAATGAAATAATTCTTTTCTTTGGGAGCAGTTTATCATCAAATAAATATTTGTTCCAAATAAACAGCGATCTTCTGCAAATTAAAGACCTGTAGAGATAATTTTTAATAAAGACAATGATAAGCATACAATGCTAAATGTAGGACTATTGTCGACGTGTCTGTAAGCGTGAAGGTTGATTTTATTAATTTAATAGTGCTTAACCTCTTTTGTATGCAAATTTTCTCTTTAATTATTTTGCCTTTTTGTTCCACTGCATTAATTAAGATGAGAATCAGCGTTTTATACAAGTAGCAGAAGTATCAAAAACTAAAATAAGGTCAAAATGTTTTATTAGAAAACGGAAAACTAAAATTTAGTTATAAAATATGAAATATCAGCTAAATTTTTTAAATTAACACTAATTTTATGTAGAATTGTTGTTTAAATGGTTTAAAAAGCTTTAATATGAGCCAAAAGCGTGGATATGAAAATTAAATAAATCTTAATGAAGCATAAATTCTGAATTCACTTTAATTAAAAATAGACATAGGCCTACTGTAGAAAATTATGTTTAATGGAACGATAAAAAGTGGCGCCCATATAAGCACTTCTAGGGGACTGAGAAAAATTATGGCCACCTTTAAAGCTGTCAAAAATTTTTGTAAATGTGCAAGATATTAAAATTATAGAAAAATAATTGATACTGCTTGACAATTAGTAATGAGCTAAAAAGTACCTTATTTTAAAATGTGACTGTAATTTTTTTAAAGTAAATGCATAGCAGAATCAGGCAAATCAAATTTTTAAAAAATGGCTAGGAGGGTCTCCCCTTACTCCCCCCCCCATATAGGTGCCTATGCTTGGAACTCACTTTTGAAAAATTCCATCGTAAAAATTTGTTTTGCATTTTTACCTTATTACTCACCGTCTTCAGATATGTGTTACTCTTTCATCATTATTTGCTGAAATCTGCAAAATTGAACATTTATTTCCACCATTCCATTTCACTAAAACAGAGGTTATTTAATCACTAATATACTACTTTAAGGCATAAATGATAAAATGAATGAAGACTAGCTTTACACGAAATTATATAAATTTCAGCAATTCATAGAACCAAAGAAGGCGCTCATCCGAAAAGGATGAAATCAACACTTTTTTCATTCATCTTTCTTTCAAAAATAAATCGATTTTATTTCTATGTACATTTCAAGGAAAGTGCGTTCGCGGACTGGGAATGAAAGAAACGGAAAGAGGCGATAGCTTGTCCTTTGCAGTTCGAACGACAAGAATCGGAATACTAAACGACCGCGAGAAAACATTTAAATAGCCTCGAGCCCAAATCAAACCGGCATCTGACAGGTTAACGCTCCGACGCCATTTTTAATCTAGAAATGGCGGCCAATGTCAAACAAATTTCTCTTTTGTTTGAGATGTTTAAGAGCCGAGGACTTAACGTTTTTGCAACGGCGGTTGTTTTACCGAAACGGAAAACACCGTTAGAAATCGTTCAACGGTTTTAATTTCAAGCAGTTATTGACAGTAGGAGTGGTTTAGAATGACTCCCAATAACTAACATGTCGTTCCTCAATATATCCTAATGATTCTTTACTATTCTTTATTTTATTCAAAACTTACCTACTGTCTTGAGGTCTGGGGAATCACATATTTTACTTCCCTTAGGCAATTGATAGGAACGCAAAAAAAAAAGCTTATGCGAATAGTTAACTTTGCAGGCTTCCATGAACACGCTGGCCAACTTTTTAAATTATGGCGCATTCTTCCTTTCACTCTCTTAGTAAAATATAAACTTGCACTCCTTATGTACAAAGTCACAAAAGGTGACCTAGTTTTACCTTTCTCCATCTCACAGACGACACATGATTACAATACACGTCACCAGGACGATATCAGGCTACCGCGGACTCGCACAAACTATAAAACACACAGTGTCTCCGTTACGGGTTCTAAAATCTGGAATTCGATTCCCCAAGATTTAAAAGCTCTGTCTTTTCTCACCCTTAAAGCCAAAATCTTTGATTAGTACTTAAATCAAGTATGCTCTGCCTGCTACTTCTGCCTTCCCACTCTTTCCTTTTAGTTTTCAGTTCTTCCCCCTCCTCTGCTCTCCCTGCTCTTCCTTTTCCATTTTTCTTTTGTCTGCCTTTCCCTTTAAAAGTCCTTTAAAACTGCACCCGCAACGGTCAACTCAAAATTCATTTACATTTTTCTACTATTTTTGTTTCTCCTACTTCTTCTCTCGGTACAGGCTACAAGGAAAAACATTCTTACTCTGCAGCCCACAAAGATTCCACCTTTGGACTTCAACCTTCACTTGTAACGTCTTCGAGTCAAGACTCTGCTCATAAACTCTGTAAATGTGATACACCTGCGAATGTAAATCTCTTAATAACAATGCGGATTTGTACGCGCGAATCGATATCGTTATTGTTTCTTGTTGAATACGAGAAATCCCTTGCTTTGTCTTCCGGAAAGAGAGCCCCGTTACTAGCATCGCTACTGCTCTCTTTCCATTTCCCAAGCAAATCGTTTGTATGGTCTCCTGATGTACATAATAATAAGGAATAAAGTATTACTTACTTACTTACTTATAATAGGTACACTACCGTCGTTCAGAGTTACTTAGGCCACTTTTCAGTTTGACATCTGCCAATTCAACATCATTTACTTTAGAGATTAACTAGTTATTATAAAACTTGGGTCTACAGTTACACTCTATGTTCAGATGTATGAAAGTCTTCTACAACATGTATGTTAAAGACAAAAAAAAACAACATAGTGGCTTAAGTTACCTCTCAATATGGGGTAACTAAAGCCAGCAGAAGAATTCAATGTTTGACTTAGGTTAGTTGATGATGGGGTATCAAAATCCATATAAAGGGCTAAAATAAATGTACATGCACTGCTCAAGATATTTGTTAGTAAAAATAAAAGTAAAATTTTTTACATTTTAGTGTTTAGATTATATTTAATTTATATTAGAAAAAATTCAAGATGTTTAATTTGATGTGTGTGTTGCTAAAATCGGTGTCCGAAATTTACCCATGATAATGGCTTCAGTTACTCGAGCGGTTTAAGTAACCCCGGATGACGGCATATTCCGTAGCTAATATATTGGCTACATGCACATTTTTGTTATTAAGTAAATGTTTGGCTACACGCACATTTTTGTTATTAAGTAAATGTTTGATATTTGCTACTAAAAGGAAACATGCTAATCAGTTTCTGAAAATGTTAGATATAACTTGGAATGAATCATTAAGGAATATTAATACCAACTGGTAGAGTAAAATAAGTTTCATTAAAAAGGAATCGACATGCTAGAAAGAAAAGGCCTTAGTGCTATTCAAGCAATAAGCACATGTAAATATAGAGAAACTATTATAGAGTAAGACCCATACATAATAAAGAGCTTGGGATCGAAGAATATGATCGCTATTTCCGATACTCGATGGCTATGTTTCGGAATTTAAAATTTCAAACTTCGGGAATAAGTCTTTATAGTTACCATATGCACATGTAATATGCATAGCATCATATGCATAATACATAAGCGCATGTAATATGCATATGATGGTATTCGACTTGAATTCGTCTAAAATTTAATGAACAACGTACTATTAATAACGGGATGTGGGTATTTCCGTTTTTCCTTACTTCGTTCTCCAACGATTAATGACATTTCGTGTTTAGGCAATACCAATTGTTTATACATCGTCAAAGTTATTCTATATATGAGGGTGGCGCCTTTCTGTCTGCTTAAATGGTCCAAAAGAAATTCTCTTTTTTTTTTTCGATAAGCAGGCCAATGTTTTCTTTTGGACACCAAGCTGATTGGCCAAATTTTCTCGTTAAATCCGGGAAATGCAATGGTTTTGGGTTTTGTTCGCTAAAAGCGATTAAATTATATTGCACTTTATCATTATATCAAACAAAAACTCTATTTTCAAACGAAAACTCACAACATACGGGTTCGTTATATGTCAGTCCCATCGTATTTTAATTGAAAAAGAACTTTTCGTTACACAGCAGTGATAACACGTTGATTGCATGTTTTCATGCAGTAAATCCACCAATACAACCGGATATACAATGCAGCATGAAGTCTATCATGTATATTCCATGAAGCACCGTATATCGGCTTACATTGTCGATATACGGCGCGACTTGGAGCCAAATGCATTAATAAATTTGAGAATACCATCAAAAGTTACAGGGTATCGAAATGGAGTTTCGTCGCTTGTGTAAGCTGACTTGTAATCATTTTCTCTCACCTTTAAGTACGAAAGCTCAAAATGCCCATTAACTGAAAATGACATCATTTATTTACTTATATTAGTGAGACTAAATTGAATGTGGAAATACATGCATAAAATATAAACTACTTACTTTTTTTTATGAGAGCAGTTCATTGCGTGAGTCAGCTTTTTAAAAGATACCGCTGCGTTACCCCAATTAACCCTTTGACTTACATATACACGCTCACATAAATTCAAACCTTTAGACTCACGTATATCCTCTTACGTAATCCAAAACCTTTTGACTCAGATAGTAGATCTGCTGACTAACAGGATCTGAAATAAAATTGAAATGAACCTTGAAATGGAAAAGATGTTACAGAGATTCGACTTTGAAATTTAAGTGGGTTCAATATCCTTCAATATATACTTTTTAAAATAATTATTGCAGCTAAAAGAAATAATCCACTTCGAATGTTGCATTTGTAGGACAAAAGTGCACACAATGTTAGTATTCAAAAGTGTATCCAAGTGTTGTAAACTTTTAAAAATTCTTACCTATCGAAAAAAGTTGGAAATCTAAAGAGTTTAAAAAGAACTGTTATGCTAAGATATTTGAAAATGAAAACAAAGAAGTGGCCAAATTCCTGTTAAAGTTTAAATTTTTTAATAAGTTTTAATTACTTTATAAATATGATAAAATATTCCGACTCTTTTGCGCTCAGTTTTTTTAAAAACGTGTAGTGAATACCCCATACTTTTTTTGAATAAAATATCAAATTATTGCATTTTTTCAGTATAGAAATATTATATATTAAATAACGTTATACTAGCCAAATTAGTGATCTACGTATTTGATGGTATTAAACTTTAAATAATAATTAACGAAGGGAGAATAGTATTTAAATAATGGCTTGGACATTGCGCACACGTTATAAAATCCAAATTAATTTGCACGAAAAAAGTAATTTTCACCCTATCCTGTCGAAAAAGAATTGCTTTCAATATTCTCTATAAATTTTAAATCAATATTAAGCCGAATACTTTTCATGATTATTTAGCTTTTGTAGGTCACTAAATTGGCATCATATTTTGCGTCGAACAAAAATCCTTTTCGTGGCAAATATGTATATTTTAATTATATTTGGGAAATTTTAAATTATGGTACAAAATACAGTAAATCATAAAACTTTTCATGTAAATATATTGATTAGTTAAAAGTTATCCTATGCGTGAAGTTGAAAATTTAAGTCTTGAGTAAATCATAACCATCAACATAGAGTTTTCAAAACTATTGGGAAAGGGGAAAACACATGTTATATGCATATGTATATTACAATATAAGTGCATTTGCAATTGATTGGGGTTTCGGGCCACACGGGTGCATACAAGTCTACGCCTAGGATTCTTATTTGAACTTTAAAGTCGAGGACGTGCAAATAACCGCTAGGTTTTGTATCACCATATTCCTAAATGTTTGTACATTTCAATTTAATTTGCTACAAAGTAATCATGGTTAATTGCCTCTTTGAATTTACAAATATAAATAATGCTGTATCTTAAAAATAAAGTGGAAAGTGATTTTTCCGAAAGTAAAAGTTCTGAATCCTCTAAACTACAGTCAAGTTACACAAATAAGCGTATTTTTGTTATTTAAATGAATACAATTACATATATATGCAATTAAGCTATATTTTTTTTATTTGAATATTTTATATTTAAAATACAAGGAATTTGTTCTCATCGCAACCGATGATGTGGTAATATTAGATGATAAACTTCTCACAAAGAAAATAATGATTTCATGGTGCCTGGCGGGAACCGAACCCACGATCTGTTGGTATCCGACCAAGGGTTCTTCGTTGTCTGATGCTCAGTTGGCAAAGCACTTGACCGGATACTCAATGACCCTGGATTCGGTACCTACCTGGCACCGTGGAATCCTTCTTTTCTTTGAAAGCGGTTTATAATCTAATGTTGTACGTTTATTTTAAACCTCATATTAATATTGATAACGATTTGGAAATGTTTAGCGAACTAATAACTTTCTATAAATGGCTTTTTATGATTACGTTCATCTCCCTTTCTACGTAATCATAAATGGCTTTTTATGATTACGTAGAAAGGGATATGTAAAGAAAATATTCTGAAATATTTATTGTAAGAGGTAGATAGCTCTTCTCTGTGGGGACATGTAATATATAATTGTGTACAAATATAAGCAGAGTACACATATATACATAAAATGGCAATACTTTATACACAGAATGCACACTATATATAATGTATGTGTGTATTTTCAAAATAATATGAATACTGTGTATGAATATGTGTAGTAAAATCGATATTTTCGTCTAAAAGGCAAAATTGAAATTTTTGAAAAATGAAAGCTAGTGGGGAGGAGATGGAAGGCTAGTTTGGTAATTGTTAAAGCCCAAGCTATAAAAGTGAGGAAACGCGGATCCATATATTTGGCTCACATGGAAAATGCTGAAGAAAAATCACAATGTTTGTATTACAGTTGCAAACTAGATCTACCCTAGATCGAGAGGTAATTCATAACTAACGGCGTTCGAAATTCATTGGAAGAAAGAGCAGTTATATATATATATATAATATATATATGTAAGTTTTTGCTTTTTAAACAAAGGAAAACTTGGTCTGTTGTTCTTTTAAAGATTTCCGCATGGTTCGGAATAAACGTTAAGTAAGTAACATTAAACGCGATGCATCCCAAAAAATTTTATTCGTATTGCTATATAAATGAAAGCATAGAAATCTGCGTAGAGCTCAGTTCCATCTATGTTTGCAGGAGGTAAAATGTTAAATGATTGGTTGCGTTCGACGATGCCAAGGACCGATAATGTCAAGGTGTGCAGTGATACGAAGGAGCCAAACCAGGAAACCAAAACCAGTGGAGATATAACAAACACGTTACGGATTTTAAGTATTTCGAATATAGGATTATATGGGCCATTCAAAGAACCAATACAGTCGACTCCACTAATAAGGTACGGATAACCGAATATGGCAAAAATTATAGCTTATATAGGAATAAAATTTATTAGAACTATAATTATTGTCATGGGATCAACATTAATTTTTCCAGTTTTAGCCAATAATTTTGACGGGTCAACCGCCGGATAATCAAATAAATCTAGACAGTCTTAACCTGAAAACCAGCGCTCAAAAGAGTGTGCAAAAGAATTTTCTCTTTACAAATGTCCTCCCTCCCTATCTCCCCTTGGTGAAGGATTTTCAGTTACACTGACAAGGTGCAGAGCAATATGATTCCGCAGTGCTAATAGTTCGCCCTCTATTATGTTAAATGTTAACAGAATTAATGAAGATGCATTTCGTACATAAAACGTTAAACAATGATCACATACATAACACACAGGCCGTAATTTATGCAATTAAAATCTGGTATTTATTAAATTTAGGAAATACTCATCATAATGAGCGATGAAGCCCTTCAAGTAACTGACCACTCCTCAGAGGACTTTGGTTCAATGGCGGAAAATTTGCGCGCTGGATTTGGCAACCGCGTTTTTCTGCATTCCAAATTAGGCGATAAATAGCCTAATAATATTGAGAGTTACTTCATTTTTCGCCAATTTGCGAACGAACACTTGTTGAACGACGGATTAGGTCGCCATAGAATCAGGCCATTTCTACTATTAGGCCGAGTAGGCGACCGCCTAGGAGCGGTCAAATTTTAGGGGGGCAGAATGGCGTAAAAATTATTTAATTCAAACAAAGAAAAAACAAGCAGATGAGGTGAAAAAATGAAAAGGAAGAAAAATTAAAACATCAAAATTTTTTCCAAAAACATACGGGACAATTATTTAATGTCTTTACTTTGACGAATGTAAAAATTTTTTATGTGTTTCATTATTAATTTTGCACACAAGTAATTTTATGTCTAATACAGTTAAGGCCTTTAGCTCTGATAATACAATGTTGTGTTTGAAATATTACTCCTTCAATATTTCAGTTTTCAAAAGAATATAAAATGTTGGAAATTAAAAATTATAACATGTAGCAGTCGTTTTACTATTCACAATATCCTAATGTTTACAAAATAACTAAAGCAAATCTGAAATATAATTAACGAGTTTAATAATTAAAAGTATAATAGGAGATTTACATCGTGGTACTTCTGGATGTCGGTGTGGTAGAGAAAAATATATAGGCGAAAGAGTAATGGTAGAAAAAGAGTGGGGGCGGCATTTTCAATCTCTCCTAGGACGGCAAACACCTAGAAAACGGCTCTGCGTAGAATTAACAGTGTACCCAGGTTACCTTTGCCGCGAGTATAGTTTACAATTTTCTTTCATTACAATATAAAGAACGTACAACTTTTGTTTTTGCATGATGTTATCTTTTTCAATATTTTTGCATGTAAATCATGTATACAGTCTACACTAGCGTACTATATTACATTTATATATACTATGTGCACATTGTACTGCGTATTTATCTCTTCGTATAATCGAAACTACCCCCCTAAATCGATTAATACTTATTGTAGCCATATTATTCTTTTAAGCGGAACCCGACTGTACTTATGTTAGGAGTATAACTAAAGTAAAAGTGCCAAACTTTGAGGGTCGGATTTTTGAAAAAACCTTTGAGCGGGAGCAGCCATTTTTGCAGGGGTGTGGGGTTGGTGGGGAAAGAATTAGCGACAATCCATTTTATAGTATATTCAATATAAATATAATATGTTTATGTTAATTAAATTATTATATAATTAATTATATAATATTTAATTAAATCATTATATAATTAATATATATAATATTTAATTAAATTATTATATAATTAATATATATATAATTATTTAATTTTAATTAAATTATTATTTAATATTTTTCTATTTAATATCATTTAATTGTTCAATTTTCCAAAAAACATTTGCTGAGGACTGACTACAGGAAAAGAAATGTCTTAGACATATATTGCCCCTTCCTATGTCTTCTTAGAACTTCACCATTTATTTTTAATCTTCTTTCCACTTATTTCACTGACGCTTTTTATGTACCTTTTACAAAATTGAGATAAATATACGTATTTTTTAAACCCCTTAAAATATTTTTTTTCTAATCCAACGTTAGTAAGTGTGAGGCCTTCATGGGTCGTATATTGTGCATTTCTGAACTACAAGATGAGTTTACGTTCTCAACACCTCATTTGATGAAGAGAATAAAGCAGTTCCCGAAACGTCCTAAAACTTTCTAGTAGATAATTATATTTTTTCTCTTTCATTTCTCATCCTCAAAAAAATTCCCTGCTCCTCAGAGTTTAATTTCCTCTCTTTCCTACCACTTTTTATTCTATATTTTCTCATCAACACTTAGATACAATACACTGACACGATATAGGCCAAATAACTCTCCGTTTAAAATCAAAGTGATTGCTTAATGCGCATTCCTGAGCAGTGGCGATGATGATGATGATGCCTATTTAGGGCGTTTAGTTATTCGGGACTGCGGATGCAACCTCCTCTTACGGTCGGATGTGGTCACGTGCACATGTAGAGAACATTCATTATTCATGGCAGAAGAATTGGACGGAACGCCCAGCCAACTGGTGCTCAAATAGTGAGACATTTCAACCGCATCATCCAGATCGTGTTGATATACTTAAATACAGTGCGTACTTAAATACCGTTAAGTATATGCACACAGCAATATATGCCCAAATGTTTACTCAATTTCAACCTCCTCGAAAACTTATTGCATGATTATTCGTTATTTATTTTATTGATTGATTGACTGACTGACTGACTGACTGACTGACTGACTGACTGAGACTGACTGACTGATTGATTGATTCTTTTACATAGAAGACCAGACTTAACATTGTTGAATGGATTACAAAGGCGCCGATGTTGAGTTTTATATAAAGATTGCTCAAACTTACCACTTACTCGAAGGTATACTTCAGTGCAGCGCAGTTAATTAAAAATATAGGCTCATACATCTAAAGGTACCAGATTTGATTTGTCTTTAGAGAAGATATATGTTTCGATAGGTCAATTGGAGCGGATTTGAGCTCGAGTAAAGTTCCCCTCCGATTCTTGCCTAATGTCCGTAGAGCTTCAGCTGCTGAATAAGAACGATAATGCTACGTTTTTCAATAAGGATCTTCGTAGCACGACCCACTTTTATAACTAACCAATAATAATACAGCGAAAAATATTTTTATTGTGCTACCGCCAGTCTCTCAAGAACTTGAACCTCTCTGACGGTAGCCGTCCATTCTGTCTAGACTTTTAACTCATTACTCTCTTATTCAGAGTTCGACAAAAGAAAACATACACACGTGACAAAAAAGGGCATCATGGCCCTTGCTGTCCTTGCGCAGAAATGCCCACAAGCAAACAAACAAAAATCATATTCGCATTATTCTAATGTTTTTTTCCACTCCATCTAACCATTTCTTCCTGGAGTGCTTGTCTTTCTTTTTTCCTTCTTTCTGCTTTGGTCTTTATAACCTTATTACAATGACTCTTGATTTTACATACTCCTACAGATCTTAATCAAATGTAAAGAAAGTTCATAAAATCGGAAGTTCTTAGCTGTGGATTAATGTTCCTTTTACTGAATAATTTTCTGGATTAATCAAATAGCTTGTAAATTGGACATTCGTAAAAACGAGAGTTTACTGCAACTGGTCCCATAATTTTATAAAACTATTCTTGCGATATAAAAATTATAAAACTATTCTTGCGATATAAAAATTATAAAACTATCCTTGCGATATAAAAATTATAAAACTATTTTTGCGATATAAAAATTATAAAACTATTCTTGCGATATAAAATTTATAAAGCTATTCTGGCGATATAAAACCTATAAAACTATTCTTACGATGTAAAATTTATAAAACTATTCTTACGATGTAAAATTTATAAAACTGCTCTTACAATGTAAAACGTATGAAACTGTTCTTGAGATAACAAACTTATAAGAATATTCTTGCGATACAAAACTTATAAGAATATTCTTACTTTATAAGCTACACGATATATCTTTTGGATAGAAGATGGAATAATTTGATTAAAATCAACGTTTCACATCGAGGAAATTTTATTGAATGAATTTAATTTTCTACTTTGCTCTCAGCTTCAAATTTTACAGTCAACTTTAGGCAAGAGCTCAGTGAAATAGCAATATGCATCAAGCATTTATGCAGTATTTGACTAATTATTTTCGCACAAATTATGGCCTACTGTGATACACTCATATCTATGTTATACTTGTACTATAGCATTTAATTCCTTTTTAAAAGCAAGTACAGAAAAGCCCATGTTGCACAAGAAGTTGTGCATCTCCACTGTGCCCGAACCCTTCTGTTGCTTAGGCAACCCCGTACTAAAGATGAATAAAAGAATGGTATGCTTTCGACGCCATTTGCATTGAAACTTTGATATTCTTTATAGCACACTAACCCGTTACAATATGGATTCATGCTATTTTATTTTACTACTCTATTTTACTACTTTTATTTTTTCATGCTATTTTATTTACTACCTTTTCAGATCATTAAGTTTTTGCGTTACCCATTAATTTCTTCTCTAAGCCAGTGTTTCCCAAATTTTATCACAAGCCGCTACCCACCTTTATAGTAACCAAAAGATATGCGACCCCCCCATGGCAGCTGCTACCACATTTGCATAATAACAGCATTTTTAAACATAAAAATTAAACATTTTTAAATATAAAATTATATTATAATAATTATATATGTTATATTAATTATATATATATCATATTAATTATATATATAAAATATTAGTATGTTATGTGGTATATTTTACACATATATGGTTGACAACCATTAGCATAACATGGAAACGCAGCCATGTTGAAATATAAAAGCATTGGAAACATTTGGTATAAAATTCCTTATAAAAATAATTGCAACTAAAAATAGTTGCGGCGACCCTTCAGAAACCAGTTTGCGACCATCTTGGGGGGTCGTGACCCTCAGGTTGGGAACTATTGTGCTAAAGTATTCACTAATTCGCACTTTAAGAAGTACCGGTAATGTTGAGATTATATAATCGTTTTTTTTATTAGATATTTAGATATCTATATTTGATATCATGGAATGGATACTTTTCTAAACAACGAACGTTCAAGATTACAGAGGGAAGTGTAAACAATAATAGTGGAAACAATGACAAAACTTAGCGAGGTTCGAAATAGGTAGCTTCTAGCTAAAAGAGATCCAGTTATAGCTGTAAAAGTTCAAGCCTCTCCGAATAAATCCAGCCAATGATAACCTGTTTTAGTTCAAGTAACTGACGGGTAATAAAGCAATATTCTGCTAAAACGGGCTTTAGAAATAAGCATAAAATTAGCTGAATTCACTTTTCGTATTCTGTGAGTGATACGCAGATCATTAGATGATATCAATCTTAATTTATCCACGTCTAGTCAGCTATCTTATCAAAAATCGGGTTTTGAAACTTGCCGACATCTTATTCAGCTACTTACGTATGTTGATAGCGTATTTAGTTTTTGTTTTCGCCGAAGATCTGTTTCAAGGTATCACAACGTATCGTTCATGGAAGAACGTTCTCTTAACGCTAAAGTACGTTACAAAATAATGCATTTATTGATTTCTAACGAACGTCAACGTTTGCTTTAGAGATACTAAAATAATTTAGCTCTATTTTACACTTTCTAAAATTCATTCATATTCATTAACCTTAAATGTATAATAATTAATTTAATTATAATAAACATTACGAATGTTTGGATACTATTCGATATTGTATGTAAATTTTTGAAAATAGCATTTGTTATCTTCTTTTTTGTGCAAACACTTGAACGCGAGGAGAAAATGGAATTTGTAGAAATATTCTCTGAATTTCTTTTTTTTATTAATACGTTAGAAATATTATGAACATTTTTCTATTAATTCAAATATAAGAGAAAATCAGAGAGAAAAAGCGAAATTGACTTCTCCGAGAAGCATTGGTTGATTTATATTTATTCAGTGGCGAATTCACGGGGGATTAGGTAAATTTCGCCCAAATCCATAAAAATACCGTGGAAATCGGTAAAATGAAGGCCGATTATAACGATCAATTGCATGTAATGACGGAACTTTCACAAAAAAATTTTGATTTCCTTCCTATTTTATTTTGTCATATTGTTCGGTTAAAATCCGGTGCCAAAAGAAGACTTGTTTGCTAAAAGAGGTTAAATTGTATTGCCCTAATTATTATACTAAATAAAATCCATATTTTCCTTGCTATTTCTTGAAACTCGCTAAATGCCGGATCGTTACAAAGGAGTCCTACTGCATTTTACATTTTCCTACTAAATTCCTCCCTGGATCCATCTCTGTGTTTATCCAACACTATAATACAGACTAATTCATATATGAATGCTGATATATCATGCATATGAATGCTGATATATCATGCATATGAATGCTGATATATCATGCATATGAATGCTGATATATCATGCATATGAATGCTGATATATAATTCATATATCATGGTGATTTCCAGAAAATTTACAAAAATCCAGGCATCATCAGTTTTTCAGTGTTGTTGATCAATTTCTTATAACATTTCTTAAAACTTTTATATAAAAAAATAATAGTTGAAAACTAAAGGTATTATAACCTTTAGTTTTCAATTATTATTAGTTTTCTCCATAGACGTCCATACTTATCTATATTTTCATTATAATAAAGCATACTTTCAAAGTAATCATTTAAAGTTCGTCATAAAAATAGTTTAATTGAAAATATTTACAAAATTACTTTTTGCAAATAAATTGTAAGCAACAACGACTTGTTTTTTTACATCTAAATGCACGATAACTCATATACTAATCAAACCTTAAAGATTAAAAATATAAAGTAAAATTTTTTCTACCAAATTTTTTATGTACTGAACACATAAGTATCAAGAACATTTTCTTTGGATAAGAATAAAAAAAATCATGAACAGTAAAGCTAAGAATAATATTGAACTTTTGATTAATGAAACTGCTATCCATTTGCAAATATATACGTTATAGTAAATATATTAATTTCAACTATAATCAAATTATATATTGTGATTTTGTATTCTTCCATATCTTGTCTAAAATGTAATCTATCTTTAAAACAATCGAGTAAGTTCATTAACCTGACAGATTTCGTAAAATTTGCTCTCCTTGATATAGTTGACGATTTCTGAAATTGGCAATGAACTCGAAGGATTTCTCAAGGTAAAAATTTTCCAATATAAGATATCGTATTCTTTAACAGATAAACACATTTAGTTTCCCACGTATGGCCTTATAAACTCTATTTCTTAATTTTCACACACACACACACACACACACACAGATATATATATATAATAAAATTCAACTATTGTCTGTCCATTATTGGATGAAAAAGACAAAGAGACAATCCAAGTACACTTCACACATGTCTGTTTTGAGTAATTCATTCCCAGTTCATTGTACCAAACTGGTTTCTTATTTTTTCCACATACCTAGTCTGAGGACATTTCGGAGGGTTTTTAATGGTCTTTTAGAGTCCAATTGGAAATTTACCTGGTCCATTTTTGATCAGTTTTTCTTGCTATATACATAAATGTATGCATAGAGTGGTATACAGTATGAATACTAATAAAAATAATAAATGAAATCAAAGTACCTATTAGAAATTAAGTAGAAAAATGTACATAATAATTTAAAATACAATATGATTAAGTAAATTTTATGTTAATAACGACGTTATTAAAGGTATTTAATCGTTTTGATGCGTTTCAGATAAATGTTGTTACATACTTTACGTAGTGCTGCACAAACTTTACACTTACAACACGATATATTAAATATTTGAAATACAGGACTATAATATTATGCTGAATAATATTGCAGTTAGATCAAATATTTCTCCCCCTTTTCTCCCTCTTTTTTCTCTCCCCCTATCTACTCTTCTCTATCTCTCCTATAAGTACGAGCAAATATAATTTTTACACCTACAAGCAATAAAGTGTGATTAACATAACAAATACGAATTCTATTGTCATAGGGCAATCGCAACAGATTAACTGACAGCATCTAATCGCTAATCAGTCAAATATCCCAATTGATGAAGTCATCAAGATCACACATGTAATCGACATAGTAATGCTCTCTCTCCACCGACAATATACAGACAACATATAAAGAAATCAATAAATGCCGAGATTTTAAATATATGGTCCAAAAAAAAAAAAAAGAAGGAACAGACATCGTGATGCTGGTCTTAACAGCAACGGGTTTAATACTAAACGCACTACACAGAAATTAGTGGATAATTACCATGGACTTAAACCCCCATGTCAAGTTAGAGAAAGCAACAATTCTAAACACATTCCGTTATCCCAGGGCGTCCCTATATATAACACAAGAACAAACTACGAGGGCGAATCAGAAAGTCTTTGCTCCTATTTTTTATTAGCCAAAATAAGGTACATACAGGTAATTACAAATATACGTACTATTCTACGTACCTTACACTATTTTTCCACATAGTCCCCACACCGGTTCAGACATTTGTCCCATCGCAGCACTAAATTTGAGATGCCCCTGTGGTAGAATTCGTCCGGCTGACTGCTGCTGTCTTGGCTTCAACGTTGCACGTGAATCGCTGTCCTGCCAGGAACTTCTTCAGCGGACCGAAAACGTGGAAATCACTAGGGGCGAGGTCCGGACTGTATGGTGGGTGGTCCAGACTCTCCCAGTGAAATGACCGGAGCTTGTCGGCGGTTCTGATTGCATACAGTCCGGACCTCGCCCCTAGTGATTTCCACGTTTTCGGTCCGCTGAAGAAGTTCCTGGCAGGACAGCGATTCACGTGCAACGATGAAGCCAAGACAGCAGTCCGACGGTGGTTCCACAGTCAGCCGGACGAATTCTACCACAGGGGCATCTCAAATTTAGTGCTGTGGTGGGACAAATATCTGAACCGGTGTGGGGACTGTGTGAAAAAATAGTGTAAGGTACGTAGAATAGTACGCATATTTGTAATTACCTGTATATACCTTATTTTGGCTAATAAAAAATAGGGGCAAAGACTTTCTGATTCGCCCTCGTATAAGCAAAGAAACATAAAACTTGAGTACTTGACTCTGCCTCGTCTGCGGTTTATGCCACCAAAACCAATAGCAGATACATTTTATAAATGGCCATGTGCAACAACGCTTGAGGTTTTACAAAAGAAATGCGGAGAAATTATACAGAACAACCAGGGGAGGACGGAGCCGAGACGCCGTCAGGGACAATAGGACTCACGCCTTCGAATGAACAAGGTACGTGCCCTTTGAAAGGACCTAGATCGCCCCTGATAACAACCAATAACAACAATTAAGTGTGATAATTTTTATTTTCATGTAAGATGAAATTTGACTATACCGATATTTTCTCCCAGTCCTAACAGATATAAAGTATGTCTACAACAGTAAATTGTCTGTAATGATATCTTTTGTGATCTCTTTAATATCACTATGGCGTGTGTTCCTCACTGTATATAAAATAATAATAATTCGTATAGGATAGTCTAATCAAAGACGGATCCAGCGGGGGGGGGTGGGATTTTGAGGGATGGGATGTAAAATACGATATTACTCACATATAACGAGCCGGCATTTAGCTAGTTTTCGGATACAGCGAGGAAGATGTAGCTTTTTTGGTATAACGACTGAGCATAATACAATTAAGTCGCTTTTAGCAAGCAAGTTTTTTATAGATTAGGGACTAATTTAAAAGAATAAAATGAAAAATCCAACTTTTTGTAAAAATCCTGTCGTTATATGCAATTAGTTATTATAACCGATTTCCATCGAATTTTTATGGATTTGGGAAAGGAAATTTTTCCTAATTCCCCCTCCCCGTTTATCCGCAAATGCGAGGGGGGCACAAAACAAAAATTGTGGACTAATAAGTACTTGATTCAAGCCATTTTAAATATCGGAAAATCAATACAAGATTTCCAACATTAACTTACGAAAAAGTTTATATGAGAGGGTTACAGCTGCAACTTCCTATTTTCATATATACATATATAAAATTGCCTCACATTGGGGGCTTATAAACTCTCCCCCCCCCCATCAATACTCCCCAAGTACGACAATGGCTTCAACCGCATTTCACACAAGCAAGTCTTTAAGATATGATAACATAACCAAATGCTCTTCTTATCATCAATAAAAGGCCAACCCATATCAATATATATTTTAATTTTTCATCACATTACCATTCAGAGGAACATCTTTCTATAATTAATTTATTTCCGACTTTCGAGCGAGAATTACCTCTGAACATCTTAGTACCGACCTCTTCTACCTTTCAAAGAAACTCATAATTAATGGATCTATCATGTAGAAGAAAGTTTGAAAATCCATGTTTTATCCATTATCCATGGATCTCATTCTCGCAACTGTCTATTCATTTAACGTTAATCAATAAACTTCTCCAAAACTATTTATGATGCCTGTTTTGACATATCTGGACGATCCTTGTCATTAGATACTGGACTGCACTGCTATACTGACGAAATTTACATCTGTTAAACCTCAACTCATATTAGTATCAGGCTTTGATATGCGAAGTAATCGTTCATCTTCTTCAATTCCTTCGACTATTATGGAATCATACGTGAATAGATACATTCTGATAACAGACGTTTCATTCAATAGCTGTCAATACCTCATATGATGGTGAAGATGCTTTTCGTCTTAATTGCAGAAAAATATACACCACTCAAATAACGTAGAAATAGTAAAAAGAAGACTAAAATTAAAATTCAAAAGAACGAATATTCAATTTTTTTACAGTTCTTTAGAAGGGAAGATTAGCATATTCTATTAATTTTTAATGATACTGCAGATACAAATATTTGAGAGTATCTAAATACCACTTCTAATAAATACTTCAATAGATTTTCGAAAGAATATTGTGACATTGTGAACTTTGGTGGTATATAATTATCAAAACAAAATTTTTGAATTTCACTTTTATTTGAAGTGGATGAATATGAATATGAATATTTCGATTAAAAGGGCCAATATGCAACTAATGTGGTCGAAGCAATAATATTGTACAAAAATATCGATGGATGCCTTCCATAGAAGACGTCTGATATTGATGTATCATATACAGTATATATGCATACATAATTATAATTAAAAAAAAAATCAAAAGTACGCAATAATAATATAATTTGTGCGTTAACCTATTTTACGTAATGAAAATATATGCAAAACCATTGCGCGTAAACAATTAATTTAAATTTCAACATACATGGACGTGCAATTTTAGAGCCGCAGTCAGTAGCCTTCTCTGAAACCACATACCTGACTTTTTTAGAATCGTGTTATGAAATATTCACAAAGTCATAAACACAGCATTATTTTAACAACATACTTTAGGTCTGACTTAGGTCACACTTTAGGTTGACCAACATACTTTAGGTCAATAGCGGGTTGAAGTCTTTATGGCCCCTTAAAAATCCTGGCATTTGCAATAAATAGTCTGTCAATAAATCACAAGTTTTTCTTTAACTTCGTTAGTTCACTATTCCGTAATGAGCATTTCTGGCACAGTTGTAAATAAACAGGGTTTCCATAACGCTTATATTTGAGAGATATCCAGCTCCTTCAATACGCTTGTAGGTCCCTAGGTCCGAGCTTACTTGATCTATACGCAGGGCCGTTTCTACCATTAGACCAGAATAGGACACCGCCTATGGCTGCAAAATTTTAGGGGCGGCAAAATAGCGTAAAAATTTTAATTTTAAATCAAACAAAGAAAAAACTGAGCAAATGAGGAGAAAAAATGAAAAAGAAGAAAAATTAAAACATCGAATTGTTTTCAAAAGCATACGGGACAATTACTTAAAAAGTCTTTATTTTGACGAATGTAAAAATGTTTGATGTGTTTCATTGTTTAATTCTGCACACAAGTTCTTTTATATCTAATATATTTAAGCCTTCTAGCTCTGATAATACAACGTTGTGTTTTGAAATATTACTCCTTTAATATTTCAGTTTTTAAAAATATAAAATGTTGAAATTAAACAATTATAACATGTAGCAATTGTTTTACTATTCACAATATTCTAATATTACAAAATAACTAATATAAGTTTAAAATATAAATATAATTAACGGGTTTAATGATTAAAAGTATAATAGAAGATTTATACTGTTGAACCGCTGGATGTTGATGGTGGTAGAGATGGTGATGGTAGTGAAAGGGCGGCGGGGGCGGCATTTTTCAATTCTTGCCTAGGGCGGCAAAACACCTAGAAACGGCTCTGTCTATATGCAAACCCGACATTGATCTAACTAAATGTAGCTTGCAGCTCGGTCTGCTTTCGGATATGTGTCCGCTCTTGAAAAGACTTAAGTTGCGTTCTGGACTTACAGTTCTGAATCCTGTTAATTTAATGGGTCATGTTACAAATCCCATGTCTGGCAGTAGCTCAGCGGTAGCACTTTCGCCTAGCGCGCGGGTATCCCGGGTTCAACTCCCAATTGTATCAACAAAAAAAAAGGGGGGGATTAACGAATAACTGCTCAGCGTACTCCGGGGTTGGTTCCCTAGGTTTTGAGAGTTTCGGATTACTTAATAAACTGTAGGTTCCGTCACAGCATTTGCTGCTCTTACGTCATCAAACTGATGTAAACAACTGCAAACCTCTTGACCACCATGAGAAGTTTAATGGCGCTTTCTCCAAGGTGCTTTCAGCGTTCTATGTTCATGGATGACATTTAATTTGATACTGATATCCTGTAAATGAAACTTTGGAAGATGAAGACCGTTAAAATAGATTCTGTAAAAATATATTTTTGTCAAAAATTGCACATCATATAAAAATTGAAGGGGAATTGGTATAGTTAGAAAAATTTCCATTGGTCTTAATTTGAAATTCGAGGAAAATAAAAGAAATACAGTACAAGAATAAAAAAAATTAGAGATTAGTAAAAGTAACTAAAAAAGAGGAAATATTAATAAGAGAGTTCCAACAATTTTGGAAAAATAGTTTATCGTTAAACACAACATACGCAGCATTATCGTTGTTTAATTTAAGAAGCCAGTTGAAACGAAATGTTAATTATCAACCTTTTGATAGTCAGTTAGCAAGGAATTCTAGCCTTCTTTATGTGTTTTTTCCGGCATTTATAGTATTAGTAATTTTTTTTCTAATAAAGAAAACTTGCGAAGAGCGGTCATAAATTAAAATGCTTTTGTCTAACAAATTGAATGAATTTAAAAAAACTCCTTTAAACTGAAATGACTCGAGGATTGAGAAAAGTGGAAGTTCACAGATGTCTTCACTAATGGTTCTAATTTCAACAGTGGCTTGCTAAAACCATCAACTTAGCAAATATTAGGCTCTCTATACCCAAATCACATCTCTTCAATGACATCTCTCAACAGGAAAAAACTATGTCCTTCTACGAGGAAAGACTGGCGCTTGTGTTATAAGGCACAACAAAGATAGTTATGTATTGACTAAGTTGGCATCTGGTTTCCACGATGTGTAGAGTCTTTGTGCGGTTTTGAGTTTTATAAAAAACTATAGCTGTGTTAAAATATCCTTTAAAAGAAAATTATTTTGTAAAAGTATCACAGTGTACTGTTATTTTTCCACCATACTCGTTTGTATCCAAACTGACACAAAGGTCATACAGTGAAGAATATACCGTGGATGTATTATTATTATTCTACGTTATTGGAATCTTCGTATTCTAACAATATTGTCTATTTATCTACTATTGTCTATTATTGTTATATTCTATATATGATATAGATATTATATGTCTACTATTGTCTATTAGCTACGTATGACACTAATGGCTTTTTATTTGAAATTGTGCCTTCTATTATTACTGTCAGATTTAATGTACCACGAAGTCTGTTCACAACGGTAGTGTATATATAGTGATAATTTGTCTATAAAAATATTTTCCCCGATCTCAATAAATGGAGAGCAGGGGTTCCCAACCTGGGGGTAAAATGTTGTATATGTACATATGAATATATACAGTTGTAGCTCTGTAACCTCTCCTAATGAACATTCTGCATATACCAATGGGTATCTCCTTTGTCATTTGATTCATAAGCTTCTGATACGGGCTGGAGGAGATAAGACCGAAACATTTTAAGGTATAGGGCATTGAAGTCATAAATGTGGGTGAGGAAATTATATCTCTATTCAACATTTAGACTTCCTCCCTCGGATTTATCGCCATTGAATTCTGGGTGAGGAATTTCAACGAGGTGCAGTATATAATGCAAATACATACATACTGCAAAACTGCTCAAAAATAATTGTCAATAATTCTGTATATTTTGTATGAAATCGTATTAATTAATTGAAATGTTTAAATGTGAAACTCGTTGAACCTTTCTCAACGCTCGTATTCCCTCAATGCGAGCTCTAAGGAAGCGTATTACTCATTAATGTTGATATCAATGAGAGATCATTTGTTTTAATGCGTGAGATGTTTCTGTCCTCTCCCATCGCTATAATCTAACTACGGCGAAGAATTGTCTTAGGAAACTTTTTTTTTTCAAAGGAAACATTTCCAGATAGGTAGTGGAAACGTTTTATTGGCGGTTAAGAGCAATAAAACATTATTTGTCCATTGCCAATACGCGGATGTATTTTTAGAAATAGAGCTAAATGAGTTCATTAGTCTAATATGAGTTACCTGAAAAGTGTTATGTTGTAGGAAATAACAGCTGAGAAATGAGACGAAACAACAAAAATCACAGCCTGTAATACAAGGGAAAAAAATTGATGGCTGTAGTGTCTAGAGAAGCCACATTTAATCGATCATTGTTTCATCATTGGTGAAATACCAGGTTACTTAAAGATTTAATCGCCCAAATCGGGCACCAATTCTTTTATGGCCGGTGGTTATCAAACATTGAAAGATGTAGCAAATACTACGAGAGAACGTATTGCGGCAAAAGCCATGATTTCTACTTACTCCCTTTCATTTTAAACCTGTTTAAGGGTGTCCGTCCCCCTTTCTGAAAGGGGACGGACCCCCTGTTTAAGAGAAGAGAAATAAAGTTGTATTAATTCTTTCTTCTTTCTTTCTTGTTTTACGGCTCAAAGACTACAGTGGTCATGCTGCGCCGGGACCTACAGTTTTCCGAGGAATCCGAACCTCTTAAGGCCTGGGGAACCAAACCCCGGACTACAGTGAGCAGTGCGATCTTTTATGAGATCTCTGAGTAAGCGTTCTTTTTGCACTGCTGGGAGTCGAACCCGGATTAGCCGCGCAATAGGAGAACGCGTTACCACACTGCGCCACCGCAGGGCCTATTAATTCAATATAGGCAATTCAAGTACTATTTAAAATAAGCATCCACGCCGTATATATCATATATAGTTAAGTCAGTGACAGATGCACGGAGGAAGTAGAAAAATTTCCCCTCCCAAATCCATAAAAGTGCAGTGAAAATCGGTTATAACGAGCGCCTTTTATAACGACCACCTTCATATAACGAAGGAATTTTTACAAAAAGTTTGATTTCCTATTTTATTTTTTAAATTGCTCGTTCGATCCGGAATCCAAAAAGACTTGTTCGCTGAAAGCATTTCAATTTTATTGCGCTTAATTATTATACCAAACAAAATCCATATTTTCCTCGCTATATCCAGAAACTCGCTAAATGTGGACTTGTTATAAGTGGGTCTTACTGTATCTTCCATTCCTCTCCCAGAATCCCTCTCCGCATCTGCCTCTAAGTTAAATATACTGTTGTTATTAATCTGGGAACTGGCTTTTCTGAATACTGTTCAATTTTTTATAACTGCCGCGCAAATTTGCATTCTGCCTTTAAATGTCCTCGTGTGACGTAAATGCTTTAAAGATTCTATAACCGCAAAATACAAATATTTATTAACCAATAATAAAAATAACTGTTAGTAACTAATCTATTAATGATAGGCTGCATCTATTAATAGAAAATTACAACGGTATATATATAAATTTATTTTTTATACAGTTACCAAGAGGTATATTTAAGAACTTTACGACTGCAATTGGTCAAATTTTTATCTACTTTAATATTGCTCAAACCTCAGCTGGCCTAGTTCATGTGGAAATCTTCTGGAGTCCTTAAAAGCAATGTATGAATAATTAAGAAAAATTGTAAGGCAACACAAGATAGAAAAAGAAAAGGTTGTCCATAATAAGTTACAAGATGCAACAGAGATAGAATATTAATTTTTCCGATACGTTTGCTTGTCCACAGTCAAAAAGAAACTTTTACTTTTTTTTGAATAGGGAAGACAAAAACAAAGTAGCTGTCATTCAGTATCACTTCTATTGTTACGCATAGTCAACCATTCATAGACGGAGAATGCTTTGAACCATATCTCATATAACAAAGCTTATGTTCTATTTGAATTTCTTTTCCACTCTAAAAATAAAAATTTCCAACGAAATATGCTTCCTCATTTCAGAAGCAATTGTCTTCTTATGCTCAGCCTAAGAACATGAGCAAGGAGCTAAGTAACATTTTAAAATAATTGAAATTTTCTATTAACCGTTGCCCTTTACCTTAAGATTCTGTTTTAGTTCTGAAAAATGCCGGACGACAATGACCCCAGGTCAAAATGCAAGTAACAAGATGCGAAGAAAGATACCATAAGTTGTTGATTACAACGTCCTTTGCATTAGTCCATGCTTTCTAAGGGGTGGGTCTTACCATGTACTTGAGACCGGCCACGCTCATACGATGTACGATTTTCACCAACCTGCTTCGGGCGAATGCTAGGCCCAGGCTATTCACCAGTTCCTCATTCCATTACCTGCTGGACCGGTAATGCTGCTGAAATTGCTGCGAAACTGAGTGTAAGATACATTGCATTATATGACGGTGTGTGCGTGCGTTTTCTTCATTTACATAAGCTGGTTCATCCCAACCTGAGGTACACAACAAGGTGCGACTCCCAGAATCTCAAACTAAAAAATTCGGAAAAATTGCACATAGCGTTGACATTAAGGAATACAATACAATATGATTTATTTTTCCGGTATATTAATATGTTACATTTTTTTATATGTGCCACATAGGATTTAAACTAATAAAATATACCTGAGGGATGACTGGAAAAAAAGCTAGCAAGTTCCAGCTTGAAGAACCCCAGTCAGCCCTAAAAATTAATGACATAAAATTTAAAATAAATTAAGAGTAGACAAAAAGAGAGAACTCGATGATAACAGATATTTACTAAGCTTAATCTTAAACAGAAGCTCTCCTTGAACGTTTTTGAGTTCATCTGGAAGGAGCTTCCACTTTCCGAGCTGTTGCTTCGCAAACATGTTTTACATTTTTTGCTTTCACGAAATTAACCAAGGGGCATATCTAGCTATGTAAAATGTTTATGTAACCTCTAAATAAGATCATCAGATATGGTTAGCTTTTAGATGCGGATAAGTAAATGAAACTATGTTTTAAAGAAAGAAAAAGGAATTGGTATACGTATCGTAGAACCTCTTACTCTAAATTATATATTTATTTGCTTTATTATAACTTTATCTAAGCGCATTGTCCCTCCTAAAAAATATATTTATTGTAAAAGATAAATTCAATTTGTTTATATATGTGTGGGATGCCATAATAATTCAACTAAACAACCTACCGCCTAAATTCTTCCCAATGCCATAATGGTGACATTGGGACGAATATCGATAAGGTAATTATTTGCCCTCAAAACTATATAGATTGAAGTTATTTAGTATTGAATTATTATCATAAAATTATTAAAGTTTAATTGAAGTTTAATATATATTAGCTAATATTTTACTGGACAAACATTTGTCTGAGATAACAGAAAATATTTCTTGCATTTGAAGTATACTTGATGACGCTTTGTATGTATCTCTGTACTAGAAAAGAACAAGTCAACCTGAAAAATGACTAAGTGTTTTCCAGCGCTAAGTTGTTTTGAGTTTTTAAAAATTAAAAATGGTTTTAATAAGCAAATTAATGGCGTATAATGAAGATTACGTCACATTAATATCGATGATGGCATTGATATGAGTAGATAATAAAATCGGCAGACATATGATGATTACAAAAATTTGACTAATTTAGCCATTTTGAAAAAATTTGCTCATTCAATCCGTTTAAATTGTTATTACGCCATTTAGAGACATGTACAATTTATTTTTATTATTAGACAGAAAATTTATTCCACAATATTGACTAAAGAAATTAAACTTATTGTGAAATATATGTTTGACACAATATGAGAAAGAATTCCTTCAGCATCATAGTCACTTTCTTGCGTAACTTTCGATCAAAATAGGCTTTCCGAAACGTCCCATTGGATTTATGAGGAATAGATGTTTCTTTCTCAACGCAACTCACCCTGGGAATTTTGGTATGGCTTTTCAAATGGTAGAAGCGACAATTTCTACGGGTGATCTGCGGTTATCCCCATCCCGGAAACTTCCTAGTTCAATGAGCCGATTTTTTTAAAGGTTTGAAGAAAACGAAAGAAATAGTAAAACAAGTTTCTGAGCGAACATTTCTAGAAGCGAAAATCAGAAAAAATTGCACGCTTCATTCACCTTGCACTTCATTTTGTGAATCAAATGCACTATATATCATTTTCTTAACAATAATTAACCCTCACACAGCGCCTATTTATATCAACGAGGTATTAATTTATATGCATTGTGTAAGGGCATAAACTCACGAACAGTACCTATAACCCTATCTTATTATACCAGTGTCCACACTTACTGCCATAAATGCTTATCTGAAAGATAGAAGAAAGCCATCGAAAACGATTAAAACTATAATATTAAATTGTTATAACTATGTCAATTATGTTTTTTGTGCATTACTTATTAATTGCAATTTTTAATCAAAACGTTGGCAAACTATGATTCTGGACAATAATTAAAAGTTTCTCAAAATTCGTGTCATCATAATAAACATTCAATCAGTCGATGATAGTGCTCTATCGATGCTCTTTTATCAGTGCTTCATAATTATGACATTCTGTCGGTGCTCTACTCCCAATGCTCTAGAAGTGTTATATCAATGCCCTTCAGTCAATACTCTACAATTAGTGCTCTATAAAAGTTCTTTAATCAGAGTTCTACCAATGGCCTTGATTTAGTGCTCAGCAGTACTCCATCTATGCTATAAGTTATACTAATAACGCATATAGAGAAAAGACTGAGAGAAAGGAGAGAGAGAGAGCTTTCCATCTCTGAGAAAAACTTCTCCAGCTTTAGGCAAGACTGAGTACGTTGCTAATTTTTTTGGTTAGCGTAAGAGTATAAGGTAAATGAATAATATACGATGCTAACATTTTTTCCAAGTTATCCCTTTGTTCAATTAAAAAATTATTGATCATTTAAAGAAATAATGAACGAAATACTGTAATACAGTAATTTCTCTCAATCACCTCGTCTCAATTAATCCTCTGTTTCTCTTTATCGATGGAATTTTATGATTCAGCAAAGGATTTACAGAATTCTGTACATTACGCTTAACGTCTTCATCTGATTTACGACCTACTTTGTCCTTCCCATGAAAGCTGCTAATGGGAAAGATTACTGTATATAGTCTTGAAAATAGCTCTGAGTATTTGAAAGGCATTTTGCCTTTTAAATTTAAATTACACAAGCTTGAAAGTGCTTTGAAATATAAAGAAAAAGCAGTGTTTCGAGAATATAAATTTTTCGAAAATAAGTTTCTATTAAAAAAAATCCTTATCTCATATGTATATAGCGTGAGAGAAAGGGAGCAAGTTCTTTTACGTGGGCGAAAAAAGAAAAGTAATTTTTTAGTTATGTTAATCTTCTCATGACATCTAGTGGAATGCATTCGCGTGGGTGCTCATGCCCTAAATGCGAAAAACTTGTCTGTTTCACAGTGTCAAAGATCGAGTGATTATTCGGGTTTCATCTTTTTCACATAATTTGCCATATTAGCCAATAATCTAATTGAAATATTCTTTGAAACTGAAGATGAAAATCTTAGATGTGAAGTGATGATTAGTTTTGTTTCGAGAATTTGCAGAGAATTTACCTGAATGATATATTTCAAAGTTTCTTTCGCAAAAATCAGACAGTAAGTCTTCAAAAAATCTAATACGACATGTCTCAAAACCGTAGCTAGAATTTAATTTCTGGAATTCAAAAATTTTAACAAAATGACGTTAAATAAAGATGTGTCACCTTTGTCGTATAAAATAAATATGAATGAGAAAATTGTTTTCCAATTTTGCCCTCAGATATCAGTGTAAATTTTTGCTTGTAGTTTTTCCATCAGAATTGAATTTTTATTCTCCCCCCCTCCCCCTTTTTAAAAATGGTTTCTATATTTTTTCCGTTGAAGTATTCTCAAATTAGTGGTCTACAAAACGAGATTTTGTGGTCAGAATTTTGATAATTATTAAATGTTTAAGAATTTTTTTCCCCTTTTTACACGGTTCACAAGTAAATACCTATGCATATTTTTGCTGTCCTATTACAAATTTCGTTTTGGGGACCGATGCCTAACTTCCCACCCCTGATACAGCCATGATACGTGTAAACGTTCGTTTCATTAATAAGCACGTAATGTAGAATTGTTAGTTATATTTTTACATGCATAACGTACATATCACTAAATGAAGACTTATCTGTTGTATTCGTTCAATTACACGTTTTAAACTATTTTATTCAATTTTTCTTCATATTGTCGGTGCTGCGAAATCCATAGTTTGGGAACAAGACTTCACATTTAAAAGTCTTAGGGCTATAAAATTGTGACTAGATGATCCGATGTTCTGATTTAGAAGCAGAAATGTATGTAAACGTTGTGATTTGATTATATTTCGGTCTACTTTTTAACATAAGGCCAATCTTTCAACTTTAAAACCATGATTGGTTAAATTTGGCCAATCAGGAATTAGCAATTATGTGGACGTAGGTCTAGGTTAAGATAGCCTGGTGACATTACAATGGAGAACTTCAGGCGCCCTTTTGTGAACGTCCTGTAAGCTTAGGTTTTGTAAAAACGTCTTTTACTTTCCGTTCAAATTTTAACGCTCGTAGAAGGATTCCGCCTTAGTTTAACACATTAACTCCTATCTTAACAGAGAACTCTTCCTATATCATATATAGACAAATAAAAAACAACTAATTCCATAAATTTTTGCCATTTGTAATCATAAAAAAAAATCAGAATTATTACTCTTCAGAGTTGCGAATTAAAAATTGATATTTGAGGAGAAAAAATTGACCTCAGGAGATTATACGTTGGCAGTTCATAATTAATTATATTTTCAGTATAAGCATTTTAAGATGCTTATTTATTTATTCACTGTAAATATCATAATTTTTTAAACCTTTAAATGAATTAAACTTATTTAAAAACACCACATATGCATCAAAAATGTTCATATATTAAATATTTACACTTTCAGTTTCATAAATGGCAAACACACTTTCATTTTCAGTGGCCTGTCAAGAAATTATCATTGTAAAAAATGTATGTTTCCAAACGTTTAAAAATACAGTAACTCTATCATTAAAAACTACGGTAAATTTGTAGCAATTTAATAGTTCATAAATTTCAAAAATAGTTAAATTTCAGTGATTTATTTTTATTTTAGTTTTTTTTCCAAGTTAATCAATGTAATCTTGTTTAAAGCTTTACATACCGATCAATATTATATCCATAAGTGAAGTTATATCAATGCATAGTCTTGCAATTATATATATATATATATTATTTTATAACATAAATTTATTAAAAACTATTTATATATTATTTTTCGATTTTGTATTGGGGGTGGGGAGAAACTTTTGGAGAGAAAATTATTGACGAAAACAATAACAAGACGAACGTCAGAATTCTTCCTGGGTATTTAATTTTGAAGGCCACAGGTTTTGTCACGAGGTCAGCTTCAATTCCTCTTACTTTTGGATATAAGGAACATAATCCGGGAAGCTTAGTTCTTTTAAGCTCTGAAGCTAATCCCTAAGACGTAAATCTGGAATAATCCGCAAACGAGAAAGAAGTCCTCCCATTAGAGCTAATGATGAATTTTCGTTTCGTCCGAAGAAACCATTGTCTCGTTGATAGACAAATACATCTCATCGGAATGGTCCAAAACACGTGACTCTAATGGTCTTTTGCGGAAACCTGCCATTAATTTAATGCATATTTCGGTGTCGACATTTGACAGGTTGAAACGACAGCATTATTTCAGACTACTTGCGGTCTTTGAACCCAGAATTTCAAAACCTCGTCCATCCGGAAGGTTACTATTGGATCCACTGGACTTTCTTTTTTTTTTTCACTCACTGAGCAAGTTACTATTCAGTTTGGCCTCAGGGTACACACAGTTAACGAGTTTTGAGAGCGTTCACAAAGTTTTAAACCAAAATTGCGTGGACTCGTTGAAGTTTGGCGAAAGCGACATAATGGATATATTTTTCTCAGATCCACGTGTCCTAAAACATCAAGTTTCATATCAAAGGTACAGGAGCCAATAAAAAAAATAGTAACATCAAGTAATTTCTATAATTAACGTTTATTTTTTTGTTTACTTTGATAGGCAATTTTATAAATAAATATTATTTAATTTATATTCACTTTAATTGTTCATTTTAATTCAAATGACCGTGCATATACATGCGGTTCAAAATTCATTTTAAAATGTATAGTGGAATATTTAACCCTTTGCCTACCAGTAGTGACGTCATTCAATAAATCCACTTACTCCTTTACATCTTTCATCAAGCGTATTTCGCTGACTTAAGCGCATATCTGTACTTAACGGCTAATAACGTTATTTTTAAAAATTAATATTTCTCATTTCAAGGGTAGTACAACAGTATGGTTGGTTGTGTTTAGCCAATATTGAAAATAGCTTGGAGTGCAAAGTGTTAAATATGAAATTTAAAAAACTGAGAATTAAATATTGGATTTGAAAAACTAGCAATTAAGTATGGAATTTGGAAAACTGAGAATTAAAAATGGAATTTGAAAATCTGAGAATTAAATACGGAAAATTTGAAAAACTAAGAATTAAATGTGAAATTTTAAAAACTAAGAAATAAATATGGAATTTGAAAGACCAAAAATTAAATACGTAATTTGAAAAACTTCATGAGAATTAAGCTTCTAAAGAAGATTCTTTTTTCTTTCTTTTTCTTTTCCAAAAGCATTACCCATAGCTTCATAAGAAATTACAGCAGTAAATTACACATTAACTTTACACTATTGTTAGTGGCATGTATCTTTGATGTTTTTAATAAAATAATTAACTATATATATACAAACAAGAAATCAATTATTGAAGATTGCAGTGTACTGAACAGATTTAATACTGGAAGTGATCATCGAATGGTGAGATGTAAAGTGCACTTAAATACTAAATTAGAACGACAGAAGCTCATTAGGAAACAAGTAAGTAAGAGGGTGGATCTAATGAAACTGAAAGTAAATACCGAGGCATTCAAGTTGGAATTAAAAAATCGCTTTTCTGCACTGGAAGGACTTATTGATGAAAGTGATATCTCAGAAGCAAATGAAAACATTGTTAAGACAATAGTTGAAACTGCTGGGGAAATTGGTGGTGTAACCTGTAAAAAGCACAATAGCAAATTATCTGAGAAGACGAAACAGCTCATGAAAAGGCGAAGAGATATGAAGGTGGACAATCGAAATACCAGTTCCAGGATTGAGTACATAGAACTTTGTAAAACTCTGCGCAAAAGCATGAAAGAAGACATAAGAAAATTCAACTGTGAGCTAGTAAGGAAAGCCATTGAAAATAACAAGAGCCTTAGGGTTGTTAAAGGAAGTTTATCTGTTGGGAAGAAACACATCATTGCATTAAAAGGAGAGGATGGCACCGTAACAAGAAATAGGGAAGAAATACTTAGAAGAGTTGAAGAATTCTACAGAAAGCTGTATGAGGGAAACAGTGGATTAAACGAAGACTCTGAGATAGTCGAAGGAACAGCTCCTAAAATCTTAAAAGAAGAAGTAGCATTTGCAATAAAAAGTATGAAGAAAGGAAGATCCCCTGGCGATGATGGCATTACATTAGATATCTTAAAAGAAGCTGGAGAACATGTAGAAGACATACTCGCAAAATTCTTTACCAAATGCCTCAACAGTGGTAACATACCAAACCAATGGGATTCTGCAACAGTAATTCTTTTGCATAAAAAAGGTGATAAAGAGGATTTGAAAAATTACCGACCAATTAGCTTGTTACCTGCTATTTATAAAATCTTCACAAAAGTGCTAACACATCGCCTGCAGAAAAAATTAGATGCAGCTCAACCAAGAGAACAAGCTGGATTTCGAAGTGGATTCAGTACAGTGGACCATATTCAAGTATTAAGAGAATTAATTGAAAGAACACATGAATATGAACTTCCATTGTGTGTTGCATTTATTGACTATGAGAAGGCCTTTGACTCTATTAAAACATCAGCAGTCATCAACTCTTTAAGATCAACAGACATTGAGGATGTGTACATTGACATGGTGAAACGTGTGTATAAAAATGCAAGTGCAAAATTTCGGTTACATAAAGATACCAAAACTATCAAACTTGGCAAAGGGGTGAGGCAGGGAGATACCATTTCTCCAAAACTTTTTACTTCAGCTTTACAGATGATTTTTCAGCAGATAAATTGGAATAACAAGGGAATAAAAATAAATGGTGAATATTTAAATCATTTGCGGTTTGCTGATGACATTGTTATTTTTTCAACGAACCCATTAGAACTCCAAGACATGGTACAGGAGCTCTCAACTAGAAGTAAAGAAGTTGGACTCAAGATGAACCTACAAAAAACTAAGATCATGTTCAATAATTTCGTAGAGGAAACAAAAATACAAGTTGACAACATTGAGCTAGAAATTGCTGATTCATATATTTACCTTGGCCAGCTGATTTCAATGGATGGCAACATTATGAAAGAACTCAACAGACGTATTAAACTTGGCTGGAGTGCATTTGGAAGAAACAGTTTTATCCTGAAGGGGAAATTGCCTTTGTGTCTAAAAAGAAAGGTCTTCAACCAGTGTGTATTGCCAGTCCTCTCTTATGGATCAGAGACATGGAGTCTAACAGTTGGAGCAATACGAAAGTTACAGACAACGCAAAGGAGCATGGAGAGGTGCATGCTTGGAATAACTAGGAGAGATCGAAAAAGAAACACTTGGGTGAGAGAGCAAACTAGAGTAGAGGACATCATTGTTAAAGTAAAAGGGCTGAAATGGCGATGGGCTGGGCATATTGCAAGAAGAACTGATCAACGATGGACAACAGAAATTCTGAACTGGATTCCAAGAGACCACCGAAGACCTAGAAAACGTCCTCAAACTAGATGGGTGGATGAAATAAGAAAACAGGTTGGGGTGACGTGGAAGCGAATTGCTCAGGATAGACTTGTGTGGAAAGCATTTGGAGAGACCTTCATCCAGCAGTGGATAGATAATGGTTGAATATGATGATGATGATATATATATATATGTGTGTGTGTGTCTAAAATTTCTTGTTCTATGTATAATATGGCCATGTTGTTCAATCTGTCTCCTCCTATCGTACTCCTTAGATAGTTTTTAACGTGTTCTAAAACTGAAAAAGATCTTTCACCTGTTGCATTTGATATTGGCATTGTTAAAAATATTTTCGAAATAATATCTACATTAGGAAAAGTTCCACTCTCTTTGTACACTTCGAACTATTATTCAATAGTATTTCTGGCTATTTATTTATCAACACTTCTGATTATTTATTTATAAGTTTCTCACGTTCTTATTATTTCTCCTTTCTTAAGGGGACTTGGGGGTTTCAAAACATGAAAAACCATTAATATATACAACTTTCTAAAATTCAAATTGTGAATGAAACATATCAAAGATAACAACTTCATTTTCAATATGAAGATAATAGATATATTAATGTTTAATTATATGTTAAAAAAACGAAACAAAAATATGTTTTTTTAAGTAAACAACTTCATACACTTTTTGTTTTACTTTATACCAAAACATATATTTTCCTGGCGCGCATAATTTTGAGGTTACTTAAGATGGCGATATAATACCATTGGCATCATTTTGTAGAGAAGGACTTGTACTTTAATATGAACCTCAAACAAGTATGTCGTAAAGTAAAATATTTTTTCATTAATTATTTTAAAACCAACGAATGGAAGAAAGAGAAAATTTTCACGATATATAGAGAAAAAACTAATTAAATTTTCATTTAATTAACACAATTCTGCTCCATTTTATGCTAAGTAGTAGTTCGAATGCTCCTACCAAATTTTATCAGAATATGTTAGATGGTTTCAAACTTATCATACGCGAAACATGGAAATTTCAAGTTTTGAGAAAAAACGCTTTGAAGATGGTCGAACAAAAAATTTAGGGAAATATTGCATAAAATTATCTTTCCCTACCATTAAAATTTTTGGAGTATCTCACTTTCTATTTCAGGGAAATTAATACTTTTGTTATCAAAATATCTAGGAAGAACTGAGTTTTCCGATAAAGTAATAAAACGAAATCAATTTGAAACACCTAAGTGTCCTCAACAACACGTATTAATATACTTTGCAAATGTTATTGCAAATTTCATTCATCGTTTATGACTTTCTAATATCACTTAAAATGCTTTCAAACATGTTTTCCTTCTTTAATCTATGTAATTATTATTATTATTATTATTATTCATAATTTCTGCAAAAATGGAATAAACAGTACATGAAATTCGATAGAACTCTGGTATGGACTTCCTGGTATGTATATCCAAGCGATAAATGCTTCAGTAATAATGATGCATTAACATTTTCTTCTTCCGGAATACAGAATCCCGTTGAAAGTGTCTTAGAAATTTAATAATTATTGGCCTTGGCCTTGCAACCTCGGGACAGCCTGACTGTCTTTTTCGACTAAATCTATGTGTATTATCAATGTCAGTAATTAGAAGCGGCATACCTAGACTAGTATTAAAAAACTCCGTTACCTCTAAAAAACTGTCTTCGTCTTTAGTTTCAGTGATCCGGTGCAAGATTAATCAATTTCTACGGTCATATTGTTTGAGAGCATCAATTGTAGATTTCATATGTGACAATTTTTCAGTCAGGGACTGGAGACCATCCTCAACGAGATCAATCCTTTCAGTTCATTTAGTCTTAAATACATCCAACTTGTGATCAGGACAGGTATTGGATTCAGCTACAACAGACGCATGAGTCGCGGCTCCGGGTCCCGGTATTATCCTCCGATATTCGGCCAGAAACCCCTTCTGGCTCAGTTGATATGGGTACCAAAGATCTGATGTCCTTTAATTCAATTGACGTGGAATTTCGAATAAATGTTATTTCGTCACGTAATTGGGAAACAGTGTCATGTAGTGGAAGCTCCAAGCTATTAGCCCGACCACGAGAAACAATATTCACTGGCAATTCAAAACCTGAGGCCGATTTTTGGCTTCTAGTAAAAAATACTAGACATTGTAATTTTTTTTATCTCTATTCCATGACTGCATTATAGTAGACCAATAGTAAAATAAATAAAATTTTCTAAGAAGGGTGAATTCGATTTAGCTGTGCACCCAGCACGTAACTATGATCAATCAATATGGATCATTTTGGCGAAGAAAAAAGATACCAAATATATTTCTTCAATGCTGGCAAAATAGAAGCAGTCAATCTACAGCGAATAATCAGTCCAGCGTCAAGCCGGGATAAATTAACGATATCAATCAACTCACTTGACGCTCATTCACTAAAAGTAGTCAATTAAACCAGTAGTCAATAAAAGGCAGCAAGCAATAATCACACTATAATTAAGCAATTTAAAACAAATTTACACTATTTTAAACCAGACAATTATCAAAAAAAAAAATGGAGCTAGTAAACACACAACAATCATCGTTTACTCCCACTTGCAGCTATTGTAACAAACACGAGTGAAACAACTCTTTATTCTTATTCAGAATATAGGTACTCAGTGTATTAAGTAATGGAGACGGTAAACCCTTGGTGTGAACAAAAATAATTTCACTCGATGAACGAATGATCATTTACACTCCAATTTCCTTTCAGTGAATGAACATTTTTTCTTCATTTAGTCTATTAATAAATGACAATGATTCCCATTTTGTTTCAGTTCCATAAATTTGAATTATCATCTTCATTTAATGAACATCACTCCTTTTCCATTCAGTGGATTAACGAATGATAATGGTGAGCTCCATCCTATTTCCATTCCATAAATTGAAATTATTATTTCCATTTAATAAATGAGTGAATGGTATTTCCTTTTTCATTATGCGGAGTAATGAATGATAATGATGATTTTTCCATTTTATTTTCATTTCATAAATAGGAATTGTCTTTTTCATCTTCTTTCTGTGAATGCGTGAATGGCAATTCCTTTGTTTTTTCATTTAGTGGATTAGTGAAAGATAATGATGGTTATTATTATATTTCCATTCCATAAATAGGAATTATCCTTTCTATTTAATGACTGGGTGATTGGAAATTCCCTTTTCATTCAGTAAATTGGTGAATGACAATGATGATTTTTCCATTTTATTTTCATTCCATAACTTGGAATTGCCCTTTTCATCTCCTTCCGGTGAATGAATTAATGGCAATTCCTTTTTCATTCAACGAACTAAATAAATGATACTGATGATTTCCATTTTCATTCCATAAATGGAAATTATCATCTTCATTTCTTTCACTGTATATGTGAATGGCAATTCCTTTTTCATTCAGTTTTTTTTTTATATCTCATTTAATTATATTGCATCGTTTTGTTTCAATGTAATTTTAGTACATTTTTACCATTGTAGTATCAATTTTTCGTTTTAAACCTATATGCATGGCCTAACCTTGTTTGGTGCAGAATGATCCTTGCAATCCTTTTGCCATAAAAATAAAACCAACCAATTTTTATTCGGTGAATTAACGTATGATAATGATGATTCCTATTTCATTTCTATCCCAATAACACGAGGTCAGAATGTTAAAAGGGAAAGAATATAAAGTATTAAAGATTGCGCGTGCTATCTTACACACATGCGATCTTTTTTCCATGTGCTTTTTTATCCATGCGATCTTTTATGCATGTGATCAATTTACTTGTTACAGTAAGCTGCTGGAAAAAGGAACTGACTTGAGGGTTGATTTTCCCCTTATTTAAAAAATTTTAAATTGCACTTCGAACTAAAACAGCTTCCGAAAAAAAAGTTGAATATAGTAGACTTGCGTTTGCGCGAACTCCAATTTGCGAATTTCACGTTTTCCCTTACGTCCTGTTCATGAATTTCACAATCCTATGAATTATTGCGTTATTCCCAAAATATATCACATAGAGCTTCGATTTACAAACCAAAATTACATATTCCCTTCTTTTTTTACGAATTCAATGTCCTTATTTTCTTTCCACTGTTTTCCTTTGGATGCCGAAAATTTGGACAGGAGAGGTATGGGATTTTCCCACAGTGGTTTGATTTCGGATTTCCAAAGTTATAAAGTAGGAGGGGGGGGGAGGAATTTGCATTAGATTTCTTATTGTGTTTCACTTTTACGAAGAGCACCATATACATTTTGTTTTGTGGTTTTACGGCTCAAGGTCTGCAATGGTCATGCTGTGCCGGGACCTACTGTTTTTCGAGGAATCCGAACCTCTGGACCTAAAATTTTCCGGGAAATCCGAATCTGTTGAACCTACAATTTTCTGAGGAGTTCGAACCTGTTGGATCTACAGTTTTCCGACGAATCTGAACCTCTTAAGGCCTAGGGTACCAAACCCCGGACTACAATGAGCAGTGCGATCTTTATGAGATCTCTGAGTAAGCGTTCTTTGCACCGTTGGGAGTCAAGTCCGGGTTAACGGACACATAAATAAAACGTTGAAAGAAAAGCGATTTATATTTGTTTGTGGCCTCGTTTGAGAAGCTGTAGCATGGGACAGGATAAATCAAGAGTTGATGCACCTATTTTGAATTTCGAATGTAAACGCGTGCATCTGTAGTTTTGGTATAGGAATTTATTGACCAGTTACGATGTTTAATTCTGATTCATATGAATTAATTAAAGCTATTTACTATCTAGGATAACTTCATCTGTCATTAGCAAAAGAAACAATGGAAAAGGAGGGCTATGTTCTACGAATATTTTCGTTTTGTCCAAGGAAAAACGTGTTTCCAAGCAATTTTTGATCATTTTGTAATTAGTATTGCGTTTTTCTTTTTCTTAATTTTATTTCTATTCCCAAACTCTCGATCTTACGAACCTTTTTAGGGTTCCTAGGGACTGCGAGCCTATACTGTAGCAAAAATGCACTTAATCTTTGCTTTTTCTAACACCCTAATCCCACGGTAGTTTCATATTTTGGTGCTAAATCTGTAAAGGTGCAACTTGTAAAGGAAACATATTTCAAATAGTCATTACAACACGTTTATAAGGGTATCTTTTCCAAAATCCTTGTTTTCATGTGTAGCTAAACGCCGCATCATTTGTTTTGAATGGATTTTTCGATTTGTAATGCTTCAGTATCTGTAATATGTAGAAGACCCCTAAGATATGACACCAAGGTAATGTCCTATGTAGCAACATTTCTGAATGAATGGATTGTGCTGCTTTGCTGCCTAGAAAAAGCGGTCTAACTTCTTTGTCAGTTCTTGCTTCTTTCACAATTTTTTTAAGGAAAGGTATTTAATTTATTTTTGCTTCGATCAACACCCTCTGTTGCCTTTCTACATCTTCTCCCCCATTTCACCCCTCGTCCAATAGGAAGTATTGCCAAAGACAAAGTCGTAATCTCTGGAATGACACGGACGCAGGCGTATAGCTTTCGTCTCTTTCATTCATTGCCTCTTGACTTCCTCTTAAGAATAAAATACAATGCCTGAAATCGACATATTGTTTGCTTGTTTCTTGATTTCACTTCAAACTGCTAGTTGTCGAGCAGAAACATATGTAAAACGCAAAGAACATGATCGACTGGTTATCGATGGATCACGCATAATCGATTGCAATCAATTTCAAAAGAATCAAATGATTTTGCATTACTATTCAGTTATACATTTCAATTCGCGAAGTAAACATACTTTCAACAATAAACGAATTAATTCGTGGAAAAGTCACACGTAAAGAATATTTAGAATATTGTATTTTTTAAAATGCATTGAATAGAATGCATTAATTCATTGCAAAGCAATTGTGGCATTAAAAGTAACTGATAATATACTTATAATAATGCATTTATTTTTTATTAAGTATTCTCTTGCATTTTTCTCCATTTACTTGATTTTAACCCTTAAGTGCATAAGCTGAAATTTTTACAATAATACATAACCAG
This sequence comes from Dysdera silvatica, assembly GCA_006491805.2. Taxonomy (NCBI): domain Eukaryota; kingdom Metazoa; phylum Arthropoda; class Arachnida; order Araneae; family Dysderidae; genus Dysdera; species Dysdera silvatica. The sequence continues at coordinate 123,466,832 of QLNU02015270.1, forward strand.
GGTTAAGTTGACTCGTAAAATGAAATTAAGGATTTTTTGATAACTTCTGCTTACAACAACTCACGTGTAATATTTTGATTATTTTTAGATTACTTACAATAAAATTACCTTTATAAATAATAAAATATGTGTAGTGAAAACCTTATATACTTTTCCTCGAAATAACGCCAAACCTCCTTATTGTCATAAATTTGTAGTAAACAAATCTTCTAATAGACGTTACGTAATTGCAGCACTGATTACTAGATAATTTGATATACCGCCAAAAGCAATATATTTCCAAAATATCTTTGTAACGCATGGTGGCATAAAGCGTAAAATCGGGTTTGACTGTACATGCATGCATGTTCAGGGTCAGCGTTAGGAATTTCGTATTGTTGGCTGTTTAATTATCCAAACTGATAAATCATGATCCTTATTTTATGATTGTTAGCCTATTTTATTTTCATTTTCATCAATCATTTACATTTTTCCAATAATTATTTGTCACTTTCTCACCAAAATAAAATTATGCTATTTATTCGCATTAGGCGCATAGTCGAATGGCTAGCGCGGGCCCTATTTATATCATCATTTTCACAATTTGGTGCAAAGGGACTGACTCTGAGATAAGTTAAATTTTTAATAATAATAGATAAATTAATCACTATCGTTCAGATAAATAAATTATTGAAAAATGAGAAATATATATAATCAAAGCATATATATATATATATATATATATATATAATGTATATACAGCTTTAATTATGTTATGGTACTCATAATTTTATCTGTGGTGATTAATTACCTATTAATATTAAAAATATAACTTATCTCAGAATCAGTCCTCATTTTAATTGAATACTGAATGCGAATTATGCTGTATTAACAGCAAACATTACAAACAACAACACTATGGTCATTGAATATAAACTTTCACATTTCACACACACTGTAGATTTTTTTTTTTTTGTCTTTTGCACTTGGACAAAATTTACGTAATTTTCTTTTATTCGATTTATTTGATGTTCCCACAGTTTGAGAAAATGCGACACCGTAAAGTTTCATGGTTTCCTTGACAGACACTTGTCTCCCATTGTCAGCGCTCCATGTTATCACATATTGAATTACAAGTTATTTTTCTAAATCCTTCAAAAATAACCTTCTTTTATAACAAATTTCAGATGGGAAATTATTTTCCCATTCGTTGGAGTCTTTACACCTTTTGTTAATGTTATGACTCGAGGTTTGCACTGCTCGAGTTGGACAAATGTCTCACCATTTCCATGCGGATTTTGCTATATATATATATATATATATATATATATCATCACCATCATCATCATCATATTCAACCATTATCTATCACTGCTGGATGAAGGTCTCCAAATGCTCAGTACGTATATATATATATTGCTGCGAAGAAATTTCATTCTCACTTTCATATTCGTCATCAGTTTTATTTTTATAATTAGTTTCGGTTGGATGATTTCCTTCTATTTGCACATCTGGCTCATCTGTTTCATCTCCACATGAAGTGAGCGAAAAGTCAGTTTCATTCAAAAGATATGTCTACTCTTCTTCTGTCAACCTCTTCTTCATGATATAAAGCATCTAAAGACACATAATTCCAGTCATTACGATATCAAATCTATTAATTATACTTTCAGAAATTCCATACCTAAATCAGTTGCCATTAGATTTGAAAAGCTAAAAATTCTATAAAAACATTAATTTCAATATAAGCTACGAAAAATTTGTAATTGTAATAATAAATAAATGAAATACATACCTTCAATCATAAAAAACTATTGGTGAAGGGATAAATCCGCAAAATATAAAAATTGGAATATAAAAGCCCCTTAATTTCACCAACAGTAGAGAATCACAATTACATAAAAAGGTTAAACACTGGTAAAATAGCAATGAAAAAGATCACTCAAGCTTTCGGACGCATCAGCAGCAGTCCTTCATCAGGAGTAATGACGATGTTATGTTTCTGTCTCTTTTTTATACTTGAAATTTCTGGAAAACCCTTCATCAGAGTAGTCCCGCAGAATGGGAAAACCCAATGAGAACCAATGGGAGGCCTCCAATAGAATCATGGAAGAACCCCAATAGGGACCAATGAGAAACCCACACTGCGGGTTACCTAATTTGGGGATGTCTCATACATTTCAGAGTAAGAGTTGTTTATAAGTTTCTGGAAGTGGTTGTGATGTATTAATGGCTTTCCCGTGTAGTTTGTAAGTTTCCCAAGATTCTAAGAAGAGTCTACTATTCTTGTTTGTGATGTGACGGTGTAGTATTTTTGTTGAGTCCCAGTCGGGTTCGTGTCCGTGTTGTAAAGCGTGTTCTGCCAGACGTGAGGCTATGTCTCCTTTCGCGAGTGCTTGTTTGTGTTCTTTTTTTCTTGTTTTGATCATTCTTTTTGTTTGTCCTATGTAATGTTTGTTGCAGTCTTTGCATGGTATTTGGTATATGGCGCCTGTGAGATCTTCTGGTGGAACTGGGTCTTTAACTTTTGTAAGTTGTTTGCGAAGTGTTGTGACAGGGGAATAGAATGTTTTGATATTTGCCTCTTTAAGGATGCGAGAGATTGTTTCGGAAATGCCGTGAATATATGGAATAGATATGCGGGTGTGAGATGTATTGTTTAAAGATGTACTATTGGGTCTACAGTTTCTGAGAATGAATCGTTTAGGGTATCCATTATTTTTAAGTGCCGTGTGTATGTGTTTTGTTTCTGTGTTTGAAAGTGTTTCATTACTGCAGTGAGAATTCGCTCTAAGACTTAATGTTTTAACAACGGAAGCTTTGTGGCATGTTGGATGATGCGATTTAAAATCGAGATATCTGTCTGTATGTGTGGGTTTACGGTAAACTGAGGTGAAGATTGAGTTATCGTGAGATCTGTGTACAAGAACGTCAAAATACTACCCCGTCACATCACAAACAAGAATAGTAGACTCTTCTTAGAATCTTGGGAAACTTACAAACTACACGGGAAAGCCATTAATACATCACAACCACTTCCAGAAACTTATAAACAACTCTTACTCTGAAATGTATGAGACACCTCCAAATTAGGTTGCCCGCGATATGGGTTTCTCATTGGTCCCTATTGGGATTCTTCCATGATTCTATTGGAGGCCTCCCATTGGTTCTCATTGGGTTTTCCCATTCTGCGGGACTACTCTGATGAAGGGTTTTTCCAGAAATTTCAGTATAAAAAAGAGACAGAAACATAACATCGTCATTACTCCTGATGAAGGACTGCTGCTGATGCGTCCGAAAGCTTGAGTGATCTTTTTCATTGCTATTTTACCAGTGTTTAACCTTTTTATGTAATTTCCTCCCTGGTACCCTGTATTTTATTTCTGAGAATCACAATGTTTATGTTTACGAAGCTTGACTTGATTGAGCGGTAAAATGCTCCTGTGCACGATTGTAAAGTAGTTTACTTCTTCATTGGCCAAAATGTACTAAACAAACCTCAGTTTCAATTTATAATTTGGGATATTTATATGCTAAAAATAATTTATGGGATCAATTTGGTCCGTGTTATGTATTAATGGGATGGTGGTTTAAAATTTGCAACTAGTAAAACTAAAATAAAAACTAGCTAGATGGCTTACAAAATATATAATCTTAGATGTCAAAGAGAATTAAGTGTGTATTTAGAAAATAATAAATTATCCAAATTAGAATTTTTAAAATTATTCTTATAAAAAAGCAATACATACTGTTATAAAAAATACTATAACTTCTGCATAAAATTTGAGATATTCCCCAATAGCTACCCATATGCAGATATATGATGGAACAGATACAACTGCTGCGGAATTTTTTCAAGTGTGAATAAATCCTTACGTTAAAAATTCTTCATAAAAATAATGGTTAATGTGAAAAATGACGATAACTTGCAACATGAGAAAATTAAGTCATAAAAAATGTCGTTTGGTAACTAAATATTTTAGTTTAAAAGTGTCATCTATACAAACTGTTTCACAAATCCGCTGTTGTTTATTTTGGTTATGTGACCGTTTGACGGATAATGCTGTCGTCATACTAGACATGGGCCAAGCATTAATGGAAATAGAATTTTACCGCATGCTGAATTTTCCAACTCAAACCCTCATTTTTAAAAACACTCTTACGAAATTTTAAAATAATAGTCCAGAATAAGTTTAACTTCTTCATTTAATTTAGCATTATTAGACCGTGTAAATTGCAGAATTAGTTTAGTTTGCGTTTACATCATTAAACTAAATTCATATTCATTACTTGGAATCTTGGAAAATATTTAACTACGCCAGCTTTTATATTATAAAGCTTAAAAGTACTAAGGAAAATCTTTAGATGTCTTCTCTCGTCAGTATATGACACACTTAGCACTTGTGTACGTAGCACATATCATGTATACAAGTGATAGGTGTGTACTATGTTTTATGCACTCACGTGCTAGATGTGTACCACGTTTCATGTACACATGTGCTAGGTGTGTGTCACGTTTTAGGTACACAAGTTCTGCGTGTGTACCAGGCTTTATGTCCACAGGTGCTAGGTGTTTAAATAATAATAATAATGATGATTATTTGTCACAAGGGTTACATATTGCATACAGCCTTGAATTTCAATTTAAGTATAATAAATTTCACACAGTTTAGAACAGACAATACAATTTGCATTTCCCCGTGATGGGTCCCCAGTTTAAATTATAAAATTTAACCGGCTGAGCCGCTAGGCCACAAACTCCGTTTATGTAAACTCCGTCCACGTTTTGTGTGCACAAGTAACACATTTTATGTACACACATATCGCTTGTATACATAAAACGTGATACGTGAG